>OZ014419.1:2851176-3258676 GCA_963965975.1 Xestospongia bergquistia
CACAATATCTCCTAACATAGTGTATCAGGATAATACTAGTGCTGTCCTTTTTCAGTCCAACCCAGTTTATATCACAACCAGTGATGCATATGAGGAGTTACCTTACTCAAATCAATTGGATGTTAACACTGAACATCACTCCTCACCTACCAACAGATAATCTAATTTTATAAAAATCTTGATGTTGAGCAACTGAACTGAATGGTAGATATTAAAAGTTAAGTTTTTTAGGAAGGTTCCATACAAGAACACACAAGAACAATAGGATAGGAGGGATGTTTTTTTTTTCTATATACACAATTATAGCAACACATTCGTACACACACACACCATCAATTTATTATTATTAAATCAAATATATATATAATTTACAGCTTCAGACTTCAGTTTAATGTTCTATTTTAAAGAAATATATAAACAGTAATGAGTACATGTGTACACAAATTGTCATATGCATGTAAGAATAGGGAAAGGGGACTAAACTTCAGCCCCCCCCTATCTTATGCCAACTAGTACATAGTAATAATTAATCAGTCATTGATGCACCATTGGGTGGCTACACCAGACTAACAATGAACTTATATGATGACAATCAGTTATAAAGTGCATATTCTTTGTTGAATAATTGTTAAAATATTTTAGATGTGTGTATAATCATTACATTTAAATCCCTAGCCCTCCCACATATCCACAGAATGAGGAGATGGTCACATGAGACTATCATTGTTAGTCTTCTAATGAAGGTAATTATTTCTTCCACAAGTTTTAATAAAATAATTACTGCCAATGATAAAGTTTAGTATACTACATTGTGATTTTCACTGAAGAGTTGTATTTCTAATGTTAGTTTAAAGAATTAGTTAAAACAATGAAATTTAGCTTCACCATTACCTTGCTTTTAATTTAGTACAACAACTGATTTTTAATATCAAGACAGATAATTATTATATATAGTAAGAAGTCCAGCAGAAATCATTGTGCCAAACTGATCAGTTGGTAGTTATTTAATATTTCCTAGTAATTCTAGTGATATTATCAACTGGACTCTTATTTATGATAGACAGGATAGTTCTTCAATTACTGGTGTAGTAGTTGGTGGTATTATTGGATCAGTAATAATAATTGTTATTGTTATGTAATATAGTGGTATCAAAATAAATCAAAAAAAGAGAATAATTTAGCAAAGTAAGATAAAGTGACATTTACTACCAAGTTATTTCTTTTATCATAGTAATAATGGAGGAAATGAAATATCTCCTAACATAGTGACAGAGACAGTTACAACTGATAATAATGATGATGATGATGATGATGATGATGACTATATATAAGTCATTAGATTATATACTGTTTTTTATCTAGTTAGTTGTTACTCATGACAACATATTATAGTGTTAATAAATACATCTATTACTTTGTTGTTATGTATTACAATACTTTAAAAATATTAACATAACTGTCTTTATATACAATTTATGAAAATATATAATAATAGTAGTGATGATTTCTAAGTCTGTAAATGTGACCTGATTTACAAAAAGGGACCACTTCTGTCAAAATATTTATGACCTGATTTGTGAAAAATCAATTGTTAAAACATCTCAAAAAACAGTTTTGTATACATACAGTTTTTTATATGTGCATAACTATTCTATATGTATGCAAAACTGTTTTTTGTTATCTTTTCACAATGACTTTTTTCACAAATAATTCTTAAATTCTATGTTTCTCTATAAACTATTTACTATTTGGTAACTTTTGCTATTTAAAAATGCTAATAGTGATAGCCTCGCATGTCTATTACTTGCTCTTTGAAAAGAGTCAGAGGACATGATAATAATGTTCTCAGGGACATATTTGAGGGGCGTGGTTACACTAGGGCATAGTCAATGGCCAGCATCTTTAATATCAAAGAAGAAATTTTTCAGGGCTTCAGTTACCAATGAAGTGTCATTATCCCTGTAAAATATCTTATACTGAAAGTGCATCTCAAATATTAAAATTATTAGTATAATCTGCTCCTATTGATAATAACAAACAATTGTCCTTCTATAGTGACTAACTATATAGAGTGTGGTTATGTGTTTGATGACAAAAGGTAAGTTGATGCATTTCCTTTTTGTCTAATATTACACCTATTATCAATGACTGTATAAACTCACATGACTATGTTGTTACACTATCTTAATAACAGTTGGTGATCTTTTCTATTCATTGTGAATAAGACAAAAATGAGTGTTCTCTCTCTTTTGTTGATACTTCATTTGTTAATAAGTGTTGGAGCTCAGTCTTCTTCTTTCACTCTATCTGGCAGTATTAGCTCTCTAACTGTTGGTGGAGATAGAGTGTTTGCTAGTACTGGTAGTACTGTCTATCAACTATCATCTGATCTACAACAACAACAACAGACATCATTGTCCAATCAGATACTGAGGTTAGCTGCTACACAGGATGGTCAATGGTTGGTAGTCTGTTATACTAATGGCTCTTGTTCAGCTCTTAATGGATCAGATCTCAGTGTTATTAACAGAGCTGTCTCTAATGTACTCCCTGGTGTTCAAGCTAGTGATAAAATTGCTGTGTTCACTGTTCCTGTTATTGGAGGAAAAAGTTTCTACACTGGGAATTTTGTTGATAATGCTAATCGTATCTATTTTCATCAATATGGGTTTGCTGGTAGCTCAATATCAAGATCATTAGAGGAAAGTGCTTATCAATCAGGTGGTAATCGAGAATTTTATGATGGTTTTTATCAGTTTGGATATGGTTACTATATAGTACTAGATGCAACTAGTGGTAATGATGAACTTCGTATTATTAGAATATGTAACAGTACTGCTGACAGTGGTAATATTGATTTCAACAATCAATATGAAGTGGTATTAGGTTGTAATGGAAATACTTTCTTTGCTCTCACTATCAAAGGTGTATCAGTTTTAAATGGAGAGATATTACTGATAGCAATAACACCACAAGGTTCACCTAGTAGAGTCTGTTCCTATAATCTTACAGTTATTAACTTCAGAATGGACAATGCTTATCAGTCCTGTGTAGTAGGTAATAGTGGTAATAGTAACATTCAGTGGCAGACCCAGTCTTGTTCAGGATTATCTGGTACTATGGTGAGCTAAATTATAACACATTTAATGTATTTAATTTTTTTTTCTTTTTATAGTGTGATATTAGTGGTACTTCCCCAGCAGTAGGTGCTACTGATGTTCTTTCTTCTAACAATATTATTACTAACATTACAATAAGTAATGGACTAACATCTATTTTTGGACTGACTGTAGATGATCTCAACTTCATTTATATTGCATTCTCTGATAGTAACAAACACTATATTAACAAGGTCAGAGATATATACTATACTCTAGTTGATGTGTTAATCTGTTCTACAGTATTTGTGGGATAATGGAAACCTTAGTCTTATTACTGAGGTTGAGATGTCTAGTTCAGTAACTAGTCTTACCTGGTCAGAAGGTTCAGACAATATATATGGTATTAAAGGTACTACTCATGTAAATACTTGTATATATATATATATATATATATATATATATATATATATATTGTACTATATAACATATGTTTGTTGATAGGTAATTGGTTTAAAGATAGAGGAGTGTGGTAGTTTCACTAGTTGTAATGAGTGTGATAGTCTGGGTAATCCGCTGTGTGGGTGGTGTGTAGTTGAGGGTAAATGTTCTCGTAGACCTTTCTGTAAGGACAGCGATGTATCAGGACGATTCTTGACTCAAGGGAATAGTGACAGTTGTATAAGTACTGTCATTATTGATCCACCTCAGTTTATACTGGAGTTAGAATCAATGCCTTACCAGGTATTATGTTATATTGAGATTTCTATCTTAAATACTCTTTGCTCTCTAGATCAAGATAATACTCTCTCCTGCTGGTCCTCCTCCTAAGTTATCAGGAGAGGAGTATCTCTGTGTATTTAATAATACATCTCTAAATATTGAGATATTAAGTCCATTACAAGTAAATGGTACTAGTGCCACTTGCCAAGTAGATAATGTCATATCTCAAGTCACTGATATACAACTAGGTAAAGTACATCATTGATTACTAACTATCTTTTAATCTTTCTCTTTTAGTTACTAACTTTAGTATCTATAGTAATCATACTGGAGTGAATTTCTTCATACATACTGACCATTATATCTTCTATAACTGTTCTGTTACTACAAAGTAAGTATATGACAATTAGTTTAGTTCAACATTAAAAATGATATATTATAAGTACATAATTATATTATGTGTTAACATTTAATGTAGCAATACAACTAATGAAAAGATTTATTATATTATTAATTGATGAGAATTGTTTATAAACACTGATCATTACATAACCACTCTATACTATATCATTCCTTATTATATGTTTCCTATTGACATTTAGGAGTACATCATGTTTATTGTAGTAAAATATGACAAGTTAAATCAAGTGATAATATTTATATTTCAGATGTAGTCCTTGTGTGTCAACAGATGGTATATGTGGATGGTGTCAATTAGATTTTACATGTACTGGAGATATCTCTACTTGTACTGGAGGAGATGATAACTGGATAAGAGTAAGACCCTATAATATAAAAGTATAATTATTACTGGTACATATTATCACAGATAACTGGTGAGGAGAATTCTACTGATCTCTGTCCTTTCCTACAACCTCCCTTATATGGTAATAGCTATAGTCAACCAGTTAGTGCGACTAAGAACCTACAATTGAGAACTCTTAATACTATGGTAAGTATTCAAAACAGAGATGCTGATTTCATTATCTATAATTATTGATATAAACTATTATCTGACCATAAAAAGTAAATGCTGATTGATCACATGATAAATAACTTATTGTCAAAACATATTTATGATTTATGATTGATATGTTAATACATTGTAACAAAATGCAGAAACTATAACTTAGATAACTAAGGTTATCTACCAAAAAACCTTGCAGTAACCTAGCAAGAGTTTCTTGCTTCTAACTCTTTTCTCCCTCTGCACTCTCTCTCTATTCAGACTAGTGGTATAACATACCAATGTTTATTTGGTAACATGGTTAGAACTGGTATACAAACTAGTGACAATATTATTACATGTAATATACCCAGTGGTCAGGAGGTAAGCATATTGTATTATTAGAAGACATGCCATTATATTATTGCAGTTGTCATTTAGTGAAGGTCATACTCAGACTCAGACCCATTCTTTCATCCTCAGACAGATCTCTAATTCCAAATCATATGATATAGAGACTACTACTGGAGACACTATTAATGGTAAGTCTAATATATCAAGTAAAATACTGAGTATTCTGTCTCATATATAGTGGTCCTATACAATTGTCCTACACTGGCTAATGGTTGTTCTTCATGTCTAGCTCAGAACATTAACACTGGATTTGATTGTAGTTGGTGTGATAGTAATATGTGTAGTGAGAGGAGTGTATGTACTAATAATATAGTCACAATGAGTGGAGACTGTCCTAATCCTGTCATCACTAACTTTACTCCTACAAGTGGTCCTCCTCAAGGAAGAACACAAGTTACCATATATGGTACTAATTTGGGTACCCAGTCTTCAGATATCCTCTCTGTTATCCTTGACAGTAGGACATGTACCTCTAACTCAGATCTGTATATACCTGGGAAGAGGATAGTATGTAGTATTACTCCTGATGACAGTAATACTATAACAAGCAATGTAACTATAACTGTGATAGTGAATACTACTGTACCTCAACCTAAGACAGCTGTCAGTAGTACCCAGTTTCAATTCCTGACCCCTATTATTAAGTCAGTGAGTCCTACATTTGGTCCAGTTAGTGGAGGTACTCAAGTGAGGGTAGAAGGAACTAACTTGGACATTGGTAACAAAGAACAGACGAAAGTAATCATGAGAGAGTCCTCATCAAATAAGAGGAGAAAGAGGAACAGTCACTGTCCTGATATTGAGTGCAATATTATGTAAGTGTTAATGACTTACTATAATACACACTAGTATCATATAAGATTGTTTCTCTTCTCAGGAACATTAACTCAAGTCAAATCCAATGTACTTCAGCTAATGTTTCTTCTGTTAATTGTACCAGGACTATAATAGTGTCAGTAAATGAAGCAGAGTTTAGTAATTCAGCAGTGACATATCTTTATAAATCAGATCCCACATTTAGTTCACTGAGTCCTCAAATAACTATACCAGTGTAAGTAGAGCACATTGTGAGACTAAGTGATGTATTATCTGTTATATAGTGGAGGTATCAAGTTGAACTTTACTGGTACTAATGTAGATGTAATCCAGTCTCCTATGATACGTATCACTGACTCTAGATTTCCTGCTACCACTGAGGTATGACCAATATATTAGTTTAATGTAATCACTTTACTTCTCTTTCTTATAGCAATGTGTTAATGTTAGTAGTACTAAACTACAATGTATAGTTCCTCCTATTAGTGGAGTTAATATCGCTAGTGCCATTGATACTACAGTGACTTATATATTGATACTAGATGGAGTTACTTCACCAGACATTAGTCAATGTGAACTCAGACTTACTCTCAAACCAAATCCTACTTTCAATGGAATTGATTCTAATGATCATAATGTTGATTTAGGAGATAGTTCACAGACTATTAGGATAAGAGTCAGTGTCTCCACTTAATGTAGCTATATAATTTATCACATTTGTTTATAGGGAAGTAATATTCAATCTGTGATTAGTTCAGAAATAAATGTGAAAGTTGGTTCTGAGGAATGTAGAATTGAGTCTCTATCAAATAAAGTATGAATGATGTAATATGTATTGATATCAAGTGATATATGTCTCAGATCATAGCATGTATACCACCAGTTAAATATCAGTATACAGTTATAAATGTTACTGTAAGTATATATATATCTCATATTTCCTATTGTTCATTTCCACTTTATGTTTAGGTTCAAGTTGGTAGTTATTTAATATTTCCCGATAATTCTACTGATATTATCAATTGGACTCTTATTTATGGTAGACAAGAAGATAGTTCTTCAATTAGTGGTGCAGTAGTTGGTGGTATTATTGGAGCAGTAATTATAATTGTTATAGTTTTATTAATAGTTGTTATTGTTATAGTGATATTATGGTATCAAAATAAATTAAGAAGAACAAGGGCTAATACAGCAAAGTAAAATAATATTTAATTTACTATCAAGTTATTTCTTTTATCACAATGATATTGGAGGAAATGAAATAATCACAATATCTCCTAACATAGTGTATCAGAATAATACTAGGGCTGTCCCTACTCAATCCAACCCAGTCTATATCACAACCAGTGATGTACATACATATGAGGAGTTACCTTACTCAAATCAATTGGATGCTAACACTGTACATCACTCCTCACCTACCAACAGATAATATAATTTTATAAAACTGTTGATGTTGAGCAACTGAACTGAATGATAGATATTAGAAGTTACATTTTAATAACTACAAACAATTTTGTCATTTTGTATATATTTTGCTGTATATTAAATATAATTGTTTTCACAATGGAATTATAAGTTTTTTAGGAAGGGTTCCATACAAGAACACACAAGAACAATAGGATAGAAGGGATGGTTTTTTTCTATACACACAATTATAGCAACACATTAATACACATACACACACACACATACCATCAATTTATTATTATTAAATCAAAATAATTTTACAGCTTCAGACTTCAGTTTAATGTTCTATTATAAAGAAATATATAAACAGTAATGAATACATGTGTACACAAATTGTCATATGCATGTAAGAATAGGAAAAGGGGGCTAAACTTCAGTCCCCCCACCCCCTAACTTATGCCATGTAGTAAGTAGTAATAATTAATCAGTCATTGCTGCACCATTGGGTGGCACCACCAGACTAACAATGAACTTATATGATGACAGTCAGTTATAAAGTGCATATTCTTTGTTGAATAATTGTTAAAATATTTTAGATGTGTGTATAATCATTACATTTAATCTGTATCCAATCCCTAGCCCTCTCCCTTCTCCCCAGAAAGAGGAGATGGTCACACGAGACTATCATTGTTAGTCCCCTAATTTCAATCATGTTCCTACCAAAAATCAATGACCATATGTCATTCCTATTCCTCAACCCTTGAAAGTAATTATTTCTTCCATAGGTTTTGATAAAATAATTACTGCCAAAGATAAATTTTAGTACTTCACTGCCAAAGATAAATTTTAGTACTTCAAGTCCAAATAATTTAGTACAGAAATAGAGAAGACAAATGGTCAATATTAACTACCACATTCACATTGTAATTTTCATTGAATAGTTGTATTTGTAATGTTAGTTTAAAGAATTAGTTAAAACATCGAAATTTAGCCACACTATTACCTTGCTTTTAATTCAGAGTGACAACTGATTTTTAAACATCAAGACAGATACTTATTATATATAGTAGGAAGTCCAGCAGAAGTCATTGTACCAAACTGATCAGTTGTTAGTTATTTAACATTTTCCCAGTAATTCTACTGATATTATCAATTGGACTCTTATTTATAGTAGAGAAGAAGATAGTTCTTCAATTAGTGGTGCAGTAGTTGGTGGTATTATTGGATCAGTAATAATAATTGTTATAGTTTTATTAATAGTTCTCATTGTTATAGTGATATTGTGGTTTAAAAATAAATTAAGAAGAAAAAAAATAACTCAGCAAAGTAAGATAAAATTAAATTTATTATCAAGTTAATTCTTTCATCATAGTGTTATTGGAGGAAATGAAATAATTAAAATATATAACATAGTGTATCAGGACAGTACTGGTGTTGTCCCTACTCAATTCAATCCAGCCTATATCACAACCAGTGATATACATACATATGAGGAGTTACCTTACTCAACTGGAGTGGATACTAACACTGAACCTCTTCCTCTACCACCAGATAGACTACCAGACACAGTTACAACTGATAATAATAATGATGATGATGACTATATATAAGTCATTAGATGATATACTGTCTTTTATCTTGTTAGTTGTTACTCATGACATCATATTATAGTGTAAATAAATATGTCTATTACTTTGTTGTTATGTATTTAAATAATATTAGCATAACTCTATTTATGAAACTATAATTATAATAACAAAAATGATGGTTTCTAAGTCTGTAAAGGATAAACAAAAACAAAGTTATCATTTATATGTATAATAACAAAGGTACTAAGTACTATATCATGATATATATTCATCATTGTAATAATTGATTAGTTGATTTAACTAATACATGGATATATTGATTGTATATGCAAAAGGTAAACTTAATACCATTTTCATTACTAATGCATTATGTTATTGATAGTTCTGTAACCACATAAGTAGTAGTACATTAGCAATGAAAACAATATTATGCTTACTTTTCCAACAAAAATAAGTTTCTAATTACAACATGTATAACCAAAATTAATAATAGTTAATCAACCAATTAATTTTTACAGTGTCATTGCTGTTAAAAATGCTGAAAGTGATGGTCTTGCATGTCTATTACTTGCTCTAGATGCAAATTAAGGAAACAGGTTTGAAGGAAGCCAGGGAGTATTATAATAATATCCTCAGGGACATATTTGAGGAAGGGGGGTGGATTACACTAAGGAATGAAGTGGTTTAACAACAGTTGCTGATACATTGTGAATAAGACAAAAATGAGTGTTCTCTCTCTTTTACTGATACTCCATTTGTTAATAAGTGTTGGAGCTCAGTCTCCTTCTTTCACTCTATCTGATAGTGTTAGCTCTTTAGCTGTTGGTGGAGATAGAGTGTTTGCTAGTACTGGTAGTACTGTCTTCCAACTATCATCTGATCTACAACAACACCAACAGATACCATTGTGCAATGATATAGTGAGATTAGCTGCTACACAGGATGGTCAATGGTTGGTAGTCTGTTGTACTGATGGCTCTTGTTCAGCTCTTAATGGATCAGATCTCAGTGTTACTAACAGAGCTGTCTCTAATGTATTCCCTGGTGTTGGAACTAATGATAAAATTGTTGTGTTCACTGCTCCTGTTAGTGGAGGAGAAAGTTTCTACACTGGAAGTTTTGTTGATAATGCTAATCGTATCTATTTTCGACAATATGGGTTTGCTGGTAGTTCAATATCAAGATCATTAGAAGAAATTGCTTATCAATCAGGTGGTAATCGAGGATTTTATGATGGTTTCTACCAGTTTGGATATGTTTACTATATAGTACTAGATTCAACTAGTGGCAATAATGATGAACTTCGTATTGTTAGAGTATGTAACAGTACTGCTGACAGTGGTAATATTGATTTCAACAATCAATATGAAGTGGTATTAGGTTGTGATGGAAATACTTTTTTTGCTCCCACTATCAAAGGTGTATCAGTGTTAAATGGAGACATTACTGATAGCAATAACACCACTGGGTTCACCTAGTAGAGTCTGTTCCTATAATCTTACAGTTATTAACTCCAGAATGGAAAATGCTTATCAGTCCTGTGTAGTAGGTAATAGTGGTAATACTAACATTCAGTGGGAGACCCAGTCTTGTTCAGGATTATCTGGTACTATGGTAAGCTAAATTATGATGCATTAAATGTATTTATTTAATTGTTCTTTCTTTTTATAGTGTGATATTAGTGGTACTTACCCAGCAGTAGGTGCTACTGGTGTTCTTTCTTCTAACAATATTATTACTAACACTACAATAAATAATGGACTAACATCTATTCTTGGACTGACCGTAGATGATCTCAACCTCATTTATATTTCATTCTCTGATAGTAACAAACACTATATTAACAAGGTCAGAGATATATACTATACTTTAGTTGATGTGTTAATCTGTTCTACAGTATTTGTGGAATAATGGAAACCTTAGTCTTATTACTGAGGTTGAGATGTCTAGCTCAATAACTAGTCTTACCTGGTCAGAAGGTTCAGATTATATATATGGTATTAATGGAACTACTGATGTAAGTACTAGTATATATGTATATATATATATATATATATATATATATATATATATATATATTGCACTTTACAACATATGTTTGTTGATAGATAATTGGTTTAAAGATAGATGATTGTACTAGTGCTACTAGTTGTAATGAGTGTGTTAGTCTGGGTAATTCATTGTGTGGGTGGTGTGTAGTTGAGGGTAAATGTTCTCGTAGACCTTTCTGTCAGGACAGTGATGTATCAGGACGATTTTTGACACAAAGGAACAATGACAGTTGTATTAGTTCTGTCAGTATTGATCCACCTCAATTTGTACTGGAGTTAGAATCAATACCATACCAGGTATTATGTTATATTGAGATTTCTATCTTAAATACTCTTACTCACTAGATCAAGATAATATTCTCTCCGGCTGGTCCTCCTCCTAAGTTATCAGGAGAGGAGTACTTCTGTGTATTTAATAACACATCTCTAAATATTGAGATATTAAGTCCATTACAAGTAAATGGTACTAGTGCCATTTGTCAAGTAGATAATGTCATATCTCAAGTCACTGATATACAACTAGGTAAAGTACATCATTGATTACTAAGTATATTTTAATCTTCCTCTTTTAGTTACTAACTTTAGTATATACAGTAATCATACTGGAGTGAATTTCTTCATACATACTGACAATTATATCTTCTATAACTGTTCTGTTACTACAAAGTAAATCTTTATGCATTTTATTATGAATGTATTTTCCATTTAAGAATACGTCAATAGTAGGTTTTGTGTAACCAATAGTGAAAAAAACAATTGGAAATAATTGGAAAAACAACAGTTTGAAATAAGTATCATTTTCCTGTGATATTCCTATAAGGAACATTAATAAAACAAGACATTGATTTACATCTAATAGTTATAGTAACTAGTATATAGCTAATGATTACAAGTTTACTTTGACATATCATAAATTTTATAGAATTAATATATTGTGTTTTTCGTACATATATGAATTGAAAGTATTCTTAATTCAATAATAGTAATGTAATAATTATTAGTCTTTTATATTATTGTTTACAATAATTAAATTAATAGAAGACTAGGAACTAACTAGTAGTCACACACACCTGTTGATTATATAGTATATTAATCATTACACATACATTTCTAATATAAATATATAGATGAATTATTACATAGATGTTGAATACAATTTGGTTAGATACCTTACCTGAATTTATATCATTCTTTCCTTCTCTCTCTCTCTAATGTTTGTTGTTTTTCTCTCTTTTCATTTCAGATGTAGTCCTTGTGTTTCAACAGATGGTATATGTGGATGGTGTCAGTTAGACTTTACATGTACTGGAGATAACTCTACTTGTACTGGAGGACATGATAACTGGATAAGAGTAAGACCTTATAATATAAAAGTGTAATTATTACTGGTACATTTTATCACAGATAATTGCTGAGAAGAATTCAAATGATGTTTGTCCTCTCCTACAACCTCCCTTATATGGTAATAGTTATAGTCGACCAGTTGGTATGAGCAAGAACCTACAATTAAGAACTCTTAATGCTATGGTAAGTATATCATAATTATGTGCATAATGAAAAAGCAATCTTAAGGTGGTCACAAAATATATATATTAATATGATATGATATTAATATGTTAATAAAAAATTTGTGTGTTAAACTCAAGTACAATATTGTTAAGTTATGACAGGTCCATTCTAATAGAGATGAGACAATGGTTTGATTTTAAGATTTTAATATATATTTTATGACTTCATACATACTACATAGTGCATAGGTTATTGCTCATAAGGATACTCACTAAACAAACTGAAAATATGTTATGTTAGAAATAAAGTATGATTTAAAAGAACATCTATAGGTTAATTACATTCTTCTCTCTCTCTCTCCATTCAGACTAGTGGTATAACATACCAATGTTTATTTGGTAACATGATTAGAACTGGTGTACAAACTAGTGACAATATTATTACATGTAATATACCCAGTGGTCAGGAGGTAAGTATATTGTATTATTAAAAGATATATCATTATATTATTATAGTTATCATTTAGTGGAGGTCATAATCAGACTCAGACCCATCCTTTCATTCTCAGACAGATCTCTAATACCAAATACTATGATATAGAGACTACTACTGGAGACGCTATTAATGGTAAGTCTAATATATAAAGTAAACTGCTGAGTATTCTGTCTTATATCCAGTGGTCCTATATAATTGTCCTACACTGGCTAATGGTTGTTCTTCATGTCTAGCTCAGAACATTAACACTGGATTTAACTGTAGTTGGTGTGATAGTAATATGTGTAGTGAGAGGAGTGTATGTACTAATAATATAGTCACAATGAGTGGAGACTGTCCTAATCCTGTCATCACTAATTTTACTCCTACAAGTGGTCCTCCTCAAGGAAGAACTCTTGTTAACATATATGGTAATAATTTGGGAACGCAGTCCTCCGATATCCTCTCTATTACCCTTGGCAATAGAACATGTACCTCTAACCCAGATCTGTATGTATCTGAAAAGAGGATAGTATGTAGTATTACTCCTGATGACAGTAATACTGTAACCAGTAATGTAACTATAACTGTGATAGTGAATACTACTGCACCTCAACCTAAGACAGCTGTCAGTAGTACCCACTTCCAATTCCTGACCCCTATTATTAAGTCAGTGAGTCCTACATTTGGTCCAGCAAGTGGAGGTACTCTAGTGAGAGTAGAAGGAACTAACTTGGACATTGGTAACAAAGAAGAGACCAAAGTAATCATGGGAGAGTCCTCATCAAATAAGAGGAGAAAGAGGAGCAGTCACTGTCCTGATATTGAGTGCAATATTATGTAAGTGTCAATGACTTACTATAGTAGACACTAGTATCATATAAGATTGTTTCTCTTCTCAGGAACATTAACTCAAGTCAAATCCAATGTACTTCAGCTAATGTTTCTTCTGTTAATTGTACCAGGACTATAATAGTGTCAGTAAATGAAATAGAGTTTAGTAATTCAGCAGTGACATATCTTTATAAATCAGATCCCACATTTAGTTCACTGATTCCTCAAATAACTATACCAGCGTAAGTAGAGTATATTATGAGACTAAGTGATGTGTTGTCTGTTATATAGTGGAGGTATCAAATTGAACTTTACTGGTACTAATATAGATGTAATCCAGTCTCCTATGATACGTATCACTGAATCTAGATTTTCTACTATGACTGAGGTCTGACCAATTTATTAGTTTAATATAATCACCTGACTTCTCTTCCTTATAGCAATGCATTAATGTTAGTAGTACTAAACTACAATGTATAGCTCCTCCTATTAATGGAGTTAATATCACTAGTGCCATTGATACTACAGTGACTTATACATTGATACTAGATGGAGTTACTTCACCAGACATTAGTCAATGTGAATTCAGACTTACTCTCAAACCAAATCCTACTTTCATTGGACTTGATTCTAATGATCGTAATGTTGATTTAGGAGATAGTTCACAGACTATTAGGATAAGAGTCAGTGTCTCCACTTAATGTAGTTATATAATTTATCATATTTGTTTATAGGAAAGTAATATTCAATCTGTGATTAGTTCAGAAATAAATGTGAAAGTTGGTTCTGAGGAATGTAGAATTGAGTCTCTATCAAATAAAGTATGAATTATGTAATATGTATTGATATCAAGTGATATATGTCTCAGATCATAGCATGTATACCACCAGTTAAATATCAGTATACAGTTATAAATGTTACTGTAAGTATATATATCTCATATTTCCTATTGTTCATTTCCACTTTATGTTTAGGTTCAAGTTGGTAGTTATTTAATATTTCCCAGTAATTCTACTGATATTATCAATTGGACTCTTATTTATGGTAGACAAGATAGTTCTCTAATTAGTGGTGCAGTAGTTGGTGGTATTATTGGATCAGTAATAATAATTGTTATAGTTTTATTAATAGTTGTTATTGTTATAGTGATATTGTGGTATCAAAATAAATTAAGAAGAACAAGGGCTAATACAGCTAAGTAAGATAATGTAAAATTCACTATCATGTTAGTTCTTTTATCATAGTGATATCAGAGGAAATGAAATAATCACAATATCTCCTAACATAGTGTATCAGGATAATACTAGAGCTGTCCCTACTCAATCCAACCCAGTTTATATCACAACCAGTGATGTACATACATATGAGGAGTTACCTTACTCAAATCAATTGGATACTAACACTGTACATCACTCCTCACCTACCAACAGATAATATAATTTTATAAAACTATTGATGTTGAGCAACTGAACTGAATGATAGATATTAGAAGTTACATTTTAATAACTACAAACAATTTTGTTATTTTATATATATTTTGCTGTATCTTAAATATAAATGTTTTCACAATGGAATTATAAGTTTTTTTTAGTAAGGGTTCCATACAAGAACACACAAGAACAATAGGATAGGAGGGATGGTTTTTTTCTATATAAACAAATTATAGCAACACATTAATACACATACACACACACATACCATCAATTTATTATTATTAAATCAAGATAATTTTACAGCTTCAGACTTCAGTTTAATGTTCTATTATAAAGAAATATATAAACAATAATGAGTACATGTGTACACAAATTGTCATATAATATAAGAATAGGGAAAGGGGACTAAACTTCACCCCCCCCCCCTAACTTATGCCAGGTAATAATTAATCAGTCATTGCTGCACCATTGGGTGGCTACACCAGACTAACAATGAACTTATATGATGACAGTCAGTTATAAAGTGCATATTCTTTGTTGAATAATTGTTAAAATATTTTAGATGTGTGTATAATCATTACATTTGAATCCCTAGCCCTCCCACATCTCCACAGAATAAGGAGATGGTCACATGAGACTATCATTGTTAGTCCCCTAATTTCAATCATGTTCCTACCAAAAATCAATGACCATATGTCATTCCTATTCCTCAACCCTTGAAAGTAATTATTTCTTCCACAGGTTTTAATAAAATAGTTACTGCCAAAGATAAATTTTAGTACTTCAAGTCCAAATAATTAAGTACAGAAATAGAGAAGACAAATGGTCAATATCAACTACCACATTCACATTGTAATTTTCATTGAATAGTTGTATTTGTAATGTTAGTTTAAAGAATTAGTTAAAACATTTAAATTTAGCCACACTATTACCTTGCTTTTAATTCAGAGTGACAACTGATTTTTAAACATCAAGACAGATACTTATTATATATAGTAGGAAGTCCAGCAGAAGTCATTGTACTAAACTGATCAGTTGTTAGTTATTTAACATTTTCCCAGTAATTCTACTGATATTATCAATTGGACTCTTATTTATGGTAGAGAAGAAGATAGTTCTTCAATTAGTGGTGCAGTAGTTGGTGGTATTATTGGAGCAGTAATAATAATTGTTATAGTTTTATTAATAGTTCTTATTGTTATAGTGATATTGTGGTTTAAAAATAAATTAAGAAGAAAAAGGAATAATTCGGCTAAGTAAGATAATGTAAAATTTATTATCAAGTTAATTCTTTCATCATAGTGATATTGGAGGAAATGAAATAATTAAAATATCTCCTAACATAGTGTATCAGGACAGTACTGGTGATGTCCCTTCTCAATTCAATCCAGCCTATATCACAACCAGTGATATACATACATATGAGGAGTTACCTTACTCAACTGGAGTGGATACTAACACTGAACCTCCTCCTCTACCACCAGATAGACTACCAGACACAGTTACAACTGATAATAATGATGATGATGATGACTATATATAAGTCATTAGATGATATACTGTTTTTTATCTTGTTAGTTGTTACTCATGACATCATATTATAGTGTAAATAAATATGTCTATTACTTTGTTGTTATGTATTTAAATAATATTAGCATAACTCTATTTATGAAACTATAATTATAATAACAACAATGATGGTTTCTAAGTCTGTAAAGGATAAACAAAAACAAAGTGATCATTTATATGTATAATAACAAAGGTACTAAGTACTATATCATGATATATATTCATCATTGTAATAATTGATTAGTTGATTTAACTAATACATGGATATATTGATTATATATGCAAAAGGTAAACTTAATACCATTTTCATTACTAATGCATTATGTTATTGATAGTTCTGTAACTACATAAGCAGTAGTACATTAGCAATGAAAACAATATTATGCTTACTTTTCCAACAAAAATAAGTTTCTAATTACAACATGTATAACCAAAATTAATAATAGTTAATCAACCAATTAATTTTTACAGTGTCATTGCTGTTAAAAATGCTGAAAGTGATGGTCTTGCATGTCTATTACTTGCTCTAGATGCAAATTAAGGAAACAGGTTTGAAGGAAGCCAGGGAGTATTATAATAATATCCTCAGGGACATATTTGAGGAAGGGGGGTGGATTACACTAAGGAATGAAGTGGTTTAACAACAGTTGCTGATACATTGTGAATAAGACAAAAATGAGTGTTCTCTCTCTTTTACTGATACTCCATTTGTTAATAAGTGTTGGAGCTCAGTCTTCTTCTTTCACTCTATCTGATAGTGTTAGCTCTTTAGCTGTTGGTGGAGATAGAGTGTTTGCTAGTACTGGTAGTACTGTCTACCAACTATCATCTGATCTACAACAACAACAACAGACATCATTGTTCAATCAGATACTGAGGTTAGCTGCTACACAGGATGGTCAATGGTTGGTAGTCTGTTATACTAATGGCTCTTGTTCAGCTCTTAATGGATCAGATCTCAGTGTTATTAACAGAGTTGTCTCTTATGTACCCCCTGGTGTTGAAGCTAGTGATAAAATTGCTGTGTTCACTGTTCCTGTTATTGGAGGAGAAAGTTTCTACACTGGGACTTTTGTTGATAGTGTTAATCGTATCTATTTTCGTCAATATGGGTTTGCTGGTAGTTCAATATCAAGATCATCAGATGAAATTGCTTATCAATCAGGTGGTAATCGAGAATTTTATGATGGTTTCTACCAGTTTGGATATGGTTACTATATAGTACTAGATGCAACTAGTGGTAATGATGAACTTCATATTGTTAGAGTATGTAACAGTACTGCTGACAGTGGTAATATTGATTTCAACAATCAATATGAAGTGGTATTAGGTTGTGATGGAAATACTTTCTTTGCTCCCACTATCAAAGGTGTATCAGTGTTAAATGGAGAGACATTACTGATAGCAATAACACCACAGGGTTCACCTAGTAGAGTCTGTACCTATAATCTTACTATTATTAACTTGAGAATGGAAAATGCCTATCAGTCCTGTGTAGTAGGTAATAGTGGTAATACTAACATTCAGTGGGGAACCCAGTCTTGTTCAGGATTATCTGGTACTATGGTAAGCTAAATTATGATACATTTTATGTATTTAATTGTTCTTTCTTTTTATAGTGTGATATTAGTGGTACATTTCCAGCAGTAGGTGCTACTGGTGTTCTTTCTTCTAACAATATTATTACTAACACTACAATAAGTAATGGACTAACATCTATTCTTGGCCTGACTGTAGATGATCTCAACTTCATTTATATTTCATTCTCTGATAGTAACAAACACTATATTAACAAGGTCAGAGATATATACTATACTCTAGTTGATGTGTTAATTTGTTCTACAGTATTTGTGGAATAATGGAAACCTTAGTCTTATTACTGAAGTTGAGATGCCTAGTTCAATAACTAGTCTAACGTGGTCAGAAGGTTCAGACTATATATATGGTATTAATGGAACTACTGATGTAAGTACTAGTATACATATATATATATATATATATTGCATTTTACAACATATGTTTGTTGATAGATAATTGGTTTAAAGATAGATGATTGTACTAGTGCTACTAGTTGTAATGAGTGTGTTAGTCTGGGTAATTCATTGTGTGGGTGGTGTGTAGTCGAGGGCAAATGTTCTCGTAGACCTTTCTGTCAGGACGGTGATGTATCAGGACGATTTTTGACACAAAGGAACAATGACAGTTGTATTAGTTCTGTCTTTATTGATCCACCTCAATTTGTACTGGAGTTAGAATCAATACCATACCAGGTATTATGTTATATTGAGATTTCCATCTTAAATACTCTTACTCACTAGATCAAGATAATATTCTCTCCGGCTGGTCCTCCTCCTAAGTTATCAGGAGAGGAGTATTTCTGTGTATTTAATAACACATCTCTAAATATTGAGATATTAAGTCCATTACAAGTAAATGGTACTAGTGCCATTTGTCAAGTAGATAATGTCATATCTCAAGTCACTGATATACAACTAGGTAAAGTACATCATTGATTACTAAGTATATTTTAATCTTCCTCTTTTAGTTACTAACTTTAGTATATACAGTAATCATACTGGAGTGAATTTCTTCATACATACTGACCATTATATCTTCTATAACTGTTCTGTTACTACAAAGTAAATCTTTATGCATTTTATTATAAATGTATTTTCCATTTAAGAATACATCAATAAACCAATAGTAGGTTTTGTGGATGACATTAACAAATAGTGAAAAAAACAATTGGAAATAATTGGAAAAACAACAGTTTGAAATAAGTATCATTTTCCTGTGATGTTCCTATAAGGAACATTAATAAAACAAGACATTGATTTACATCTAATAGTTATAGTAACTAGTATATAGCTAATGATTACAAGTTTACTTTGACATATCGTAAATTTTATAGAATTCATATATTGTGTTTTTCATACATATATGAATTGAAAGTATTCTTAATTCAATAATAGTAATGTAATAATTATTAGTCTTTTATAGTATAGTTTACTATAATAACTAAATTAATAGAAGACTATTAACTAACTAGTAGTCACACACACCTGTTGATTATATAGTATATTAATCATTACACATACATTTCTAATATAAATATATAGATGAATTATTACATAGATGTTAAATACAATTTGGTTAGATACCTTACCTGAATTTATATTATTCTTTCCTTCTCTCTCTCTAATGTTTATTGTTTTTCTCTCTTTTCATTTCAGATGTAGTCCTTGTGTTTCAACAGATGGTATATGTGGATGGTGTCAGTTAGACTTTACATGTACTGGAGATAACTCTACTTGTACTGGAGGACATGATAACTGGATAAGAGTAAGACCTTATAATATAAAAGTATAATCATTACTGGTACATTTTATCACAGATAACTGGCGAGGAGAATTCAAATGATGTTTGTCCTTTCCTACAACCTCCCTTATATGGTAATAGTTATAGTCGACCAGTTGGTATGAGGAAGAACCTACAATTAAGAACTCTTAATGCTATGGTAAGTATATCATAATTATGTGCATAATGAGAAAGCAATCTTAAGGTGGTCACAAAATATATATATTAATATGATATGATTGTTGAGTTATGACAGGTGCATTCTAATAGAGAAGAGACAATGGTTTGATTTTAAGATTTTAATATATTTTATGACTTCATACATACTACATAGTGCATAGGTTATTGGTCATGAAAATATGTAATGTTAGAAATAAAGTATGATTTTAAAAAACATGTATAGGTTAATTACTTTCTTCTCTCTCTCTCTCCATTCAGACTAGTGGTATAACATACCAATGTTTATTTGGTAACATGATTAGAACTGGTGTACAAACTAGTGACAATATTATTACATGTAATATACCCAGTGGTCAGGAGGTAAGTATATTGTATTATTAAAAGATATATCATTATATTATTACAGTTGTCATTTAGTGGAAGTCATAATCAGACTCAGACCCATCCTTTTATTCTCAGACAGATCTCTAATATCAAATACTATGATATAGAGACTACTACTGGAGACACTATTAATGGTAAGTCTGATATTTAAAGTAAATTGCTGAGTATTC
The DNA here is from genome assembly GCA_963965975.1 of Xestospongia bergquistia. Classification (NCBI taxonomy): domain Eukaryota; kingdom Metazoa; phylum Porifera; class Demospongiae; order Haplosclerida; family Petrosiidae; genus Xestospongia; species Xestospongia bergquistia. The sequence goes on from OZ014419.1 coordinate 2,872,134, forward strand.
TGTCTTATATCCAGTGGTTCTATATAATTGTCCTACACTGGCTAATGGTTGTTCTTCATGTCTAGCTCAGAACATTAACACAGGATTTGATTGTAGTTGGTGTGATAGTAATATGTGTAGTGAGAGGAGTGTATGTACTAATAATATAGTGACAATGAGTGGAGACTGTCCTAATCCTGTCATCACTAATTTTACTCCTACAAGTGGTCCTCCTCAAGGAAGAACTCTTGTTAACATATATGGTAATAATTTGGGAACGCAGTCCTCCGATATCCTCTCTATTACCCTTGGCAGTAGAACATGTACCTCTAACCCAGATCTGTATGTATCTGAAAAGAGGATAGTATGTAGTATTACTCCTGACGACAGTAATACTGTAACCAGTAATGTAACTATAACTGTGATAGTGAATACTACTGCACCTCAACCTAAGACAGCTGTCAGTAGTACCCACTTCCAATTCCTGACCCCTATTATTAAGTCAGTGAGTCCTACATTTGGTCCAGCAAGTGGAGGTACTCTAGTGAGAGTAGAAGGAACTAACTTGGACATTGGTAACAAAGAAGAGACCAAAGTAATCATGAGAGAGTCCTCATCAAATAAGAGGAGAAAGACGAACAGTCACTGTCCTGATATTGAGTGTAATATTATGTAAGTGTCAATGACTTACTATAGTAGACACTAGTATCATATAAGATTGTTTCTCTTCTCAGGAACATTAACTCAAGTCAAATCCAATGTACTTCAGCTAATGTTTCTTCTGTTAATTGTACCAGGACTATAATAGTGTCAGTAAATGAAATAGAGTTTAGTAATTCAGCAGTGACATATCTTTATAAATCAGATCCCACATTTAGTTCACTGACTCCTCAAATATCTATACCAGCGTAAGTAGAGTAGATTATGAGACTAAGTGATGTGTTGTCTGTTATATAGTGGAGGTATCAAATTGAACTTTACTGGTACTAATATAGATGTAATCCAGTCTCCTATGATACGTATCACTGAATCTAGATTTCCTACTATGACTGAGGTCTGACCAATTTACTAGTTTAATATAATCACCTGACTTCTCTTCCTTATAGCAATGCATTAATGTTAGTAGTACTAAACTACAATGTATAGCTCCTCCTATTAATGGAGTTAATATCACTAGTGCCATTGATACTACAGTGACTTATACATTGATACTAGATGGAGTTACTTCACCAGACATTAGTCAATGTGAATTCAGACTTACTCTCAAACCAAATCCTACTTTCATTGGACTTGATTCTAATGATCGTAATGTTGATTTAGGAGATAGTTCACAGACTATTAGGATAAGAGTCAGTGTCTCCACTTAATGTAGTTATATAATTTATCATATTTGTTTATAGGGAAGTAATATTCAATCTGTGATTAGTTCAGAAATAAATGTGAAAGTTGGTTCTGAGGAATGTAGAATTGAGTCTCTATCAAATAAAGTATGAATTATGTAATATGTATTGATATCAAGTGATATATGTCTCAGATCATAGCATGTATACCACCAGTTAAATATCAGTATACAGTTATAAATGTTAATGTAAGTATATATATATCTCATATTTCCTATTGTTCATTTCCACTTTATGTTTAGGTTCAAGTTGGTAGTTATTTAATATTTCCCAGTAATTCTACTGATATTATCAATTGGACTCTTATTTATGGTAGACAAGATAGTTCTCTAATTAGTGGTGCAGTAGTTGGTGGTATTATTGGATCAGTAATAATAATTGTTATAGTTTTATTAATAGTTGTTATTGTTATAGTGATATTGTGGTATCAAAATAAATTAAGAAGAACAAGGGCTAATACAGCTAAGTAAGATAATGTAAAATTCACTATCATGTTAGTTCTTTTATCATAGTGATATCAGAGGAAATGAAATAATCACAATATCTCCTAACATAGTGTATCAGAATAATACTAGGGCTGTCCCTACTCAATCCAACCCAGTCTATATCACAACCAGTGATGTACATGCATATGAGGAGTTACCTTACTCAAATCAATTGGATACTAACACTGTACATCTCTCCTCACCTACCAACAGATAATATAATTTTATAAAAATCTTGATGTTGAGCAACTGAACTGTATGATAGATATTAGAAGTTACATTTTAATAACTACAAACAATTTTGTTATTTTATATATATTTTGCTGTATATTAAATATAATTGTTTTCACAATGGAATTATAAGTTTTTTTTAGGAAGGGTTCCATATAAGACACACAAGAACAATAGGATAGGAGGGATGGTTTTTTTCTATATAAACAATTATAGCAACACATTAATACACATACACACACACATACCATCAATTTATTATTATTAAATCAAGATAATTTTACAGCTTCAGACTTCAGTTTAATGTTCTATTATAAAGAAATATATAAACAGTAATGAATACATGTGTACACAAATTGTCATATGCATGTAAGGATAGGAAAAGGGGACTAAATGTCAGCCCCCCCCCCCCCCTATCTTATGCCAACTAGTACATAGTAATAATTAATCAGTCATTGATGCACCATTGGGTGGCTACACCAGACTAACAATGAACTTATATGATGACAGTCAGTTATAAAGTGCATATTCTTTGTTGAATAATTGTTAAAATATTTTAGATGTGTGTATAATCATTACATTTAAATCCCTAGCCCTCCCACATCTCCACAGAATGAGGAGATGGTCACATGAGACTATCAATGTTAGTCCCCTAATTTCAATCATGTTCCTACCAAAAATCAATGACCATATGTCATTCCTATTCCTCAACCCTTGAAAGTAATTATTTCTTCCACAGGTTTTAATAAAATAATTACTGCCAAAGATAAATTTCAGTACTTCAAGTCCAAATAATTTAGTACAGAAATAGAGAAGACAAATGGTCAATATTAACTACCACATTCACATTGTAATTTTCATTGAATAGTTGTAATTGTAATGTTAGTTTAAAGAATTAGTTAAAACATTTAAATTTAGCCACACCATTACCTTGCTTTTAATTCAGAGTGACAACTGATTTTTAAACATCAAGACAGATACTTATTATATATAGTAGGAAGTCCAGCAGAAGTCATTGTACTAAACTGATCAGTTGTTAGTTATTTAACATTTTCCCAGTAATTCTACTGATATTATCAATTGGACTCTTATTTATGGTAGAGAAGAAGATAGTTCTTCAATTAGTGGTGCAGTAGTTGGTGGTATTATTGGAGCAGTAATAATAATTGTTATAGTTTTATTAATAGTTCTTATTGTTATAGTGATATTGTGGTTTAAAAATAAATTAAGAAGAAAAAGGAATAATTCAGCTAAGTAAGATAATGTAAAATTTATTATCAAGTTAATTCTTTCATCATAGTGATATTGGAGGAAATGAAATAATTAAAATATATAACATAGTGTATCAGGACAGTACTAGTGATGTCCCTTCTCAATTCAACCCAGCCTATATCACAACCAGTGATATACATACATATGAGGAGTTACCTTACTCAACTGGAGTGGATACTAACACTGAACCTCTTCCTCTACCACCAGATAGACTACCAGACACAGTTACAACTGATAATAATAATGATGATGATGACTATATATAAGTCATTAGATGATATACTGTCTTTTATCTTGTTAGTTGTTACTCATGACATCATATTATAGTGTAAATAAATATGTCTATTACTTTGTTGTTATGTATTTAAATAATATTAGCATAACTCTATATATTCATCATTGTAATAATTGATTAGTTGATTTAACTAATACATGAATATATTGATTGTATATGCAAAAGGTAAACTTAATACCATTTTCATTACTAATGCATTATGTTATTGATAGTTCTGTAACTACATAAGCAGTAGTACATTAGCAATGAAAACAATATTATGCTTACTTTTCCAACAAAAATAAGTTTCTAATTACAACATGTATAACCAAAATTAATAATAGTTAATCAACCAATTAATTTTTACAGTGTCATTGCTGTTAAAAATGCTGAAAGTGATGGTCTTGCATGTCTATTACTTGCTCTAGATGCAAATTAAGGAAACAGGTTTGAAGGAAGCCAGGGAGTATTATAATAATATCCTCAGGGACATATTTGAGGAAGGGGGGTGGATTACACTAAGGAATGAAGTGGTTTAACAACAGTTGCTGATACATTGTGAATAAGACAAAAATGAGTGTTCTCTCTCTTTTTCTGATACTCCATTTGTTAATAAGTGCTGGAGCTCAGTCTTCTTCTTTCACTCTATCTGATAGTGTTAGCTCTTTAGCTGTTGGTGGAGATAGAGTGTTTGCTAGTACTGGTAGTACTGTCTACCAACTATCATCTGATCTACAACAACAACAACAGACATCATTGTCCAATCAGATAGTGAGGTTAGCTGCTACACAGGATGGTCAATGGTTGGTAGTGTGTTATACTAATGGCTCTTGTTCAGCTCTTAATGGATCAGATCTCAGTGTTACTAACAGAGCTGTCTCTAATGTATTCCCTGGTGTTGGAACTAATGATAAAATTGTTCTGTTCACTGCTCCTGTTAGTGGAGGAGAAAGTTTCTACACTGGAAGTTTTGTTGATAATGCTAATCGTATCTATTTTCGTCAATATGGGTTTGCTGGTAGCTCAATATCAAGATCATTAGACGAAATTGCTTACCAACCAAGAGGTAATCGAGAATTTTATGATGGTTTCTACCAGTTTGAATATGGTTACTATATAGTACTAGATGCAACTAGTGGTAATGATGAACTTCGTATTGTTAGAGTATGTAACAGTACTGCTGACAGTGGTAATATTGATTTCAACAATCAATATGAAGTGGTATTAGGTTGTGATGGAAATACTTTCTTTGCTCCCACTATCAAAGGTGTATCAGTGTTAAATGGAGAGACATTACTGATAGCAATAACACCACAAGGTTCACCTAGTAGAGTCTGTTCCTATAATCTTACAGTTATTAACTTCAGAATGGAAAATGCCTATCAGTCCTGTGTAGTAGGTAATAGTGGTAATACTAACATTCAGTGGGGAACCCAGTCTTGTTCAGGATTATCTGGTACTATGGTAAGCTAAATTATGATACATTTTATGTATTTAATTGTTCTTTCTTTTTATAGTGTGATATTAGTGGTACATTTCCAGCAGTAGGTGCTACTGGTGTTCTTTCTTCTAACAATATTATTACTAACACTACAATAAGTAATGGACTAACATCTATTTTTGGCCTGACTGTAGATGATCTCAACTTCATTTATATTTCATTCTCTGATAGTAACAAACACTATATTAACAAGGTCAGAGATATATACTATACTCTAGTTGATGTGTTAATTTGTTCTACAGTATTTGTGGAATAATGGAAAACTTAGTCTTATTACTGAAGTTGAGATGCCTAGTTCAATAACTAGTCTAACGTGGTCAGAAGGTTCAGACTATATATATGGTATTAATGGAACTACTGATGTAAGTACTAGTATACATATATATATATATATATATATATATATATATATATATATATATATATATATATATATATATATATGTATATATATATATATATATATATATATATATATATATATATATATATATATATATATATTGCATTTTACAACATATGTTTGTTGATAGATAATTAGTTTAAAGATAGATGATTGTACTAGTGCTACTAGTTGTAATGAGTGTGTTAGTCTGGGTAATTCATTGTGTGGGTGGTGTGTAGTCGAGGGCAAATGTTCTCGTAGACCTTTCTGTCAGGACGGTGATGTATCAGGACGATTTTTGACACAAAGGAACAATGACAGTTGTATTAGTTCTGTCTTTATTGATCCACCTCAATTTGTACTGGAGTTAGAATCAATACCATACCAGGTATTATGTTATATTGAGATTTCCATCTTAAATACTCTTACTCACTAGATCAAGATAATATTCTCTCCGGCTGGTCCTCCTCCTAAGTTATCAGGAGAGGAGTACTTCTGTGTATTTAATAATACATCTCTAAATATTGAGATATTAAGTCCATTACAAGTAAATGGTACTAGTGCCATTTGTCAAGTAGATAATGTCATATCTCAAGTCACTGATATACAACTAGGTAAAGTACATCATTGATTACTAACTATCTTTTAATGTTCCTCTTTTAGTTACTAACTTTAGTATCTACAGTAATCATACTGGAGTGAATTTCTTCATACATACTGACCATTATATCTTCTATAACTGTTCTGTTACTACAAAGTAAATCTTTATGCATTTTATTATGAATGTATTTTCCATTTAAGAATACATCAATAGTAGGTTTTGTGGATGACATTAACCAATAGTGAAAAAAACAATTGGAAATAATTGGAAAAACAACAGTTTGAAATAAGTATCATTTTCCTGTGATGTTCATATAAGGAACATTAATAAAACAAGACATTGATTTACATCTAATAGTTATAGTAACTAGTATATGGCTAATGATTACAAGTTTACATTGACATATCATAAGCTTTATAGAATTCATATATTGTGTTTTTCATACATATGTGAATTGAAAGTATTCTTAATTCAATAATAGTAATGTAATAATTATTAGTCTTTTATAGTATTGTTTACAATAATAACTAAATTAATAGAAGACTATGAACTAACTAGTAGTCACACACACCTGTTGATTATATAGTATATTAATCATTACACATACATTTCTAATATAAATATATAGATGAATTATTACATAGATGTTAAACACAATTTGGTTAGATACCTTACCTGAATTTATATTATTGTTTCCTTCTCTCTCTCTAATGTTTGTTGTTTTTCTCTCTTTTCATTTCAGATGTAGTCCTTGTGTGTCAACAGATGGTATATGTGGATGGTGCCAGTTAGACTTTACATGTACTGGAGATAACTCTACTTGTACTGGAGGACATGATAACTGGATAAGAGTAAGACCCTATAATATACAAGTATAATTATTACTGGTACATTTTATCACAGATAACTGGCGAGGAGTATTCAAATGATGTTTGTCCTCTCCTACAACCTCCCTTATATGGTAATAGTTATAGTCAACCAGTTGGTGTGAGCAAGAACCTACAATTAAGAACTCTTAATGCTATGGTAAGTATATCATAATTATGTGCATAATGAGAAAGCAATCTTAAGGTGGTCACAAAATATATATATTAATATGATATGATATTAATATGTTAATAAAAAATTTGTGTGTTAAACTCAAGTACAATATTGTTAAGTTATGACAGATGCATTCTAATAGAGAAGGGACAATGGTTTGATTTTAAGATTTTAATATATTTTATGACTTCATACATACTTAATAGTGCATAGGTTATTGCTCATAAGGATACTCACTAAACAAACTGAAAATATGTTATGTTAGAAATAAAGTATGATTTAAAAAAACATGTATAGGTTAATTACTTTCTTCTCTCTCTATCTCTCTCTCTCCATTCAGACTAGTGGTATAACATACCAATGTTTATTTGGTAACATGATTAGAACTGGTATACAAACTAATGACAATATTATTACATGTAATGTACCCAGTGGTCAGGAGGTAAGTATATTGTATTATTAGAAGATATATCATTATATTATTACAGTTGTCATTTAGTGGAAGTCATAATCAGACTCAGACCCATCCTTTCATTCTCAGACAGATCTCTAATTCCAAATCATATGATATAGAGACTACTACTAGAGACACTATTAATGGTAAGTCTAATATATCAAGTAAAATACTGAGTATTCTGTCTCATATATAGTGGTCCTATACAATTGTCCTACACTGGCTAATGGTTGTTCTTCATGTCTAGCTCAGAACATTAACACAGGATTTGGTTGTAGTTGGTGTGATAGTAATATGTGTAGTGAGAGGAGTGTATGTACTAATAATATAGTCACAATGAGTGGAGACTGTCCTAATCCTGTCATCACTAACTTTATTCCTACAAGTGGTCCTCCTCAAGGAAGAACACAAGTTACCATATATGGTACTAATTTGGGTACCCAGTCTTCAGATATCCTCTCTGTTATCCTTGACAGTAGGACATGTACCTCTAACTCAGATCTGTATATACCTGGGAAGAGGATAGTATGTAGTATTACTCCTGATGACAGTAATACTATAACAAGCAATGTAACTATAACTGTGATAGTGAATACTACTGCAGCTCAACCTAAGACAGCTGTCAGTAGTACCCAGTTCAAATTCATGACCCCTATTATTAAGTCAGTGAGTCCTACATTTGGTCCAGTTAGTGGAGGTACTCAAGTGAGGGTAGAAGGGACTAACTTGGACATTGGTAACAAAGAAGAGACCAAAGTAATCATGAGAGAGTCCTCATTAAATAAGAGGAGAAAGAGGAACAGTCACTGTCCTGATATTGAGTGTAATATTATGTAAGTGTTAATGACTTACTATTGTACACACTAGTATCATATAAGATTGGTTCTCTTCTCAGGAACATTAACTTAAGTCAAATCCAATGTACTTCAGCTAATGTTTCTTCTGTTAATTGTACCAGGACTATAATAGTGTCAGTTAATAAAGCAGAGTTTAGTAATTCAGCAGTGACATATCTTTATAAATCAGATCCCACATTTAGTTCACTGACTCCTCAAATAACTATACCAGCGTAAGTAGAGTACATTATGAGACTAAGTGATGTGTTGTCTGTTATATAGTGGAGGTATCAAGTTAAACTTTACTGGTACTAATGTAGATATAATCCAGTCTCCTATGATTCGTATCACTGACTCTAGATTTCCTGCTACCACTGAGGTATGACCAATATACTAGTTTAATGTAATCACTTTGCTTCTCTCTCTTATAGCAATGTGTTAAAGTTAGTAGTACTAAACTACAATGTATAGCTCCTCCTATTAGTGGAGTTAATGTGACTAGTGCAATTGATACTACAGTGACTTATACATTGATACTAGATGGAGTTACTTCACCAGACAATGATCAGTCTGAGTTCAGACTTACTCTCAAACCAAATCCTATTTTCAATGGTATAACTAATGTGGTCCATCGTACAATAATAATTGGACAAGATTCAGTTGAACTTGAGATTTCAGTAAGAATCATGGACAGAATTGATATATTTAATATTATATTTATGTTTAGGGAGAAAACATTGACTCTGTAGATCGTTCAGAGATAAGAATATTTGTTGGTGAAGAGGAATGTATTCTAACAACCACATCTTCTACAGTGAGTATTTATAGTTCTCTAACTATTTAACTTACTTTACTTCTTAACAAACTAGACTATTGACTGTATACTACCTACTAGAACTACACCTACAATATTGCCAGTTAAAGTGAGTACATCATTAAATATTAAGTAGTATATGTATTAATTAAAATGTTGAGCAAATACTTTACAAGTAAAAAATTAAGCTTGATTTCATTTTAATGAGCAAATGACAATTTCCAAATTTCAGTAAGGCTCAACAAGCATAATAAAAGACTTCTTCCTACATTATATTTAAAATCTCAATAATATTATAGTAATGTTAATATTTTTTTTCTGTTAGGTTTTTGTTGGAGAAAATCTTGTCTTCCCACCTGAAAGTGCATCACAATGGGTGATTACATACCAATTAAAGTCATCATTTAGTTCACTGACTCCTCAAATAACTATACCAGCGTAAGTAGAGTAGATTATGAGACTAAGTTATGTGTTGTTGGACTCTTATTTATGGTAGACAAGAAGATAGTTCTTCAATTAGTGGTGCAGTAGTTGGTGGTATTATTGGAGCAGTAATAATAATTGTTATAGTTTTATTAATAGTTGTTATTGTTATAGTGATATTGTGGTATCAAAATAAATCAAGAACAGACAGAAATAATTCAGCTAAGTAAGATAATGTAAAATTATTATCAAGTTATTTCTTTCATCATAGTGATATTGGAGGAAATGAAATAATTAAAATATCTCCTAACATAGTGTATCAGGACAGTACTAGTGATGTCCCTTCTCAATGATAAAATTTACTACTCCCAAGTACAAACAATTCAGTACAGAAATAAAGATAGAGAATACAAATAGTTACTATTAATTAGCACATCCACTGTGATTTTCACTGGACAGTGGTATTTTAATGTTAGTTTAAAAATTAGTTAAAGCACTGAAATTTAGCCATACCATTACACTACTTTTAATTCAGAGTGACAGCTGATTTTTAACATCAAGACAGATACTTATTATATATAGTAGGAAGTCCAGCAGAAGTCATTGTACCAAACTGACCCACAAACCAAACAATTATCCATGACAGACAACTACGTCTGACGTCAATTCATTTATGTTTTATCAGCAACATAATTATGGAAGGAACTTTAACCAAGCACAGCAGGTGACAATAAGATATTCCAATTAGCTATTGAAATGACAGGGTAGTTCTGCCACAGTTGCCCTCACCCTTTCAACACGCGTGGGTGGGTAAGCCACACTCACTACAATCTTCCGTTGTTTGAGTTTACGGAGAAGTCATATCCGTTCACATACGGTCAACATGTCTGCTGAGCCAGAGGAGGGTCCTACAGCTATGGACACAGATCAGGATCCACCTGTGACAGGAGGAGAGGAGAAAGAGAATGAATTAAAAGACAGCGATAAGATGGATGAAGGAAATGGTTAGTATTAACATATGTAATGATCTAGATTTATGCTGAGTCATGACCTTGAGATTCTAAATTTGATGTAAAGTTATCTTTGTGTGGCTATGCACGTGTATCAATCGTGTATTCATCCAAATGCACTCTTTATGTGATATTTATGTTAATACAATTCATATATTAGATGTACAAGCAACAGCAAAAGAGACAGCACCAGGAGAAGGAGGAGAGGGAGAAGCAAAAAATGCTGACACTGCAGAGAGTGATGATGTACCTGATTATAAGACACAGAAAGAAGAGATCCAACCATTACTATCACAAAGACTGAAGAAAGGAGATGAATGGTAAGAAATGATCTAATATAGATTATTATGAAATATCATATTAATACTATTTATACACACACAACATTGTATACTGTGTTACAGGAAGAGGTTGATATATTAACAACAGAGGGGGTGGTTAGGTTTTAAAATTAGTATAACTTTGAAAATGAAGTTACTAACAAATTGTATTTATATTATTGTGCTAAATGTTATTGTAAGGATGAAGATTGACTAACAACTCATAATACTATATATTAACTAAGTTATGACCTTAGTATAAACTCTGTTGTGTAGCCATTGGTTATTTTATTTAGGTATCTTGTTGATCAAAGATGGCTTAAACAATGGAAAAAATACACTGGATTTGACTCATGGGACCAATACCATGCTGGTAACGAAGCTGCTAATCCTGGTCCTGTAGATAACTCTAATCTCTTTAAAAGTAAACGAAGCTCTATTCTTTATTTATTATAGTAATATTATATCATATAAACAGTTTATAATAGCCAACACTTGAATGGCTTCTTTCCTATCTTTGGGTGTGACCTTAATGTATAGTATTATGATTATTGTATATTATGTGTAACAATACAATAATTGTATTTGATCTCAATTAGCTAACTACAAGTGGATTTATTCATTTAATTCTATGCATTGATTACTAGGTGAAGGTGATCACACTCTCAAAGACCATCTAATGGAAGAACTTGACTATGCTCTCTTACCCAAACCTGCTTGGGAAAAACTAGTACGTTGGTATGGATTTTCTGCAGGTTCTCATCCCATTTGCCGGTAATTATGACACCCATGACTACCCCTTTGTTACTCTTCTGATGTATAGGCGTGTAGTGGAATATGGTACTTATGTAAAACATTTAAAAGTTGAAGTTTATCTATTTGACTTGAAAATTTGTATCCATCCTCACGTCAATGATATTAAACATATGACGTTTAGTAGAGCTGATACTATCAGTAAGTTAATGGAGATAGGTGGATGGAAGGACAAATGGATGGTGTGTAATATAGATGTGTCATTAGGACAATGAGATAAATGAATTAATAATTTAAGGATGAATTCCTCATTTAGAAATAGTTGAAGACAAATTGAGAGAAGTATTTGAAGTTCCTTCTGAAACTGAAACTCGATTGTGGCAACGCTATATGACTAATTCATATGAACTCCTCAATAATGTAGAACAAACCTTATCTGATGCTGGCATCTATGGGGGACAGGTAGGATGAATAATGAAATGGGTGTGGTCAATTTTGTATTACATTTTTAAGATGTTAATGTTAGAGAAGAAAAATCCTGAGGGGCAATGGACACGAACATCTGGGACAACGTCAACGTAAGCCCCACCTACTTACTCTCCATTCCAATTTATATATCCATTTAAACAGACATTATAATACTCGGAGTTCTCAAATGACCTCTTCTAGTTCTTACGGTAGCTCTTATACTAGTTCATACTTTGATAGAGGGAGAGAACCATCGACACCTGGTCTGTGATGAAAGGGTTAAAATCAATTTTGATGTCATCTTGTTCTTACAGGTTTATGTGGTCTTTCTAATTTGGGCAACACTTGTTTTATGAATTCAGCTCTACAATGTCTCAGTAATACACAACCATTAGTTGAATACTTTGTTGGAAATGAGAAAAAAGGTAAACAAGTACTAAACTAGATATAGTTACATTAATTAGATGTAACTACCTTTAGTCACTTCTACTTAAGTTTATCTTAGTATTAAATATAAACACAATATGACAATAATTCTGATCAGAGTTATTGATGTAAAATTGACACAAATTCACTTTACAATAGATATGTACTTTAGGGAGTGTATTTTTGATTTTGGCTTTTAGTAGTTTGTTTTACACACACACACGCACACACACACACTCTCTCTCTCTCTCTCTCTCTCTCTCTCTCTCTCTAGCTGAGAAGCCATACAAGAAACACATCAACAAAGACAATCCATTAGGAATGGGTGGGGCTTTAGCTGAAACATATGGGAATCTTCTAGAGGAAATATGGAGTGGACAAAATTCATATCTTGCTCCTCGTCAATTTAAATTAATGATTGGGAAACACGCCCCTCAATTCTCTGGTTTTCAACAACATGATTCTCATGAGTTGTTAGCATTTCTATTGGACGGACTTCATGAAGACTTGAATTTAGTCAAAAAGAAACCTTATGTTGATATGGATATTAAGACTACTAATAGAAATGACAAGGTATAAATGGATGAATGATTAAATGGACAGATAGTAAATGGATCAATGAATGGATTGATGGATTGTGAAGGATAGATACCTTTCTCTCTTAACTACAGGAGATAGCTGAGGAGACTTGGCACAAGTATTTATTACGTAATCAATCTGTTATAGTGAGGTTATTTCAGGGTCAGCTTAAATCTACCCTCAACTGTCCCAAATGTAAAAAGGTCAGTTTGTTTTGGAATAAATGTTCTTCACTTTTATCTCCTCTCTCTCCCTGTAGACCTCTCGTATCTTTGATCCATTCATGTACCTCTCTCTTCCTCTCCCAATTATGAAGACAAGAGATATAGTTGTTTATCTTGTACGAGCAGATCCTACAATTTGTACCATGAAGGTATTTTAATGAGGAGGCATGGCTTCATATCTAATATTATTTTTAATCTAGTATCGTATATCTGTACCTAAGAATGGTATAGTTTCAGATTTGAAAGAATCAATGAAGACACTAGCCAATACAGATCCTGCTAAAGTATTATTCTATAGCATCATTCACTTGTTTTATTGAATGTTTTCTCTGTCTCTGTCTGTCTGTTTATCTTTCTCTGTCTATCTCTAGCTTGTAGTTATTGATGTTTATCACAGTAGGTTTCATCGTGTGTACTATGATAAAGATCCTCTTAGTCATATCATGGATAGAGATGACATTTATTTGTATGTTATTTTTATACAATAATTCACTGATGAAATAATTCAATATAGGTATGAATTACAGACACCTCTTGGAGACCCAGAATGGGTCCCAGTACCAGTCTACATGCGAGAACTCAAGTAAGCTGTAGAAAACTCCACCCACCATCCACATCCATTTATTAGGTCTCACAAATCATATACATACTATGGACAGCAACATGTGTCAACTTATGGTCAAGTATTTGGCCTACCTATTGTAGTAACTGTCCCACGAAAGGGATGCACCTATCGTACACTTTACGAGACCATTATGGGCCAGATCAAGCGATATGTGACTATTCCTAAAGAAGAGACAAACGGAGAAAGCAAAGAGAAGGAAAGTGACAAGGAAGAAGGGAAACAAGAAGAAGGTCAACAAAAAGATGAAGGAGAGATACTGAAATCTGAAGGTATTATAAATTAGTAAGTAATTAGACATAATATTCTCTCTTATTCTAGACCTGTCCAATGAAGGTGACACTGAAGAGATGGATGTACAACCTACTGTTGAACCTGAGCCTGGAAATTCCATGAATGATGATGGGGCTCAATCCCAAACTGAGAACAAACAGACTGAGAATAAATCCAATAAGAATGAGGAACCAATGGACACTGAAGGAAACGATGAAGAAAAACACAAAGAAGAAGAAGAAGAGGAGAATAAGAATAATGATTTGTTTAAACTTGTTGTTGTCAACTCTTATGGTTCTCAAGAAGTTCAAAAGCTTAAAGATGGAGACCAACTACTTAAACTTACTAGTAAAAGGAATTATATAATGAACATAAACTATAACAATTGTCTTCAGGTCAAACTTATATAGGTTGTGATTGGGTTCAGGAAGTGAAGGATGATTGCTATGACCTGAAGATTGCTGAGGTTAATATTATCAAATAGTATTGTCTCTAACTTTGGTCTCTTTAGTCTTATGAACAACATGAGTCTTGTACACTTCCTAAAGAAGAGAAGAAAGCCATTACTGTGTATGACTGTATGGATCTTTTTGTTCAAAAGGAGATACTGGGTGAAGATGACGCTTGGTATTGTCCTAGTTGTAAAGACTTTGTACAGGCCAGTAAGAAATTTGACTTGTGGAAAATGCCAGAGATACTGGTCATTCATTTGAAGAGATTCTCTTATAACAGGTAAGAGAAGTTAGTCACATGATTGTCATGTGATTGTGTCACTTCATACAGATGGTATCGAAATAAAATTGAGGCTAGAGTTGAGTTTCCTCTTGAGTAAGTAGTATCTGATCATTTTTAACCCTTCTATTTCCTTCTTTTGTGCAGGGGACTTGATCTTACAAGTTATGTTGTCACTACTGATGAAGGTGAACCTCCACCTCATTATGATCTCTTTGCTGTTTCTAATCATTATGGTGGACTGGGAGGAGGACATTGTAAGTCATTGCCATTTTTATGACCACACCCCTTTATTAAAGTCTAAACCACACCCACTACAGACACTGCCTTTGTCAAGAACAAAGATACTGGCAAGTGGTATAGTTTTGATGATAGCCATGTCTCAGAAGTTGCCACAGATTCCAAACAGATTTGTGTAAGTCTATATATTCTATAAATAACTATTACCTTATTTGGTATGTTATTGTAGTCTACAGCATCTTATGTTTTGTTTTATCAACGAAAGACTGAAGGGAAGCGTGGTATTCCCGATATATTAAATCGATCCCTTAGTGTCTCTTTTGATGAGGAAGTGAAAGAAGGTCACCATAAATTTCGGAACCAGTCAATAGATGTCGATACTAACCGTATTGAAGAAGAGAGAGAAGAAGACCAAGTAAATGAAGATGGAGAGGTTAGTCTTTAACATATATATGCGTCTTTGCATCTCCTCTCTCTCTCACACACACACACAGGGTAATATAGGTAATGACTCTACATTTGAAGATGAACGTCCTGAAATGAGAGATATTGAGAAAATTACTGAAGATTGTAAATGATATGTTTATCCTTTGATTAAAATTGAGGCCATTTTTATTTCATGCATGCATTAAATAAGTAGTGATCTTTTTTCTCTAGGCATAAAAAATTAACTACTATTGACTTAAAGTCACATTAAGTAATTGGTTTCTTTTATATTAAACAATACATTGTTTATCTTTATTTATTGGATGTTGTGTGCTAAATAACTTAAATTGTATCCTCACAATGAATAATAAAACTAATTAATTTACACTGAAAACATGGCTACCAGTTCACACACTTCAACTTTGGTAAGTCTACTCTGTTGCTATGGTTATAATTCTTACATGCTCCACCCATCAGCAAGTACAGGGCACTAACGACAATAGTACATTGAGCAAGCTCTCTGCCAGTCAAACTGGTTATTTCCATGACCCTTTTATGGCGTATTTTACTCTCCGAACTCCTCGACGTGCTCCTCTCATTCATTGGGGTTATTGGATAAGGTTTCAAGCTATTAATAGAGTTCTCATGAAGTTTTTGACATCTGAAGGGTATCATGAGAATCAAGTGAGTGTGGTGTTCTATTTAACTGATAATACATATATTATTATAGATCCTTTCATTAGGTGCTGGATTTGATAGCTCTTATTTCAGATTAAAGTCACAAGAAAGATTGATTAATTGTCATTATTATGAGGTAGATATTATATACCTATAATATAATATAATGTTGCTCTAATGTTGCTCTCTCTCTCTCTCTCTCTCTTTCTCTCTCTCTCTCTCTCTCACACACACACACACACACACACACACACTCTCCCTCCCCCCCCTCTCTCCCTCCCTCCCTCCCTCCCCCTTTTCTCTCTTTCTCTCTCTCTCTCTCTAGATTGACTACCCTGCTGTTGTCGCTAGGAAGAGATCAATTATTGAGTCCCATCCAAAGTTACAGGAACTTGTCAATAATGGTTTTTATAACCTGATTGGTTGTGATATTACAATGATACAAGATCTGGAACATTCCTTGAAAGAAGCAGGTCTCAAAGCTGATTCTCCCACATTAATTCTAGCAGAAGTGGTCTTAACATACATACTACCTGAACAGTAATATTAACTATGTTATAATTATTATTGTCACATGATATACTAGTGTAGATAGAATATTACAATGGACCTCCAAGTTCTTCTCAAATGCAATATTATGTGTTTACGAACAATTAAACCCATTTGATGGGTTTGGTCAGGTCATGTAAGTTAGTCTCATACTTGGATTGTCACCATCAACACTTCTTGTTTAGGTTGAGACATTTTCAAAGTTTATCATCTCCTCTCCTAAATATTGAACTATATCCTACATCTCATTCACAATGTCAAAGATATCTTAATGCTGTAAGTAAGATCTAATGGAGAATGTTTATATATTGTTTTGTAACAGTATATTTCAATGATATGTGTAATTACTGATAGTTGAATTTCAAGGACATGTACTTAATTAATGTCATCAAATAGTCTGTTGATTCTTTGTCTAATTATAGGGTTGGTCTCATGTTATGTCATGTGACATGAATAAATTCTATTATTCTATACCTGAAGGAGAACATCAACGTCTCCTATCGTTAGAACCATTTGATGAATATGAAGAATGGCACCTCAAATGTAGTCACTATCACTTGATATGTGCATCATCATCAAATAATCTACATTTACTCCATCTTCCAATAATAAAATATAGAGAGGAGACAGAGGATATGATGAATGAAGTGATGATTGAATTGGATGACAATGACAACTGGCAACTGAATAGGTAAGCATGTAGTGATGGTAATTATTAAAGGGGCAATTGTACAGAGTGTCTATTATGTGTGCAGTATAGAACATTTCCATCTCTCCCTCCCTCTCTTCTTCCTCAAGGTATGGTCATGCTTCAGTTCAGCTGTCAGAAGATTTGTACTTGATATATGGAGGATTTGGTATAAAAGGACCTAATGTAGGTCATAGTCGACTGGATAATCTCATTGAAATGAAGAGATCAGTTGTAAATGGAAAATGGAACATTGAAGAATTAAAAGTCTCAGGAAATGGTCCAGGTATACTTATTAAAGTTATGTCAAGTGATGATGTAGATGAATTAATCTCTAATGATGTACCATTAATGTTAATTATTGTACTATTAGTAATTTACTAACAACACTTCCTTTGTTTTACACAGGAAGAGGACTAATGTATCATTCCATGACATTGCTACCTTCAGGTACTGTTCTCATTATTGGAGGCAGGGCTTCACCACAACAACCAAACTCTACTTTATATCTACTGAATTTTAATAGCATGAGCAATGAGTGGAGCTGGAAAATAGTCCAGACCAAAGGTATATATATATATGTACAATTCTGTATCATCTCACAATCTCCACCACACACACACAGATTAAGTATAATAGTCTTTGTGTTATTAGGAGATATACTAGAGGGTAGATGGCGACACTCAGCCACATCCATTAATGATAGGCTAATAATGATAGTGGGTGGACGTACAGAGAATGGACATGTCTTTAATGATATATTGATACTTGATACTCAAGACTGGATTATAAGGAAAGTATGTATTAATTATTGCAATTATTAACAGGAGTTAACTCTATATTTACAGTTACCACTTTGTCTACCCAAGGGTTGTCACTCACATGTAGCTATTGGGTATGAAAACAAAGTTCTTGTAATTGGAGGTCTCACAGAAGATCTCCGCCCACTAGCTAGCTGTCTACAATTAGAACAGCAAGAACAAACTAGTGATATTAACTTGTGGGACATAAAATCTCTTGAACTGACTCCTCCTATACCAGCAATGTAAGTACATCTATATTGGATGGATACCTATAGAGCATTATCATATAATCATGTATTAATAAAGCCATAGGAATAGAGTATTTGAGAGAGTTTCTGAATAATTATATATAATAGTCTACCTAATTACTGCACAACATTTCTTTATTAAATATGCATAATACAAACATGATATTGTAACTTGTATTTTATTTAGATATTCTATGAGTGGTCATGTTATAACATCTTGTATCGTAATGCTAATGGGTGGAGTTCAAGTAACTAGTCCCCACCCATTAGATGTAATTCTTATTGATATCAAATTCAAGACATGGAGTGGATTAATGTTTAAAGTAAGATGAACTATCATTTAATATAACATTTTATTAGTTAGTTATAAAACAATACATTATATATATTGTTATAGAATGTTTGGACATGTTGTTATATGTAATAATATGACATATATAATTCATAACAAGCTTATATGCAAAACCTTACCTACTATGATAACTTATTGTATTACTAGTCTGTCTTATCATATCAATATCTAGGAATGTGATTAGCTGTTATGTAATAATTTGAATAATTTTGTGTCTTATTACACAGTATCCAGTTGGTATGCCCCTCCCACTTTTACATGGCCACACCTCTCATTTGTTAGCAACAGGTGATGTCGTTATTATCGGAGGTGGAGGAAACTGTTTCTCTTTTGGAAGTCATTTTAATCACTCACCATTAAAAGCAATTATGAATAAAATTAATGAATATTAATTAATAATCATAATAATTATTATTATTAATAATTGCTTGTGACACGTGGCAACAGCAAAGAAACTATTTTACGGAGTTATACGAATTTGATTGTCACTTTTCAATAGCCTTTGAACGTTTTATGTACTATCAGTGATTGAAATTACTCATGGGAAGTAAGTCACTATTCTCAATTATCACTGTGTGTAGTTGATCCCGCCATTTTTGTTGTCTTGCAGTTAAAATACTTGATTACATCCAACCCTTTGTGGTTATTGTACCTGAAGTATCCAAGCCAGAAAGAAAGGTATCCATAATACTCGTCATAAGGTACTTAATAATGTTATGTTTTAGATCCAATTTAAAGAGAAGGTATTATGGACGGCAGTCACATTATTCATCTTTCTTGTATGCTGTCAAGTAAGTTGACTACTCCCTCAAGACATCCCCTATCTCCTGTTCTAGATCCCACTGTTTGGTATCATGTCTTCGGACAGTGCTGATCCATTCTACTGGCTAAGAGTAATCATGGCATCCAACAGAGGGACATTAATGGAACTAGGTATCTCTCCTATAGTGACATCCTCTATGATAATGCAGGTGGGTACTTGATAAAAGGAGTGGTCTAATTCACACACTCTCTCCTTGTAAACATCAACTTATTTTAAAGAGATGCCTAAAAAATTGAGCTTGTGTAAAAACAAATTTGACAGGACTATTTTTACAATTCTGAACATTTGAGCTTTACTGGTAAAACAAACTGCTATATGGTAGTGATCTAGTAGATTATAAATACATTACTTCAACTTTATTGCTCTTAATATTAGATTATTCCTTGATCATTTCCTTCTTTCAAATTATTAATGCATTCATTATTGTAATAGTAATGTGTTTTTGAAAGTGGTCACTTCCTTTCACACATTGTAATGATGTTTGTTTATTAATTGCATTACAATATGTGAAAGTGATCATGGATCTGTAATTTCTGAAATAAGTCATTTTTGTGCGTATGAAACAAACTTGATAATAAAGAACTTTATTTATTTTGTTTTTCTTTCTTTAGCTGTTAGCAGGTGCTAAAATTATTGAAGTTGGTGACACTCCTAAAGATCGATCATTATTCAATGGAGCTCAGAAATGTAAATAACACTATGCAGGCACCCATGCACCTCACTGAATCTCTCTCTCTCTCTCTCCAGTATTTGGTATGATTATTACAACAGGGCAAGCTATTGTCTATGTGATGACAGGGATGTATGGTGTTCCTTCAGAGATGGGCATTGGAATTTGTATGTTAATTGTCCTACAGCTTGTAGCTGCTGGTCTTATTGTCCTATTACTGGATGAGTTGTTACAAAAGGGGTATGGATTAGGCTCTGGGATATCTCTGTTTATTGCTACTAATGTTTGTGAGACAATTGTGTGGAAGTCCTTCTCTCCTTCAACTATTAATACAGGTAAGGTGTTGTAATATCTAGTCAGTAATATATATATATATATATATATATAGTGATAAGAAGTATTTAATATTGTTTTCTTTATTACTACTAACACAAAACTAGTCTGGTTCTCTGGCTGTGAGATTATTTCTATATTCTTTTTTAGGACGAGGTACTGAATTTGAAGGAGCTGTTATTGCTCTGTTTCATCTTTTGGCTACCAGGACAGACAAAGTTCGAGGACTTCGAGAAGCTTTTTATCGTCCAAACCTTCCCAATTTGACTAATTTGATGGCAACTATCTTCATATTTGCAGTGGTTATATTCTTTCAGGTAATTTGAAGTTAGCCAATTAATGACTGATTGTGTTTGTATTATATTGCAAATTTCTATAGGGATTTCGTGTTGATCTGCCTGTTAAGAGTACTCGTTACCGTGGACAACAAGGGACTTACCCAATCAAACTCTTTTATACTTCTAATATTCCCATTATTCTTCAGTCAGCACTTGTGTCTAATCTCTATGTCATGTCACAGGTAAATATACTACTAGTATATTACCTCATATCATTTGGTTCATTCAGGTACTATCAAGTCGCTTTGCTGGTAACTTTTTAGTAAATCTTCTTGGAGTGTGGGAGACAGTGGGAGGAGGTGGACCAGCTCGCTCTTATCCTGTAGGTGGTCTCTGCTATTATATGAGGTACTAGATTATTATGTTTTATCAATGAGTAGTGTTGTCTCAATATGATTTAAGATAGCTCATCTTTAACAATTTCTTTTGTCTAGTCCTCCTGAGACACTAAATCATGTTCTTATTGATCCTATACATGCTGTTATCTACATTGTCTTCATGCTTGGATCCTGTGCTTTTTTCTCTAAAACGTGGATCAATGTTTCTGGTAGCTCTGCTAAAGATGTTAGTCGTAACTCCACCCACTAATAACATTTCATTGCATTATCTTTAGGTTGCAAAACAACTCAAAGAGCAGAGTATGGTGATGAGAGGTCATCGAGACTCTTCAATGATCCATGAACTCAACAGATACATTCCTACTGCAGCCGCTTTTGGTGGTTTGTGTATTGGAGCACTCTCAGTGACAGCTGACTTCTTAGGTAATATCAATGGACTGGTTACATGTGCATGGATTACTGACTCTCTCTCTCTCTCTCTTCCTCCCTCCAGGTGCTATTGGCTCTGGAACTGGTATTCTTCTAGCGGTTACAATAATCTACCAGTTTTTCGAAGCATTTGCTAAAGAACAACAAGAGATGGGTGGTCTAGGATCAATGTTTTTCTAGTCTGTTAGTTAAGGTTGATTCTAGGAACACTGCTCTATCATTATTTTATGAGTTTGTATTAGGCTTTTTCATTTTTCACACAAGAAATGAATTGTACCATCAGATCTTTGTCACTTGTGCAAAATAATATTGTAAAAATAAATTAACCAGTATACGTATAATCTCCGTTCATTTGTTTTTCTCACGTGGGTTAATTTTTAACTCTTCTGTAAATGGTTGACTGAGATCAGTGAGGAGACAATGGCAGCTGAAGCAAGTTCTGGAGGCGGTGGTAAGATATTAGAATCACTCAGGAGACTTCTTTTGGAGCTCAGTGAATCACAGAGGTCAGTACTACTATCACACTGTATTCTTAAAAATATCATTATTTTTATAGTGGAGCTAAACAACGTACCAGTCAACAAATATGTAGTTCATTGACTGAACTCACTAATAATGTTATGAACAAATCATTGAGGTTAGGGATACTGCATCAGATATGTTACTATGGTTACATGTTTGTATATATATAACTTGATGAATGATGGATGGAGATAGACTTAATATATATCTTCTAGCCCTCAGACCAATCCTCAGTTAATTTCAAGTGCAATTGAGTTGTTAGTACATGCTTATGGTAATGTGGACCAAGATATACGGCTTGCTGCCTCTGAGAACTTGCGTAAACTTATCAAGGTATAATGAAGTGTTGTATATTATCAAATGACCTGTTACTATTATTATATTAGGCTTTAATGGGAACTCAACTTTATCGATTACAACAAGGCCTGTTTCATGAGCTCAAAAAAGTACATGCACTCATTAACTTTATTTATTATTGTACTTTATATCATCTCAATATTATAATGTTTTGTCTTCATCTTACAGAATGGACCTGCACGTTCTCTTTGTTTAGCTTTGGAATGCTTTTCTTCTCTTTATTCGAGAACACGCCCTCAAAAATGTCATAACCTCTCACAGCAGCTCTATCCTGTTCTACTACGTATTATAGCCAGACCTGAGGAAGTTGTACATGAGAACCTTATTGAGTCCCTTGCTAAGATACTACCCACAATGACACCTTTCCTAAACTCCACTCAAGTCCAGGTATTATATAGTTATATGATGATATTGCAATTGTTACTGTACTTGTAGTCTATTATGACTGAATTACTTCAACATTTACACAAGTCCTCTGCTTCATTTCGTCGCATGATGGCAGCTACCTTTACACTACTGTGTATTCATAGTAAAATACCTGAGAAACGAGCTAACTGGATTATTGATAAATTGATCAGTTAGTCATATTTATTGTAACATAATGTCAATAATAATAAAGTAATTTTTCTAGTCTCAACAAACATTGTTTCTATACTAGTCAATTGCTTTGTTGTAATAGTCTTTGTTTACTTATCTCATTATAGTACTGGGTTCTTCTCCAAAATCTTCTCAACACGATATACAAGGTGTACTTCTATCTTTACTTAATCTTCTACAACATGCTAACAAACTGAAACCTTCTAGTGCTGTATTAAAACAGGTACTGTATATAGCTGAGTTATTAAATGTGTGGGCAGGACATGTTTGGTTTCCATATATTTAAGCATGCCACAATGATTGTATTTTTGTAAACTAACATTGTTGTTCAATATCTTATTTTCTTATTGATTGTTAACATAGCAGTAATTACAGGGATGTTGTAATGGTAATTGTCATGTAATTTATTACAGAATTTAATTATAAGTTTTAAAATAATGGTAATGGTCTCTTATTGTCAATTGAGGTAATTAAATACTATAATTACCTCAATTATTTAAGATCACAATAAAAATGTAACTGAGCATACTGAAGTGAGAAGGTAACTATGTACTTTTATTGTTACCATTGAGATAGTAGTCTAAGTAATATAAGTTGCTTTATTGTCAGTAATTAAGTAAGTAATTGAGTAAGTAATGGTAATATTTTCATGATTTGGTGACAATAATGGTAATGATGTAATCATGAAGTAATGGTCATCATTACACAAATAAAGTAATTGAAAACGTTCTTGAGTAGTTAAGTACTAATTTCTTCTCTTATCTCAGATATATTCATTGTCACTTAGTGCAATGAAATACGGAGATCACAACACACTAAACGTTGCACTAGAAGTTTTGGAGAACCTCTTCCTCTCAGCAACACCAGAGTTCTGTTTCTTTCTAACCACACCCCTTACTCCACCCATTATTGCTCAAAATATTTGGTCATTAGACACATTTGATACACTTAGTCTTGATGAGAAAAGTGACACAGAGTCCCAACTAGATGCTCCTTGTGATAGCTACTTCGAAAACAGTGAAGAAGTAAATACATCAACGACACAAGCTCAACCCACAACCACAATACCATCTTCAGCACAAGTCCAATTAAGTGGGCGTGTCTCTCCAAGTAGCAGCCTTGACTCATGGTCTGTTGCCTCAGCTCAAACTGAGGTAGGCTACCTTACTGGAACTAGTAATGTTCCTTTACAAGATCTAGTGGAATATACTCATCAACGCATCCTATCTCATTCAAGAGTTAGTGTTAAGTCTGTAGGTTTGTCTGTGGTTGCAGCTGCAGTCACACTATATCCTAAGTGTCTGACAGAGCTGACTGATTTAGAGAGCTTCCTTGATTCTGAAGACCCTAAATTAGTGAGTCGTATGTCTAATTTATTAGCACAACTGATAGCTACTGAAGTAAGATCAAATGGAGGTCGGTTTGAGCTCTGTCGACCTATTGTGGGTGTGGCTTGTAGGAAAATAGCTGATATTTTAGGTTCTGAGTCACCTGTAGTATTAAAAGCTGCTTGTGAGTCCTTGAGGGTGTGTCTACTGCCATTGTTAGGCTCCTCCCACCCTAACAAAGCAATTGAGTTGTTAGAGAAACTAATAACTTTAACTGATATTAATTACTGGTTATTAAAAGTCGAATTATTACAGACTTTAGCTGTAGTCGATTATGCTCAACTTGCTGTTGTAAAACATTCACTACTTCTCAAAGTATTGGAGGATGTGACCATACCATTGCTTAGTGATAGTGACTATCGTGTACGATCTGCTGTGAGTGCTACATTAACACAATTAGCAAAGAGTCTTGACCACACCCCCAATCATCTACTGTCTCTTGGACGTCAACATGCTAAACTCTCGTATGGTCATCTCCATATTTCTACAATGCAGCTATCATTAGCGGGTATAGGAAGAACTGATAGTAAGACTGTTCCTACTGTCCCCTCGTGTCTAGAACATATAGTATGGCAATGTACTGTGTTTTTAGGAGCCAGTGCTAACCACTGGGGTCAGCGAGGTGCCCTTGAGGCACTGTGTACATTAACTGAGGAGTATCCTCCTCCTACCTTACCAACTATGTGGGGAGTAAATGGAAGTGACTGTGGATTACTAGAAATGATTTTACAACTATTGAGAGGTAAACTAGATGGATAGATGAATGTATGGATGGATGGACAGATGGATGAATGATACTATGATAGGTAAATGATAAATATTCATTATTTACAGGATCATGGTTGTCATGGCAAGTCCAGACACATAATCAGCTTCTACAGTTAGCGACCTCATTATTCTTAGCCTGTGCTCTTGATAGTTTACATCAAGCTGCTAGTGAAGGGAGAGTTTGGGAGGGTGGAACAGAGAGAGCAGGTGTGGTCAGACATTCTACTACTTTGCTATTGCATGTGCTGAAAATTTTAAATATTTTTCAACATGTTATTGATAATAGAGATCCTGAAGAAAAGGAAGTCAGAGTAAGTAATTTAATAATGATAATCTACTGATATAGTTGTGAAGTAGATTTTTAACTTTTCTCACTTGTTTAGAATATTGTTAAGAAAATAGAGACCACACTTTCCCCAAAAGGAAAATCTAATCAAAGTGACTTTACACCTGCCCCGCCTATTAAAGAAGCTATAGGCAATATAGTTGGTTTGCCCCATTACCTCAAACTATATGATGCTTTGAATTCAGCTTATACTAATTACAAGGCAAGTAATTCTAGTTATGGAAACTGGTTTGACTGGTTTAGTCATCTTGTAGGTTTCTATTGATCAGTCTGTCGACGACAAGTTCTCTTCATTTTTATCTCAAGTACATCAATGTTTAGCTGGTGTATTTGAAGTATCACTGGCTGAAGAAGTTGGACGACATGTTGAAGAAATTATAAGTTATCTCTCTGTCACCATTACTGTTGATGCTTCTGGAGCACTTTTGTGTTTACAACAGGTACTAGGCTAATAGTATCATATGACTATCATATGGATATCATGTGACATTGTCTTTAGCTTTTAAATGCTCTGTTTGGAATGAATGTGGCTACTCAACAGACACACCTTTATTCACCTTTTCTCTCCTCTCTACCATACACTTTGGAAGCTCCACCTACTACCACACCCACAAAGTAATTGAGCATATGTAATATAAAAAAATAATATTTCTCTATGTAGTTCACTTGTGGAGTGTTTAGTGGTACACCCTCTAAAACAAATGAATATTTGTCTTCATGCCCCACCTCCAACCACACCCATTGCACCAGCTGATGAGCAAGTTCATACCAAGAAAAGAAGAAGCAGGTAAGTTAATAAAGATTGCATGTTGTCAAACTAGTTTTATAAACAGGTTGTGGTTATTTGGAGCTAAACGTACCTTAGTATTAAAACCACTCAATGCCTTGGTAAGATTGCTATAATAAACTTGTATTATATTTTGTACTAGTCTTCTATTAAAGATTACTTGGTTTATTTTGAGCCTCTGATTGTATCATCAATGCGTTTGTTTGGTCATACCTCCTCTCTCTTAATCCAAGAACGTGTATTGTTTATGATGGTACAACTACTTCATCTTAAGGTATTCTAGTCATCTTATATTGTTCATTGTCTGATCTCTCTCACTCAATCTCACTCTCACATGCACATACACACACACACACACACATACACACAGGTTAGGTATGATCTTCTAGATTGTAACAAATTTTTCTTGGACTCAGTAAATCGTATTCTTAATCTCATGGAAACAGGAAATGTAAAGGGTGGAGCTCAGTTGGTGCCACACCTTTTTCAGTTCCTGGTTTTGTTGGCAAACGACTCATCAAAACTTGTGTCCATACCAGAGGTATTGGAATGGAAATATGAGAAAATCCTACTAATTAGTATGTTTCTTTTTAGGTAATGCAGAAATGTGATGCTGTAATGGCCTCTGGTTCCAATGTGACATCATTTGCCATCCCTGCTCTTCAACCACTTGTACTATATCTCTTTGTTAGACCTACTACTACTGAGTCTTTTGAACTTAATACTCAAAGAGAGGTAAGGTTTACATGAATGGACACATATATAGGTGTATACCTCTCTTTATTTACATCTACTATCTAAATGTTTTACATGTGTTTATACATGTATTGTATTGACATGTATCATGTACATGTATTGTATTGACATGTATCATGTACATGGGTGTATGTGTACATGTATTTTATTATTAAATTTAGGTTGTGCTAAACATGCTCTTAAGACTTGTCGAGTATCCTCCTATTATTAAACTCCTTATATTTGTCCTGGAATGCTACCAAGGCAATGCTAGTGATTGGTTCAATACGTCTTCGCTGATTTTTGCTGCTCTTCTTGCTCCTATTGGTCGACTACAAACTGTCCTAGACACACCTAATTCTCTTTCTAGTCTCCATCAACTCTTTGCAACTATGACACCATCCTCTATTAGTGCTCAAGGTCTAATACTTGCTCTCACCAAACAAAAAAAACTCACTTCTCCACGCCTTCTGACTCGATGGCTAGCTGTTTTATCAACCATTTTGCGTCTCATGGCAACTGTTTTCCCTGAAGAGACCCTCCTTGCAGAGTTAAAGGACACAAAGCTAACCACACCCACTTTAGATTGTGTGGGTGTTGCTGCTCCTTTAATTCAATGGCCTACTGACACTACAAAAGAGAATGGTTCTGTAAAAATGATGAGATTTCTACTGGAGTCACTTACATTGGGTATCAGCTGTCTCTGTCAACTTTTACAAGTACCTCAAGACATTTTGATATATGATGTCTATGATATGTTACCAATGGTTTTATCTGACATATTATTACTACTAGAATTGTTAATAACTTGTAAGTTGTGCATGTTATCAACTGATTACTTGGTTTTTTTTTGTAGCTGATTATAAACTGTTGTGTTCTGAGTTTGCTAAAGTGTCGCCACCTTCCCAATTATTGACTGGTCTTGTGGGCGTATCTCATATTTGTCCTGTTCTACCATTGCATTTTACATCATTGTTAGTGAAG
The DNA here is from genome assembly GCA_963965975.1 of Xestospongia bergquistia. NCBI lineage: Eukaryota > Metazoa > Porifera > Demospongiae > Haplosclerida > Petrosiidae > Xestospongia > Xestospongia bergquistia. Next base: position 2,900,636 of record OZ014419.1, read on the forward strand.
TGTGGAGGTGATGGTATGAAGGAATGGATGAAAAAGTGAGAATAATGATGCATTAATGTGTAATAGACTCTGTCTCTCTTTCCCTCTCACACACACACATGTGCAGTGTTCTCAATTCTTTACAAGAGCCCTTAACGCCTACTCAGCAATTATTATTACAATGCCTCATACTCCTCCCACAATCAGGAGAAGGATGGGTAGAGTCCATTAGCCCCACTCACTTATTGCAGCATCTTACTTGTCATGAGGGAGTGGAACTTATAGAGTAAGTTATTAAATGATATCTGTTTAATAATAATAATATAATGACAGGAAATCTAATCAAATTGAGGCATTTCATGCTAATCTTCTCTCTGTATTGCCCTCTCTACCGCATACCACTACTACTGAATGTATCAAACTTATGACAGTTATCAAATGTATTGGTGGTGATGTTGGAATGGGTGTAGTCAAAATGGTAACAGAGAAATTTGTGACACACCCTGTTAAGGCTGTCAGTCAAGAGGCAACATTGTTGTTAGAGAAGTTACTAGTCTCATGTCAGCTGTCTACTGATGATGCTAAAGAGATAATGACTATTGCCCCTAAAATAGAGAACAGGTAATTACAATTAATTAACTATATACTTGTATACAGAATCTAATATTGTATAGTTGTGGTAGCTTATGGAAGACCTTGTTAAGTCATGTGACTACTGACCACACCCCTCAACTTGATGTTACCTCATGTGATCCCTTATCAGCTAACATAGTATTGGACATAGCCGCTATAAATAAAGTTAGTCTAATTAATGAGATAATCCTATCATTATATTAATTAATTGAGTAGGAATGGCAAATGAACTTAATAATTGAGGCTAGCTCTTCATGTACTTTTCCTATACAAGTTTTAGCACAGCTAAATCAGTCAGAGATTAACTATATATTAAACCACGCTAATTTCAGCTCCGCCCACTTAGAAAGGTGTATTGTATATGGCATTTTCCAAACACTAGCCAAAAGAAATGTGTTACGTTCTGTGGATAATTATAGTAATGTCCCTATACTGACTCCGCCCATTCAATCAGAGAATCTCTTCCTGTTGAGCATAGCTCATTTGGAAAAACTCATAAGAAAGTATTTGGAGGTTGATGAAGATAATTACAGGGACCTTCCCTATCTAATCAGATCACTTGTATGGTTTCTAATTGGTCGCTCACAAATCTTATTGGAAATTGAATTGGATAATCAGTTTATATCTGATATGGTAGAGTTCTCCAGAAAAGTGTTGGAAAGAGAATGTAATCAATTACCTCATCATGACATCATAGTTGTTGAAAGTGTGCTGGATTGCTGTTCATTAGTAAGTGGGTGTGGCTTATTGGCTATAACACCTATTTAATATCTCTAGATATTGCAGACAATTGAAACTATTTCTATGGTAACTGATGAATGGATACAGTCTGTGACTGGTCTAGTTGTTAAAATAGTAGAACATGGTAAGCATTACATGATGGTCATGTGCTCATCATGTGACTAATATTTTACAGAATATGCTACAGAGTATGAGGCCGAGATGGAGAATGATGGTATGTATGATAACAAATGAATGAATAAAATGACTTACTTCATTTAGATTCATCTTTAGCCTGTCATCAGTTGAACTGGGTCATCTCTTGTCTTCTCTCTTCATCAACTGACTGCTCACAACATGCCTTACAAGCTCTTGCCTTTACTTTGGCACGTCAACCTCTCTTTTCTCCTGCTATTTTCCTCCCTCCTCTATTAACCACTATAGGAGAGGGTGTGGTCACCACACAACTCCTAGATAAGAGTCTGGCTGATAGTGACATATTACAGGAATACATGCAGAGGAGCAATCTGATTGGTTGGAAAACACGTAGTCAATTTGAGGAGAGATGGATGCAGTTATTGGGTGTGCTTAATGCTCTCTTTCTATCTAATGGTAAACTATGAACCAGTAATGTACTATACATGCACTTATCTGTGAGATATTTTAGTTGTATTAATGAAGTTAGTACTACATTATATATTTGTAATAGCAATGTGATTAATACTACATTATATATTAGTGCTAGTAATATGGTTAATGCTACATTATATATTAGTAATTGGTTAATGCTACATTATATATTAGTGCTAGTAATATGGTTAATGCTACATTATATATTAGTGCTAGTAATATGGTTAATGCTACATTATATATTAGTGCTAGTAATATGGTTAAATTATATTATATATTCATCTTTAGAGATGCCAAGAGAAGAGTTAGTTGCTCGTAATATTGGTTTGTGTAGTGGTGTAAGAGCAACTACTTCTCTTTTAATGAGCACTGTTCTCCGACCTCATCCTGGGAGCCCCTCCTCCTCTATACCCATGCATACACATCGCAATAAAGACTTTAACTTTCTCTCTAGTCCGTAAGTTGTGATAATTACATGATAGTCAGTATATTATAGTCAATTCATAACCATATGATGGCTATTTATTTGAGCATTGCTGAGCACCTTAGTACAAGCCAACTAACCTAAACAATGCAGCAAATCTCATGTTAGTTTATATATTTGTGTATGTGGTTTGGTCACACTTTTGAATGTGATAATTGCTTTACCAGAAATTGGATTCAAAAGCATGTGATCAGTTATGTTTACAGTGAAAATGTTTACTCAATGTTAGTGATGCAATAAAGTTGAATAATAGAAAAAAACATACATATATATGTGAAGCAATTTAAAGATGTATATAAGACATCTAGAACAGTGTGAAAGTGAATAAGATCAAAGACTAAGTGAGAAGCTAGGTATATAGAAATTATACTACAAATGTTAAAGGTTACTTTATCCATGAATAGACTAAGAGATCAAAGTCACATTTGACATTAAATCTACTTTATAACTCACTGCATGAGCCAACCCTGCGTGTCCATGCATTCCTAGTATGATTTACTTTATAATTGCATGACAGTAACTATTAAGTCATGTGACTATCATGGTATTTTTTAGTCCAGGTAAGAAACTCCTTCCTCATCGAGCATTGATTCAGTCTCAAGTCTTACTGCACTGTGCATTACGATCACATCGCCATGCCCACTACCAATTACCTATAATGAGCGACTCACAGTCAATTACCTGTCCTCCAGTGTATTCACAAAATTTGGAACGTTCCCTTGGCTCTACCTCTGTGACCCCTTGTCAACTTTCATACGCCTCTTTGGTACCTATTATCCTTAAAACTGACTTGAGTAAAGGAGGTGGATCTCCCGTGAGTATTGCTGAAATAGATACTCGCTCCTGTATTATGTCCCTCATTGATCTCTATACTCATTGGCTATCACAGCCTATTGATCTTCTCCTTCTTCATCACACTCTTACCTCCATTATTATGTTGTCAGATTTGTTTATCTTATCAAGCCAGTTTGAGTGGATGCTAGAAACCTTCTTATCGCTAACAAAAGTACACCCACAAGAAGATACTCTGACAGAGGCTTTACTGGTACTGGGCACATTAAAAAGTGCAGCTGTCTTGAGAGTGGTATGTAATTATTACATGTTTCTCTGTCCCTAACTCATCCTATATAGAAAGAGATTGAAGCTGAGGAAGTGGCTAAACTAGTAGAGCAGTCACTGACACAAGATGCCTTCATTACAACTCAAGTAAGCTACTTATATTTATACACATAGTAATTAAGGGATAATTAAACTGACATCTACAGTACATGATATTAAATTTTAGTTGTCAATTGCTATTATTATAATAATTCATTCTGATTTCCTCCTGATAGAATGCTTGTCTTGAAGGGTTATTGTATGTAGTAGAGGACAATGAGTCAACTATTTTAACACTTGTTGGACCATTTGTAGCTAAGTATATTCATAGCCAAATGACATCCTATCAAAGGTAGTCTGTTGTTCATGTAATATGTAATTATCACAATATTATCTTTAGTTATAGTGAGCATCACTTAATGTTGGTATGGGCTCTAGCAACACATTTAGTTTTATTACAAACGCATGGACAACCAACTAAAGATCCGTTGTTCACTAGTCAATTGTTGGAATTAGTAGTACCCATCCTCTCTGATACTCTTATATCATCTCAATTTTGTCAGTCTCTAATGCTGGGTCTAGAGTATATGGTACTCTCATTCTCTCTGTCTTCTAAAGAGAGATGCTCTCTCACTCATGTGGCTGCTAGCAGGTAAATGAATGAACAAACAGAGACCAGGCTAAGACAATCTCTCTCTCTCTCTCACACACACACACACACACAGATTTGTTCAAAGTGATCATTCAAAGTCCCTCTCTGCTCTAGCATTATTACTGACCTGTATGTATACAGGTAGGTTGAGGATGATGACTTTGATACTACAGACACTCTCTCCATTTATTGTTTTCTAGGTGAGGAAGCTGATCGTCTTAGTGGATTGTCTGGACCTCAAGATGATATGGCTGCTTTAAGTGAGACAGTCTACCAGTCTAGAGAACATATATCAAATATATTAGAGAGGTAAATAAAATCTATAAGGTCACTTTTTATTTCTTTGACATTAGACTACGTCAAGGTAATGAGACAGAAGTTGAGTTCTTAGTACATCTCTTACCTGGTCTTATTGTTGACTTCTTACCTCGTATGGATGGTATGAATATGGTTGTCTCTGAAGTTATTAGTCAACAACAGTCCAGACCTTGGTTAGCTGCCTTAGTGATGGCCAAAGTTAGTAGATTGATGTAAATAAGTGGTTTATAAAGCTCCTCCTCCTTTTTTTAGACATTTGAGCTATTTTTGATGATTGAGATAGATCCTACTATCCCTAATAAGACTGGTCCCACTGTTTTAGACTGGGTACTACTCTCACTGGATAGTTTCATTCAACAGTGAGTGTCATTCATCTATCAGTGCTATAATAAATGGCTAATAGATAGTATTTGACATTTATTCTACTACTTAGGGAGCCAGAGTCACATGCTGTATGGTTTGTCACATGTCTTTTCATAGCTGCATCAACTAATCCTATTTTGCGCACAGTGATACCAATTGTTACTCAAAAATATCTATCCATTGATTTGGAATGGTTGCTTAAAATTCTTTGCATGGCTGCTCATAACTTTTTCCATCAACAAGTGAGTGAAAGGAGATAGTCACTTGAAATATATCATTGCATTCTATTTATCCTAGAATTTTCCTGACGACCAGAGGAAAACATTTTTAGACAAATTTGACAAGTCATCTTATAGTTCTTTGCAAAAAGTAGCAAGCAGTTTGAGGAAATAGTATAATCTGTTAAAATAGTAAAAAATCACTTTTATTAGAATCTTTTTTAAATTGTCAGTGATACCCTATTTATGTTATAAAATTATTTTTTGTGGTATTAAATCTCAAGTATTACATGGGCTGTAATGTCAGTTTAGCAGTAGCAGGTATGGGCATATTTTCAGATACATGTATATACAACATTGATTTCTTTGGATCTTTATCTACATTAAATCCATCAGTTAGTGACAATTTGTAACCATTGGGATAATGGTATTGTTCGGATGTGTAAACCTCTGTTAGTGAATGAGCACATGGGTTGTTGGTACAGGGTGTCCACTGAAGTTCAAAGTGTAGTTGATTAGGATCAAAGGTCATATGATAAGGCACACCAGCAATACTGTGAGGATAAGGTCGCACTAAAGCTCTGACTTCAGTTGTATTGCTATCTTGTGGATCTGGTGTTAAATACCAATAAGTCCAGCCATGGAAAAACTCATCCATTTTCTTTGCAGCAAAATCAATAGTAGCTTTGTCAACTACTCCTTTCCCAGCATTACCAAACTCAGTCAAAAATCCAGCCAGTCCTAAACGCTGTGTGTCACTGAAACGTATATCATACATTACATCATTCAATAAATCACAAGCAGCTATGTGCAAGTGCTCAATAAGCCATTGAAAGAAGTTATTTTCATTATTTTTATAATCAAAACAGTAGATATGATATGACAAAGCTTGACGGTCATTGTATTCTGGACCACCTGGGCCACTTTCAAAACCAGAAGGCCAGGCATCTAGAAAATTACCACCAGTTGCAGGTTCAAAGAATAAAATTGTCTTGTTGTCAACAGTACGAATATAGTCATGAAGAATCTTGTACATGCCGGCCATGTTGGTGCTGTCAGCCACTTTTGGGAACCAAAGATCCCAATGAGGATTGGTAGGCTCCAATTGAGCCAAGCTAAGAGGGACATCCCCAATCCAAGGTTCGTTGATTAGCTCATATCCAAGTACATTAGGATAGTGACCAACTTTGCTAGCAATAAGAGCCCAGAATTTACCAAATTTGTCTAATCTATTCTCTTTATTATCATATAGTTGTTGTGCAGCAGATCCTACAGCATAGGTAGCATAGCAAGATGCCCAGCCAAATACAAACTTGCTGACATCAACACAATTTGTTATTTGTCCTTGGTCATTATATTTAGGCTTAACTACAGGTTCAGGATAGGCTCGTGATCCACCAGGTTGATACTCAGATGTGTTATATGGTTGTGAGTAACTTGGTGGTATACCATGGCTCTTACAAAACAGTGGACTCCAACAATCTTGATGCATATCAAGGATGACATAGATTCCACTTTGGTTAAGTAGGTCAACAAAGTTTACGAGCTCATTGATGTATGTCAAGTTATAATTGCCTGGTGTGGGTTCACCGCGGTGCCAATGGAATCCACTACGTACTACATTTAGTCCCCACTGCATGTGAAAGAGAGCACTTAAAATAGTATTTTGTCATTTCAACAATTGTCTTTGTTACCAGAATCTCATCAAGTTGATGTAAGGCCATTATTGAGTTACCACAAAGCCAAAAACTTGTTTACTCAGTATGTATAAAGTGAATTAGAAGCCAAAAACTACTCTTTGTAGTTTATTATCCAATGCAATAACTGAAACTATGAGGGAGAGGTAGATACTATTTCAACTTAATTGGCTTACTTATAGCTTCAAATGAAGCCATGATTCAATTATTATAACAAAATGGGTGTAAACCAATGTGGTTGTAGATGCAACTAGTTGGATATATGCATATTGAGTTACACTATTATTGGCCTTGTAGCAACTTAGAATTGGGCTTACATAATATTAATGTAACTGTAGTAACGAAGACTTTAGTTAAAATGACAATATGTTTTTTTCAGTGAGATAGTTATATTATCTACCTTTGTTTTTAATTCCAAATTTGATACAATGTAAAGATCACTTACTGATTTTAAAAGTTGTATTTGATCTGGTGTGTATGTAGCTAAGTTCCAAGGAGGAGAGCTATCTTCCAAAGCAAGTCCATGAAACAGCTTAAATCGTCCATCAATCTGACTAATGTATTGATGACTTTTTGGATCCACACGTACCTGTATCAAGCGAAAGATAACAATTCTTCTGAATGTGTCAAGATGTTTTAACCTTCTCTATTGCAAAAGTTGTGCTAATGCAGTACATCAATAACAATAAAAGAAATCCCACCATGATCATTGTTCACTGTCAGGCACGCTTAATACATAATTTTAATTTTACTTAATAACCAATCGTTTCGACAATGAATCTTAATGTTGCTATAGTTGCTCCACTAAACGCATTCCCAGAGTTTTGTTGCTTTCGCAAAACTTTCAAAAACAACTTTACTTCTTCGCTAATAATTTAGTAGGTAAGTATACTTCTTGTATATCTTTTAGTTTATATCTATATGTTGTTTAGTATTGTAGTTTTTAACAGACAATGGCATCAAGTAGCAAGTTTTCTGCAGGTTTGGACTATCCAGATTTTTCCCAACACACGTACAACAACCATATGGCTAAACATTTGACAAAGGAAATCTACGAAAATTTGCGGGATAAAAAAACTTCTTCTGGTTTCACTTTAGATGAGTGCATCCAGACAGGTTAGCAAATGCAGAGCTATACCAAACTTTGTCCAAGCGACCGTATTCTCTTTTAGGAGTTGATAATCCAGGCCATCCTTTTATTATGACTGTTGGCTGTGTAGCTGGTGATGAAGAATCTTATGAAGTTTTTGGTGAACTTCTGGACAAAGTTATTGACAGTCGTCATAATGGATATCCTCCTGTAAATTTAACAAGTGTAAACCTTTATAATTTATAACCTCATATTACTAGGAAGCAAAACATAATACTGATCTCAATCCTGACAATTTGAAGGGAGGAGACAATCTTGATCCTAACTATGTCCTTTCATCAAGAGTGAGGACAGGTCGATCCATTAGGGGATATAGTTTACCTCCTCATTGTTCTCGTGCTGAACGAAGAGCAGTGGAAAAAATAGTCACTGATGTTCTCAATTCTTTTGGTGGTGAATATACAGGTCTGGAAATAACAACAAGAATACATTTTAACTTAAATTTCATACTATACCATATAGGAAAATATTACCCACTTGGCAAAATGACAGAAGAAGAACAACAGCAACTCATTGATGATCACTTCCTCTTTGATAAGCCTGTGTCTCCACTTCTCCTATCTTCTAACATGGCTCGAGATTGGCCTGATGCTCGAGGGATCTGGCACAATGAGAGTAAAAACTTTCTTGTCTGGGTGAATGAGGAAGATCATACTAGAATCATCTCTATGCAGAAGGGAGGAAACATGAAAGAAGTTTTTACTCGGTTTTGCAATGGGCTCAAATTATTTGAAGATTCTATGAAACAAGCCGGTAAGCTGATTGTTTTAGTAACAAATAGGAAGATGTATTGGTAAGTATGTATTTGAGTGTATGCATGAAACCCCCTCCGTTACAAGCATGTACTCTGACAAACAAGTGTTGTTAAATATTTGTACATCAAAAACATTACAAACATAGTTATGATTCTTGACAGAAGCTAATATACACTGTCATTTGATGTATTCCACAGTAAACAATTAATGAATGATGTGTTCCCAAAACTCTAACCTCAGACATTAAACTCTAAAACTAGCTAGAGTAAGTAGCAAATGCCTACAAAATGTATGTTTACTGTTTGAGCTTAAAATATAGGGGTATCATCTCAATGATTGCTAACACTTAATAAACGGAGTGTGGGCGGATTTAAAACAGTTTTAAATAATAGACACAAGAGAAGGTCAAATTATGGCAGTCAAATTTTGGGGCAACCAGGCAAGAGGTAGTTCCCCCTCTTATTTCATTGCATTTGTTTCTTAGAGAATGAATTCATGTGGAACGAGCATCTAGGCTTTATTTTGACATGCCCCTCTAATCTTGGTACTGGATTGAGAGGTGGCGTCCATGTGAAGCTTCCAAAGCTCTCTGAGGATTCTCGATTTGGTGACATTCTCCTCAAACTTCGACTACAAAAGAGAGGAACTGGTAATATGCAGTTATATTTGTATAGGAAATACATTATAACTTGCTATAGGTGGTGTTGATACTGCTAGTACTGGTGGTGTTTTTGACATTTCTAATTTGGATCGTTTGGGATCTTCAGAAGTGGAGCAAGTCCAGAAAGTTATTGATGGTGTGGAGCTCCTTATCAAGGTATTTATTATTTACTTACAGCAATAATAATTGTATTACCAGTTCTAGCAACCAATCTTCATACTTAAATTTTATTATAGCAGTTGTATATATTTAATATTTATTTTATGTAATGTTTTGTCATTAATGATCTAATATGGTAATTCTATGTTTTATGGTTGTTGATGGTACAGTGTGAAATTTAACATCTGTTGTCCTCAGGTTTGAAACAATGTATAACCTATATTCTGCCATGCTAGTAATAAACTGACCATGCAATGAATTGTTTTTCATTTTATAAATACTATAGCAATTGTATGAATTTGGGAACTAAAGCAGCCCAGGAGTTGATATAATATGTTCTTTGAATGTACACTTATCCACCTCCCATGTGATTTTTTTAGATACAGCAGTGCATGAGTTTTGCATGGTAGAAGTCAATTATATATCTTTGTACTGTTCATACTGATTTATTAACCTTGTACCTTGAGTGTCTGACTTCATAAATTAACTACCATACCTATGCATTGTGCATCATGATCTCATTATTAATTGATATTATTTATCTTTTAAGATGGAGAAATGTCTTGAAGCTGGAGAGTCTATTGATGATCTTATTCCTTAAGGAAGGCATTTCCTATATCTTACCATATCCAAAACATAGAGTATATTATCTAATTATATTTATTTTTTACTTCATTTATTGAGATATTGTTTAAACTCATTTATAGTACTATTTTAACTAAGATTACCAAAATCAATAATAATTATTTATTATTATACTCTATATAAAAGTAATATTGAAATATTCACCATCTTCATTTCATGGTTCTAATGATGCTAGATTTGTGAAAGCTTCCATTTACCTTACTATGCCTCTTGCTGCTTTTTGCCCCTGCCACTAACATCTACTCTGGCTACATTAATCTATAAGATCTTAGCTAGTTCCTGGAACATTACCTGTTGACCAACAATGTTGTAATATTTACCATTATACATAGAACAATTCATTTTTTGCATGCGATTATTGTGTCTTGTTACTACTATCTATTGTCTGTGTGGGGATTAAACAAGTCCAATACTGGTCATGAGTGTTCTCTAAAAATTTACTAGAAACATGTAATTCTCCTTCAGTGATATTATGGTTGTGCATAAGTGACCAGTATAAACCTTTAATTTGTACATATAATACATTTGTATATGAATATAATTATATACAGTGATGTTGTTGATATTTTTGTATTTCTTATGATGGAAAAGTATATCAAAACTGAAGTAACTGATAATTATATTCCTTAATTAGAAAGATACTTCCCATTATAAAGAGCATAATTATTATTATAATATTAACGTTAAATATCCAAGAAATATTTAATCAAATTATTAATAATAATTAATTTCAGTAAAGAAGTAATAATAGAACTATATTTGCATATTTGTGTCTATAGCTTTCTGTATATCTTTGACTTGAGACAATAACTCAGACAGCTTCTGTTGATCTAATTCAAACCGAACAACATTAGATACCTACAAAAAGAAAAGTAACAATTAAAGAGAATTACAGGGTCTATCTCTCTAACAGTGTCTGTATGAGCTGATCCAAGCTTCATCTCCACAATGGCTGAAGGTTGATTCAATTGATTAATATGACGTGCTTTACTCTGTACATCAACTCGCCAGCTCATAGATTTTAGTTGTCTATCCCAAGTACTATCAGCTATTAACTGCTCATGGATCTAATGAAATTATTATGTATTATATCATCTACTTCATTAATAAATTTCCTTGCTTTGTTTTTCTGATTCTTCCAAAATCGTCTGACTGTTGCTGCTTCAATCTCAGTCAATGCTCCCTACATCAACAAAATACAAAAAATAAGGAAAAATTCTAGAAATAGCATTTTCAATCTACTTGACGTTTCTTCATTTGAGATGTTAAGAAAGCATCCAGTTGAGCATAGTCCATATCAGCAGACGCCATATTGACTAATATGCCATGAAATCTTTTCAACAAGGCTGTGTATTCTATTAAATGGCATTCATAAAATTCTGTAAGTAGTTTCTTTATTCAATTAACCTTCTTCCTCTATACCCCCTAATACCTCCTCTCTGAGAAATTGATCAGAATATTGATCTTCTCCAAAGTACTGACGACGAGAGAGTCCATTAAGGAAAGCTAACAAAGTCTTATCAAATTCTCCAGAAGACATCTTTAACTGAGCAGCCACACCCACTTCATAGTATAATATAACCACCCTGCAAAACACGCCCATTTAACAGCTCAGAATGAAGTTGTTGATAGGTCTATTACTAATTATTTCATCCACTTATGGATTGCCAACAGGAGAAAATTTCAGGTAGAACAAATGTACAATTTTATTCTCATGACTCCTCTTCCTTTTACAGATCTCCCTTAATTCAATGTAACAACAGTAGACAATGTTACCCTGATGGTATCAATCTTACCACATCTCTAATAAATTGTGATCAAAATGTGTGCCTTTGTTATCCTTGTTTTACATTTGATTCAGAAACAGGGATATGCACTGTTGATCCATGTTATGATTTCATACAAGACATGCCAAATGGATCTTGTCATGATCTCAGAAGATCACAAAAAGATGCTTTCATTTATTCATTCTTTTTCTCTTCTCTTGGAGGGGCAAATTTCTATACTGGTCACTATGAACTTGCTGTTATACAGCTTGTTATAACAATGATCCTGTTCTTTCTTTGTTATCTCATTTGCTGTTACTGTTGTTGTCTTATGGAATGTGAAGATGATTGCTGTGAATGTTGTGATATGGATGTGAGTGGTATAGATATCTAGATAACAGAACATTAGACTTATTGTAATAACAGAACTATAATGTTAATAATATACATGGTTGGTATTACTAAATATTTGGTGTTTGGTACATTTTGTTGCAAACCAAAGTCCTATACCACTTATATACCAATCCTGGTAGTACTGGACAATAGTGATATGAATATTTGCCTCTTGAAAAGAATCTATATAATAGTCACAAAGACAAAGGCATGTTTTGTGCCTTACTGTGGAGTTTGTCTAAGTAGATCAAATTTGAGACTGGACTCTAATTTTGAGCCTAAGAGTTCAATTTGTTCTGGAATGATATTAATATTATGACAGAAGTAATGGTTAATACTGTAATAATTGTCTTTCTCTTATCTTAGTTATCGTGTTATCCAGCTTGTACATTAGTCAGTTGTTCTATGATGATAGTGATGCTCATTCTTGTTATAATCTGTTGGTGGATGATTGATTTGTTAGTATATGGTTTTAATCAAAGAGGAGACAGTAGTAATGGCTGCTCACTCATAAATAATTTGTAATTGTTGACTATTTCTATTATTTGTATGTTTGTGTGGATTAAAAAATCATCGCTATCAAATTAAGTAAGTAGGCGATTACACACCCCTTATTTCCGTCTCAAAATTAATAAAATTCAGCAGTTCCGCCAGAAGTGCAAGCGAGACTACAAGTGATTAGCCCTTACCTCTGAGATACTTTCAAGAATGCAATTTCTACTTGGACTGGTCTGTTTTTGTTTTTTATCAACTTTAGTAGTTGCAGTACCTGCTGGAGAGAGGTATGTATCAAGTTTACTGTACTCAGTGGCAGACATGGGGTAATAGTAATAGGTAATAGTAATAGTAAAGATTACATATTTCAAAGTAATAGTAATAGTAATAGTAATAGACAATCTAAAAGTCAATGAAATAGTAATAGTAATAGTAATAGATGGTCAAGTAATAGTATTAGTAATAGTAATAGTAATAGATGGTCAAGTAATAGTATTAGTAATTGTAATAGTTGGTCAAGTAATAGTATTAGTAATTGAAGTTATGTAACCAGTAGTGTGTCAGTCAAATGTTGGTTTAATTGTGTTTATTTGAAGCGCGACTGCATGAGTGAATGGCTAAATACGAGAGTCGACAGCTTTTTATACTCGCTAGCACTTTGGATCCAAGATTCAAAATAAGATGGTGTAGTGATGATAACGAAGAACAAAAGGTTAAGACAATTCTACTTCGTCAGGGCAGTCAGGCACACCATTTGCAAACCACAGACACTACACGAGTATTAGAAATTGACACTATATACAACATTTTCTGAACCATTGGCAAAAAAAGGAAGAAAGAACCAAGCAAGTTATTAAGATACCTATTTAGTGAAACTGACCCAGCTGACAGAAGAGGTTCCAATTTTTTTGAAGCTGAAGTTACATCGTATTTGTCTAAGCCATGCTTGCTGGAAGAAGATGATTCTATGGTTTTTTGGAAGGACCATGCAACCTTGTTAATTTAATAGTGATAGTAATTTCTTACTTTTAAGTGGTAATAATAATATAATAAATTAATAATAGTAATAGAAGGATATGTCAAGTAATAGTAATAGTAATATATTACATTGACTTACATTGTACCAGTAATAGTAATAGTAATATAATTATTTCAGTTGTAATAGTAATAGTAATATATTACATTGACTTACATTGTACTGGTAATAGTAATAGTAATATATTATATTGACTTACATTGTACTGGTAATAGTAATAGTAATATATTACATTGCAATGTAATTGACCCCATGTCTGCTCAGTGGTTATAATTGAAAAATGTAGGTACATAGCATACCAACTAACTTTAATAGTCTTCAATAGTCTCGTGAGACTACATGTCACTGTAAACTAGATCAGTAACGTCTTTAGCAATATATCAGCTAAATTATGGAATGCCATATGTTGTATTTGGCATTCCATACTATTAATGTGATATGTTTATACTATTCTATTACTCAATAATATGTAGGATCACATTGCGCCAGTCTTTTATTTGTGCTAATGATTCTCAATGTTATCCAAATGGTCTGACTAATGTTCCTCAGCGTCTCATTGAGTGTGTCAGTGGTACATGTACATGTTATGATTGTTTTACTCAAGACCAGTCTACTGGTCAATGCACTCAAACTGTTGCAACTCCTGCTGACTGTTACTACTTTAACAGTGTTACACTGCAATGTGTGGACAACAGAAAATCTCAAGTGGTAGCATTTGCTCTGTCTCTTACTCTGTCAAGTGTTGGAGCTGCTAATTTCTATATTGGACAGAATGGATTAGGTGCTGGACAGTTGGTCTTGTTTCTCAGCATATTTATTATACTTTACTGTGGAATATGCACACCTCTATGTGCTGTGTGTTGTATGCAGAATGAAAATGTGAAGGTATGAGTATGATATATCATAAATGACATGGCAGATGTCATCAGAATGATGTTGGCATTTTAGTATATGAATCTAATTTATGTTGCTTTTTTTCCTTTCAGGGTTCAATTGTATTCATATGTTGCTTTGTGCTAATGATATTAATGGTCGTTGCCATTTTCTTTGCTATATGGGGATGGTGGATTGGAGATGCTGTTATATTTGGCTTGAATCAGCGCAATGCTGGAGATGGGTGTCCATTAAATGGAAACCTTTCATAGTTATAAACTAAAGTTCCTTTGTTATATGTACATTGTACTAGATAAATAATGTAGAGATTTGATTTTTTTGATGTATTAGCATTATGTTAATAATTTTATATAATTTGCACGTAGTTTTAAAGTTATTTTGTGAATCATGTACTAATAAATTAATTATTTGTTAGAAAAATTTTTACTCGTAGTGGAAAGCACTTGTTATCACCACACCACATCATACAGTACATTGGTATGTTAGTCTTCATAAGGGTATTAATAATATCCTTGGTAGAACAGAGGACAGCCTATGTCCAGTAGAGGCAATGTTCTTATTTCTCTGAATGAGGGGATGAAGGGAGGCCTGCTATTTCTTTAACAGAATGGAACACTGCTGATAAAACCACTTTTCATATCCAAATTATAGGAGGCTCTGAGGAGAGCAGCCTACATCAATGACAAAGACTTTGCAGGTCATAGTTTTAAGGCTGGGGAGACAACAACAACAGCAGCTCTGGGAGTGGAAGATTCCCTAATAAAAGCCCCTAGGCACATGAGAGAGTGCAGCATATATCAGGATCACACAGGAACAGCTGTCCTTAGTCTCCAAAGTGTTTTCCCATTTTGGTCAAACATAAGAACATTAAAAGAATCTTGTTGGTTTTGTTTTTCCAAGCATTTTGGTTTATCTGGTTCTTACTTTCTGAGTCATTTATATATCTATACTGAGTTTAAATTTTATGGAAAGCACATGGATGTAATGGGAGAAGGTGTGGTTCCCCTGATCGGATCCATCCCAATGAGAAAGCAAGCCACGATGTACTTCAAAATGTGTTTGATTGCTTTATTCTTTACGGTAGGCATTGCAAATGCAATGCCATCTCTTCAAGTCCGTCAATCTGGTAATCCGTGTAGTAGTGACATTACATGCAATCCAGATAGTTTAGGTAATCAAAGTATTCCTAAACAATATGTTGAATGTAGTAATGGCCAATGTTCCTGCAATGAGTGCTTCATGTTGAACAGTACCATCAATCGTTGCTATCTTATGCCACCATGTACAAACTATGACAACACGTCTTTAACTTGTATTGACAATAGAAGAAAACAACTCACTGCCTTTCTTTTAGCCTTCTTCCTCACACCAGTGGGAGCTGCAAACTTCTATATTGATCGTCTAGAGTTTCCCATTCCTCAACTTATTTTGGGTATTCTCTTCTGTACTCTCTCTTGTGTTGGTTGCTGTGCTAGGCAAGCTGTTAAAGATTCTGAAAACGACGGTGCTAAGGTGTGTGTTGGGTGTTTCTTTAGTATCTCCACATGTTGTCTGTCTTTATTTTGCATGGTGGATTGCTGACCTCGTCTACTTTGGTACCAATCGACGTCTTGCTGGAGACGATTGTCCTTTGATTAAGAATTTTTAGATTTTTGAACTATAATTATTACATTGATCAGTAATATACTGTACACATGATTTCTTTATTTCTTGTTAAGTAAATAATTTTTAGTCAGTTTTATATAAATAAATGTGTGCCTTTGTTATCCTTGTTTTACATTTAATTCAGAAACAGGGATATGCACTGTTGATCCATGTTATAATTTCATACAAGACATGCCAAATGGATCTTGTCATGATCTCAGAAGATCACAAAAAGATGCTTTCATTTATTCATTCTTTTTCTCTTTTCTTGGAGGGGCAAATTTCTATACTGGTCACTATGAACTTGCTGTTATACAGCTTGTTATAACAATGATCCTGTTCTTTCTTTGTTATCTCATTTGCTGTTACTGTTGTTGTCTTATGGAATGTGAAGATTATTGCTGTGAATGTTGTGATATGGATGTGAGTGGTATAGATATCTAGATAACAGAACATTAGACTTATTGTAATAACAACTATAATGTTAATAATATACATGGTTGGTATTACTAAATATTTGGTGTTTAATTTTGTACATTTAGTTACAAACCAAAGTCCTATACCACTTATATACCAATCCTAGTAGTATTGGACAATAGTGATATGAATATTTGCCTCTTGAAAAGAATCTATATAATAGTCCACAATGAGTGCTTCATGTTGAACAGTACCATCAATCGTTGCTATCTTATGCCACCATGTACAAACTATGACAACACGTCTTTAACTTGTATTGACAATAGAAGAAAACAACTCACTGCCTTTCTTTTAGCCTTCTTCCTCACACCAATGGGAGCTGCAAACTTCTATATTGATCGTCTAGAGTTTCCCATTCCTCAACTTATTTTGGGTATTCTCTTCTGTACTCTCTCTTGTGTTGGTTGCTGTGCTAGGCAAGCTGTTAAAGATTCTGAAAACGACGGAACTAAGGTGTGTGTTGGGTGTTTCTTTAGTATCCCCACATGTTGTCTGTCTCTATTTTGCATGGTGGATTGCTGACCTCGTCTACTTTGGTACCAATCGACGTCTTGCTGGAGACGATTGTCCTTTGATTGAGAATTTTTAGATTTTTGAACTATAATTATTACATTGATCAGTAATATATACTGTACACATGATTTCTTTATTTCTTGTTAAGTAAATAATTTTTAGTCAGTTTTATATAAATAAATGTGTGCCTTTGTTATCCTTGTTTTACATTTAATTCAGAAACAGGGATATGCACTGTTGATCCATGTTATAATTTCATACAAGACATGCCAAATGGATCTTGTCATGATCTCAGAAGATCACAAAAAGATGCTTTCATTTATTCATTCTTTTTCTCTTTTCTTGGAGGGGCAAATTTCTATACTGGTCACTATGAACTTGCTGTTATACAGCTTGTTATAACAATGATCCTGTTCTTGCTTTGTTATTTCATTTGCTGTTACTGTTGTTGTCTTATGGAATGTGAAGATGATTGCTGTGAATGTTGTGATATGGATGTGAATGGTAAAGATATCTAGATAACAGAACATTAGACTTGACTAGACGTGTTTGATTGCTTTATTCTTTGCGGTAGGCATTGCAAATGCAATGCCATCTCTTCAAGTCCGTCAGTCTGGTAATCCGTGTAGTAGTGACATTACATGCAATCCAGATAGTTTAGGTAATCAAAGTATTCCTAAACGATACGTTGAATGTAGTAATAGTTATAATCTGTTGGTGGATGATTGATTTGTTAGTATATGGTTTTAATCAAAGAAGAGACAGTAGTAATGGCTGCTCACTCATAAATAATTTGTAATTGTTGACTATTTCTATTATTTGTATGTGTGTGTGGATTTAAATAATCATCGCTATCAAATTAAGTGAGTAGGCGATTACACACCCCTTATTTCCGCCTCAAAATTAATAAAATTCAGCAGTTCAGCTCTCCTGAAGTGCAAGCGAGACTACAAGTGATTAGCCCTTATCTCTGAGATACTTTCAAGAATGCAATTTCTACTTGGACTAGTCTGTTTTTGTTTTTTAACAACTTTAGTAGTTGCAGTACCTGTTGGAGAGAGGTATGTATCAAGTTTACTGTACTCAGTGGTTGTCCTTGCTGAATAAATGTAGGTACATAGCATACCAACTAACTTTGGCACATATTGTCAATAGTCTCGCGAGACTGCATGTTACTGCAAACTAGATCAGTAACGTCTTTAGCAATATATCAGCTAAATTATGGAACGCCATATGCTGTATTTGACATTCCATACTATTAATATAATGTGATATGTTTATACTATTCTATTACTCAATAATATATAGGATCACATTGCGCCAGTCTTTTATTTGTGCTAATGATTCTGAATGTTATCCAAATGATCTGACTAATGTTCCTCAGCGTCTCATTGAGTGTGTCAGTGGTACATGTACATGTTATGATTGTTTTACTCAAGACCAGTCTACTGGTCAATGCACTCAAACTGTTGCAACTCCTGCTGACTGTTACTACTTTAACAGTGTTACACTGCAATGTGTGGACAACAGAAAATCTCAAGTGGTAGCGTTTGCTCTGTCTCTTACTTTGTCAAGTGTTGGAGCTGCTAATTTCTATATTGGACAGAATGGATTAGGTGCTGGACAGTTGATCTTGTTTCTCAGCATAATTTTTATACCTTGCTGTGGAATGTGCATACCTCTATGTGCTATGTGTTGTATACAGAATAAAGATGCAAATGTGAAGGTATGAGTATGATATCATAAATGACATGGCAGATGTCATCAGAATGATGTTGGCATTTTTAGTACTCATATATGAAGCTAATTTATGTTGCTTCTTTCTCCTTTCAGGATTCAATTACATGTCATGCTTCAATTGGATTCATGTGTTGCTTTATGCTAATGATATTAATGGTATTTGCCATTTTCTTTGCTATATGGGGATGGTGGATTGGAGATGCTGTTATATTTGGCTTGAATCAGCGCAATGCTGGAGATGGGTGTCCATTAAATGGAAACCTTTAAATAGTTATAAACTAAAGTTCCTTTGTTATATGTACATTGTACTAGATAAATAATGTAGAGATTGGTTTTTTGATGTATTAGCATTATGTTAATAATTTTATATAATTTGCATGTAGTTTTAAAGTTATTTTGTAAATCATGCACTAATGAATTAATTATTTGTTGGTTTTAGAAAAAATTTTTACTCATAGTGTAAAGCACTTGTTATCACCACACCACATCAAGTACATTGGTATTTAGTCTTGTTACCAGATGTCCTCTTGCTGGGGATGAGACTAGTTGATGCTATCTCTGTTAAAGAGAAAGATACTTTAGCTAGGAAACTGTATATACCATGTGCATCAGATTGAACATTTCTCTCAAAATACTGCTACGTCTACTTGCAAGCTAAAATGAAAGAATTTTAGTTCGAAAAGCTTAAGTAATTGTTGAAGACAGAATGTAAACTGCTGGCTGACAAATGGCTATAATATTTGCAAATTGAAATATAATATATATATAATATCAGAACTTAAGGGTTGACGATCCAACCAACTTTGTATTTTAAAAATTATTAACTTTTGGACTTTGTACTTCAAGTGAGTTGTACAGAAATGATCAAACTAGATAAAAGTTGGTTGGATAAAGGCATCAACCTCAATTATACTGACTGGAACCAACCTAGCAATTTATCATTTTTTAAATATCCTTACATATGACTAACCAGTTTTGACTGGCATACTCAAATAATAAATATATTTTTTGACTGATGTTATTAACCAAAGTGGAATCGAAGAACTGGTACTACAAGACATTTTAAACAATAATTGTAGCCTCACTGTAGGCCTATGTAGTATGATCTGGAACTCAAAGAGGAAGTCCAATACAATAGAAGCAATATGATGTAGAGGTTAAGGTGTACAACCTGCTGATCTAAAGTGTTGTGTCTACATCATCACTATCTCACTATCAAGATGAGATCAGTACAGGTATCAAGTCGTATAATATTATATTCACAAGTACAAAGCTAATGATAACAATCAGTTATATCAGGTAGACTGCAACCCTTGAAGTAAACCAATTTAACAGACCCTGAACCTTAACCTGAACTCAATTATAGTAGCTGGTAGTTCTTCCATAAGAACATAATAATAGAAATTAATATTAGAACTACACCTCACACTGACTGATAAATATAAATTGATAATGTTAGTGGCTTTTCCTATTGATTTCTCATTATCACAATGTTTGATACTTTTGACACATTACAACAACTCAACTATGAACATTGTATTTATATAAAACTGACTAAAAATTATTTACTTAACAAGAAATAAAGAAATCATGTGTACAGTATATTACTGATCAATGTAATAATTATAGTTCAAAAATCTAAAAATTCTTAATCAAAGGACAATCGTCTCCAGCAAGACGTCGATTGGTACCAAAGTAGACGAGGTCAGCAATCCACCATGCAAAGAACATTAGAGACAGACAACATGTGGGGATACTAATGAAACACCCAACACACACTTTAGCACCGTCGTTTTCAGAATCTTTAACAGCTTGCCTAGCACAGCAACCAACACAAGAGAGAGTACAGAAGAGAATACCCAAAATAAGTTGAGGAATGGCAAACTCTAGACGATCAATATAGAAGTTTGCAGCTCCCACTGGTGTGAGGAAGAAGGCTAAAAGAAAAGCAGTGAGTTGTTTTCTTCTATTGTCAATACAAGTTAAAGACGTGTTGTCATAGTTTGTACATGGTGGCATAAGATAGCAACGATTGATGGTACTGTTCAACATGAAGCACTCATTGCAGGAACATTGGCCATTACTACATTCAACGTATCGTTTAGGAATACTTTGATTACCTAAACTATCTGGATTGCATGTAATGTCACTACTACACGGATTACCAGATTGACGGACTTGAAGAGATGGCATTGCATTTGCAATGCCTACCATAAAGAATAAAGCAATCAAACACATTTTGAAGTACATCGTGGCTTGCTTTCTCTAGACGACAATGGAATGATTCAGGGCTGAGGAGGCGGTAGATCGTCGTCAGACTCGCTATTGAAAAGCGGTTGTTCAATGATGTACTATGTCAGTAAATGTCCGTATACTTAACCAACATCACATCAACGTGTAACAAAATTATGGGGAGGGACAGAGATAAAGAGAAAGAGAAGAAGAAAGATAAAGAGAAGAAAGAGAAGAAGAAAGACAAAGAAAAAAAAGAAAAAAGTCGTAAGGAGAAATCAAGTCACAGCAGTCGACACAAATATGATAAAGAAAGAAGCCGACATCATAGCTCAAGTTCTGAAGAAGATAAACATCACAAACGACATCATCACAGTCCTTCATCACAAGACAGTATGTCTTTGACATATTATATGCTATTACTTACACATCTTTATATATTAGGGAGAGACAAAGACAAGGAAAGAGAAGACTTAAAAAGAAAACGATCTCCAAGCCCTGAGGCAGGGGACAATCTTCCAAGGTAACTTTTGTTGCATTAATTATATGAAAGTACAGCAGCAAAATTTGCATCAAATGTGTTTTATAAGGCAAAAAAGGCATGACATTAAGATACAGTTCCTTTTAAATCAAAACATTTGATTTTGATAATGAACTATATTCAAATCTTATTTTTTTAGCAGAAAGAGATCTCTTGTTGAAAAAGAAGAGAAGGGAGAGGGAGAGATTTCAAATGAAGTAGTAACTGCTAAGAGTTCAGGAGGTGTTATAGAACTAAGTATTGAGGAAACAAAGTAAGTTGTATAATAGTATGGTAATTATTATATTGTGTATAGTAAATTACGTATTCAATTGGGACTAAAACCACTTGATACTGGAGACTTAGCAACTGAGACAACAACAACAACAGGAGAGGGAGACATAAGTGAAGGTAAGTGTTTGACTACAATGGATATCTTCGTTTGTTGAATTACTATTGATAAGTCAGTGCATGTCAGTTTATAGGAAACAAGATAGTTCTTGTATAAGAGGTTTATTTTTGTTACTATAATTATGTATAAAATATATTGGTTACTTTAGAAACTGCACCCAAGAAAAAAGAAGATATTCATGTGCCAGCAAAAAATATAGGAGAAATAAAAACAGCAGAGAAGGTATGTATTATTTATATGTTAATATCACTCTCTCCTGTGGTATGCATCTAAAATCCCTCTACTAACTAGTTCCTGTGTTATGAATTAGAATTTTATTATCTAAGTGTTATTTGATTGGAGCCTAATCTAGCTATGTGTGCTATGACTGGGATAACTTGTCCCTGACCACACCTTATACTCTGATTGTTCTTAAGGTGTGGCTATTGTGACCATTGGGATGGATCCGATCAGGGGAACTACACCTTCTCCCATTATATACTAGCTCTTCCAATAGCTACATTCATGTGCTTTCCATAAACTTTATAACTCAGTATAGATATATAAATGACTCGGAAGTAAGAACCAGATAAACAAAAATGCTTGGAAAAACAAAACCAACAAGATTCTTTTAATGTTCTTATGTTTGACCAAAATGGGAAAACACTTTGGAGACTAAGGACAGCTGTTCCTGTGTGATCCTGATATAAAGCAGATATGCTGCACTCTCTCATGTGCCTAGGGGCTTTTATTAGGGAATCTTCCACTCCCAGAGCTGCTGATGTTGTTGTCTCTCCCCAGCCTTAAAAGTATGGCCTGCAAAGTCTTTGTCATTGATGTAGCCTGCTCTCCTCAGAGCCTCCTATAATTTGGATATGAAAAGTGGTTTTATCAGCAGTGATCCATTCTGTTGAAGAAATAGCAGGCCTCCCTTCATCCCCTCATTCAGAGAAACAAGAACGTTGCCTCATAGGCTGTCCTCTGTTCTACCAAAGATATTATTAATACCCTTATGAAGTGGGTTCTGTTTTTGACCTGTTTTAAGTCAAATTAAATTAGCGACAGTTCTGTTCTGGTATCCAATGCTACATTGTCCACCATAACTGATATACTGGGCCAAACTTCCTTCGTGTTGATAATAAATTTCCCTGCTCTTATGAAACCGAAGAAACATACCACAGATGATGTCCACCACATTATTTTGTTGTAATCCTGATCAGCACCCACACTCCTCTTAGATTCTTTGTGGCAGGTGTCAGACCTGCTGTATAATAATCCCAAGAACTGGCTCCAGATCTTTGATAGCCAATAGCAGTAGCTCTGGAGGAATTACTTCTGTCTGTTTGCACATACCCTTTGATGCATGTGAAGAAAAGAGACTGGTGTTATTCCTTGATAGTGCAACTGTCATGGTATTCTTTTTTCCTGTTATGTTTCGCTGTAAACAAAAAAACTGTGTCTGACAGATGTGAAAGTGAGGCATCTCAAAAGGTACATGAGCCTCTCATCCTTTGCAAAGAGTTTGTTCAGGACAACTAGATAGCACTGTCTCATTATCACAGATGAACTGAAATGTCTTCCCTGGCCACCTTCTACCTTCTAAGAAGGCTTCCATGGTGATTGGGATTAATTCTTTTGGGCAATGGAGTACTCTCCCAATTCAGATGGCCACTGATGTTGGGACCATGATTGCATGAAATTGCTGTGTGTCGTCATGATCCTGACACATCACTGATAACAAGGATGTCTGGGGACTGCGTCTGCTTTTTACGAAATACTAACACTTCTATTGCTCTATGAATTTGATGCACTACTAAATTATAAGATCTGAAATTTCTATTCAGCTGGACTAGTTGATGGGGCTTTTCCCTTACTGAGGACACTTTGTAGACTCTATGAATAAACATCCCTGTCCTCACAACTTTGGCTGCATGCTGCATTTGGTCAGTTAATGACTACAACTGATGCTATCTTTTGTCCTTGCCAATGCTTTAAGTCATATTTGAGAGCAACTAGCTTACATTCCAGCAGTTTCATTAGCATGTTCCGGATATCAGCTATTATCCCTGGGAACTCTAGTACTACATCTGACACTTCTGTCTTCTCCATTGCAAGTGGGACCCCTAATTTTGTGCATGTCGCCTGGAATATCCTAAGTGCTTCCTCACATTCACTCAAACTTGGGAAGACCATTATGAGAAAGTCATCCAGATAATATGTCAGGTGTTATACCTTGCCTGCTTTCCATAAATTGCAGTACATCCACTACTGCATTGAATAATTTGGGTGCTTATCTCAGCCCAAAAGGCAAGGTTGTGTCAACAACGAGGTTACATTTCCATTCCAGACTTAGTTGTCTGTCATTTTAGTGTACAAGTATAATCCAGTAAGCACT
Source organism: Xestospongia bergquistia (assembly GCA_963965975.1). NCBI lineage: Eukaryota > Metazoa > Porifera > Demospongiae > Haplosclerida > Petrosiidae > Xestospongia > Xestospongia bergquistia. The sequence goes on from OZ014419.1 coordinate 2,925,294, forward strand.
CTTTATGTCAGTCTTAGCTAATAATGTGCCCTACTCTAGTCCCACAATTCTCTTTTCTACCATGCACAGTAACATAGGACAGAGATGACCATTCCTGTTTGATCTCATTGTTAACATTTACTCCTTTTGGTGCTAACAAGTCAACAATCAGCATCCATGCATCCTTATACTTTTTGGGGAATTACCAGTGAATTTGTGGGAGTTACATCTCCTAAATGTGCCAACATTGCCCAACAATGATGCCCCAATTCTTGTTCTTCCTTAAAGTACTTCTTTTATGACTGTCAAATGTTCATTTGCTGAGACAAGATTATGCTTAGCAGACACTTTTTTGGATGTGTAATTATACTATATTACAAAACCCTCCTTCTATTCCTCTTAGTATATGTTCTACATACTGTTGCTCATACCAAGATGTCTTTACTATTCATCCAGCTTTGGGAGCAATGGGGAGCTCTTCCCAGGAATCAGGCTCTCATTTAAAGCAAATTCTCCATGTAAATGTACTGCCCATTGAGGACGTTTCTGTTCCAATGACACTCAGCATTCTGTTGTCTATCCTCATTCCCTAGATAGATCCATACACCTTTAGATTTTAGATAATCCATGCAATATGTGTAACTGTTCATATTTTGTGGGGAGGGGGGTGCACATGTGTGTGACAAGGGTCCAATTCTCACCTGGGCCATTCTCAATACTTTTCCACTCAGGTTTTGTACAACAATGTCGACAATAGCTTGCATATCCTTCTATGTTAGAGTCTCCCAGTTGTCTCCTTTGACACACCAATATTGGTATCTCTTGGCCTAGTTTCTTCATTCCATTCCTTGCTCATAATCTTATAGTCCTGATTAGTAATGATAATAAAGAGAAAATGCTTTATCCTTGATTTTTCGAGCTAGCATGAGGTAACTTTATTGTAATGTACATGTTCCTTTGTGTTGTTAGGTATAGGATATTCCATTGACTTTGTTTAATGCTATACCTTAACTACATTATATAAAAAATATCATTATTGTTTTATAGTTACGTGACAAACTTAAAACATTGAGAGAGTCCAGAGAATTAGCTAAAAAGCTATCTACAGTTAAAGGACTTGGTGAACAAGATAACGAGGATAGCGATGCATCAACTTGGGTTATGCAAATGCGAGAAAAAGAAAAAGAGAAGAAACTAGCAGAAGAAAGAGTAAGTTTTGTGTATGTCTCATAGAGTGTCTGTATCCATTGGATGTAATGGTGTGTGTTTATTTTAGGCTAAATTGCTTGAAGAAATGGATAAGGAGTTTGGTGTCAATGAGTTGATACAAGAGACGTTTCATAGTGACAAAGAAGACAGGTCATATTCATCACAACATCTCTCTGGTTTAACAATAGAACACAAGCAAGATCATTTTGGTGATGGCAAGACTGTTGTTTTAACTCTTAAAGATTCCAAGATATTGGATGACGACGACGATGTATTAGTCAATGTTAATATGATGGATGATGAGAAAGGATCACGTAACATTGAATTGAAGAAGAATCTACCAGGATATCAACCTTATGAAGAACAGTTTGACGAATACGGCAATGTAAGCTACATACTGGTCATGTAAAGACTCAAGATTTTGATCAAATTTATTATGTATATTGACTTCGTCATAATTGATAACATCAAATAATGTAATGACATTTTATTTATGTATTTAAAATGTTCTGTTTATTTCAGCCTGTAGAACGAAGTCTGCTTTACAAATATGATGAAGAAATTGAAGGTCTGAAGAAAGAAAAATTTGTTCTAGGTAATTAGTATTATGAGCTAATGAAGGAGTTTATAAGTTTATATTTTAGGAGAAGGAGGTGAATATAATGTAGGTGAAATACAAAGAGAAAAAGAAAATGCTCGCAAACTCCTTCAGCAGAAAGCTGTAACACTTGACCTTGTGCCTCTCAGTATAGCCTCTGAATACTACACTGCTGATGAAATGGTCCAGTTCCGTAAGAGAAAGAAGAGGAAAGTGAAAGAGAAATTTAAAGTCGATGATCTTGTACCACTTGGCAATGAGAATGAAGAACGAGATCATGGCTCACGTCAAAAACCCTTGCTCGATGAACCAGCTGAAGAACCCATGGAAACTGATGTTAAACCTGGTAAGTAAAATTATAAATCTATTATATAATTATTGTTCTTTCATTCTCAAAAAGATCCTTCTTTGTTGGATGAAGCTGATTCTAAAACAGATAATGCTCTAGAAAGGTAAATATTATTAATTTCATTGATGATAGGGTTGCCCTCTTTCCCTCTATTTAGAACACGACGTCTACTAAGTCGAAAGAGAACAGCCAATGAACCAACAGGAGCTGCTCGAGTTGCTACAATGCTGTCAGCAGTACCTAAAGTAGAAATAAAGCAAGAGAAAGTAGAGGATGGAGAAGAAGATACCACTACTAGTGCCACTATGACAGAGACACCAGGTGTTATTGTACTAGATACAACTGCTGAGTTCTGTAGACAAATAGGTGAAGAAGAGACATCTGATAGAGGTAAAGAAGAAATGGAGATAGCATAAACAGGCTGAAATGCTTTGTATGAATACTACATTATGACTACTTTAGGTAAATGGCGTCGGTTTGGAGAACAAGAAGATAATGAAGAACATGTTATGGTAAGTATTTTGTCCATATTTGGTTCTCTTCACTGACTATATATATAGGAAGTTGTTAAAGAAGAAGATACTGGAGGGTGGGCAGAAATTGATCCTAATAGTGAACAAGCTGAAGGACCAATGGAAGTGAGTACTAATCACATGACAATCACATGATAAATGTGTGCTGTTTAGAAACCAGATGTTCTGGAATTAGAGGCCAAGAGTCATTTGACCAGTGTAATGGCTGCTTTACAAATGGCAAACAAGAAAGGGTTTATAAACTCAGAGAAAGAGGCTGCTACTAAAAAGAGAGATAAATCTTCTAAAACAGTTATTGAAGGACTGGGAGTACGAGATTGGTATGTTTATTGCTCAACAGATAATACAACACATAATATCAGACCTTGTTGTTGTATGTGTGAAATTCTACAAGCATTTGTATTTATTGACAATGTAGAATATGATATTGAGTATTAATGGTTTATTTAAAGACTTTGTGTTTTTAGAAGTACATTGTAATGAATTGATAAGTTTGCCATATCAAAATTAATTACAAACATTCATAAATTTTTTCTACAAGTCTCTTTTTTAAGGTAGCTGTACATATACATGTTACAAAGACATTGTACCACTTTTGTAGGGAATATGAACGAGACAGAGGTCGTGAAAGAGAGAGAGATAAGTATGTGAGATTTAGTTTTCTTACTAAGATTGATTCTCTCTCTTAGAGATCAACATGGTCGTGAAATGTCCTTTTGTGAAAAGAAAGATTACAAACCTGATGTTCAGATTGAATATGTTGATGATCGTGGGAGACTATTGACAGCTAAAGAGGTGATATGTGCTATCCAGTATGTGTAGTAGTGATGGAGTCATTTGGTTTACAGGCATTTCGTCACATGTCTCATAAATTTCATGGGAAAAGTTCAGGAAAGAAGAAAACAGACAAAAGAATAAAGAGAATGAAAGAAGAAATGGTATTTGATGCTTTTCATTTCATTATAATCTCTCTTTCCCCCCCCCCTCTCTCTCTCTCTCTTTAGCTACTCAATAAGGCAGATGCTGATGACACACCATTACAGACACTTGAAATGTTACGTAAGAAGCAAGAATCCTCTCAATCAGCATACATTGTACTCACTGGACAACAACAAGCGCTTCACATGTGAGTGTTATAAAGTACATTTAAAATATCTTCTCCTTCTTTATTAGGACTGAACTGACAAAAAGAAAATAGCCAGTTTTTAAAATTAATGTGTCGTTTTGTTGTATCATATTATTATTATTATTATTATTACCATTCAATGATAATCATAATACACTCAGGTTAATAATTAACCACGCCTTCTTCCTTACACATGTGATACGAAGAGGGAGGAGGGAACTAACTTGAGAAAATGAACATCAGAAACGCTAAGGTACTTCATATAATCGAAAATATTGACATTGTATTAGTTTGATAACAATAGAAAGGAACCATGCTTGTCTTTTTTTCTCTAGCCCGATGATCTCTTGAACATGCAACATTGTAATCTCCTCTGTTTACCAGAGAACTATCAAATGAAATATTATTTCTATCATGGACTCTCCTGGCCACAGCTCTCTTATGTAGCTGAAGACGAAGAAGGACGTATTGTTGGCTATGTACTAGCAAAAATGTACGTGATAGACACTATAAGAAGTGTTAGACTCTAAAGTACCAGTAACAGAATATCGTACTTCAATGTGAAATTAAAATGTTTAGGTTTAAGGTATAATATTAATAGTGTTCAGTTACTCTAGAGACTGCCTTATTATTATAATCATATATGATCCTTACTGTATTAGGGAGGAAGATCCTGATGATGTCCCACATGGTCACATCACTTCATTAGCAGTTAGAAGAACATATAGACGTCTTGGACTTGCTCAAAAATTAATGGACCAAGCTAGTCGAGCTATGGTAGAATGCTTTGGAGCAAAATATGTCTCACTTCATGTTCGAGTTAGGTTAGTAATGGAAAATTACACAGGAATGTATTTTTTATCCTTCCTATATTAGTAACAGAGCTGCATTACATTTGTATGAAAATACTCTCAAATTTAGGTTAGTGAAGATAGGCATATACCACTATTTAAACTGATTATGCAGTAAAGAAGATGTAGAGGCCAAGTACTATGCTGATGGCGAGGATGCATTTGCTATGAAACGAGACTTGACTCCCATGGCTGAACAAATTGCTAGAGAGAAGAGAGAGATTGCCCAAAGACAATGGCGTCCTCTTCCTGGAAGTGCCAGATCCCTACCTTCCTAATATACTAGTTCATTTTTGATCATTTTTTAAAAATAGTCAAATTTTTAAAGTAGGGGGAACACGCTGACTTCATTAGTTATCTCTTTAATGCATGTACATTAGGAAAATAGTGATGTCAACAATTTCAAGCCGGAGTCCTTTGTCTTCAATGAGGGGAAGGTGAACGCGAGTTGTCCATTCTTCTGTCTCCATCTCTTGCATCTGGAGAACGTCTAAATAAAATAAAAACAACATTAAAATTTGTATCCATTTGTAAACAAAAAACTCCACAAAATATAATATAAATTCTACCGTGGGCTTGGGGAATGCCTGCGTCTTGGACTGGGAGATCGTCTACAAATACAAAAAGTATAATGACATTAATAGTGATAACAGATTGCAAAGTTTTTATTAATAGATGATTTGCAACATAAGCCTAACCTGTATGGGCTCCTAGAGCGCTGACGATGATCTTTGTAATAAGGGGAACGGGAGCGACTGCGTCTACCATAGGGTGATCTGTAATGGAAGGAGGTGTTGTATAATAGATGAGGCAGTCATATTAGTAGAAGCAGCTGATGAGTGATGACATGCAGTGAAGGAATGTAATTAGTTGATTGAGAGTGGGCAGGGGACGCTGAGTTATGCTGTTTTGATGGAGGCATTACTGCGATGAAGGCTTGTAATTAGTAGATGAAGGGGAGTGGGTGGGAATGTAGCTGTTTGAGTGAGAAGAGGCAATGATGTGATGCAGTTGAAGTAGTAGTTTAAATGTGTTATGTTATGAGCCTGTGAAAAAATATCAATATTGTAAACTATACTAGAATAGAAATACAGATGTGGTTTTGATAACATATCAAAAATTGTTTAGCGTATACTAATAGACAACTTGTCATTGAATATAAAAAAGATGAGCTAATTGCTATTAGATTGTATATTTAACCCTTGAACCATAACAACAGGAGTTTCTCAATGACAATATTATGTACACAAAATTTAAATACATTGTTTTTTAAAGAAAACGTGATGTTTGTATTCGAAAAACAAGTAAAATATATCAAGTTGTCAAGACACTAGCAGACACTAGTGCACATTGCTTTCCTCTTTTCTCACCTGTTGTAGTATGCAATGAACGAGATTGTAGAAGTTGCTTAAAGTGTTGTTAAATTAGCAGTGTTAGTTGCAAGGCTTGAAGTGAAAATCATAGCATAGTAGAGTACTAATAGCATGCATAAAGTCTATGAAGACAGTTTGTCAATAGAAAAGACAACTAACACTAAGATAGTTGTTTGTTTTTAAACTATGAACCTGTGAGAAACCAATGTTTAATGACACATTATCCTATCAATATACCTGAACATTTTAACTTACCTAGATCTTCTTCTTGGAGATCTACGGTAGCGACTAGACACAACAGATGGAGGTGGTCCTCGTCTTGGACCTCCTCCACTACCACGTCCTCCCGAATAGCCAGACTGCCTGTTATTTTTGGCAAACTCCACGCGAATACGCACACCACATACCATCTTGCCATCCATATCTCTCACAGCCTCATCAGCATCTCTTGGGTCTTCAAACTCAACAAATGCAAAACCGGGTGGGTTTCGGGCTACCCATACACTTTTTAGAGCACCATAATGTTCAAACTCTCTTTCTAGTTCTTGTTTAGAGCCATTGGGTCCCAAATCACCAACATATACCTTAGTACTATTCATCTCTAAAGCAATACCAACAAGAAAACACCTCTACAAAGGCTCGTGTATAGTTTTCCAATCTGCGCATGCGCATACGTGGGAATCACGTGTGACTTTTACTATGGTACACTTTGATAGTGATCAGAAATTCAAAGTATTTTAAAAATTACCGAAGTCTGGAATAAACCTATTAACTTTTGTACAACCAAAAAGTAGCATACAAAATTAATGTAAGTGAAAACAATAACAAAAATACATTGCACTGTTTAAAAATGATACATTATAGTGCACAAAATAGGAAAGGTGATAGTTACTACTATTGTAGTTATTGCATAGTGTTATGACAATGATATTCATATACCAAAGACAAATATTCACATTGTTACACATAAAATTGCACAAACAATAACGACATTTATAAGAGAGACAGCAAAAAATAACCAGAAAACATGACTACACCACCATAATTGACCTTGTGTTGATGTGAAACATCAAAGCAAGCAGCAGACAGGTGCATGTCTTGATGTGGGTACATGTGCATTAGAATAACAAGTGAAGACCTGCATTAGATTGTGTATTAGTCTTGAAGTTTGTGGCATTGAAGCTCTACACTGTAAAGGAAAGAGACAGAGACTTCAAAAGTGAGACACACAAGTTAATTGTAACTAGGTTAATACTTATATAAACTAATCAAGAAGCTAAACTCCTCCTGGCACAGCCACTACAAAGCATGAGTCATCCCTTAACAGTACATGACCACATTTATATCCCTTTCCATGTGTTTATTCTGTTATATAGGTGTGGCATGACAGCTGTAACCTAACTGCATCATGACAAACAGTTTCATACAAGACACTTTGAGCTGCTGATTACAAAATAGAGGAGGTTCTAGCATTATTTTATACCATCCCAAATCACCACATACTATATAATAAATTACTTACAAAAACTCTCCATCTTTATTTAGTACTTCCTCTACAATTCGTCTAATACTATGAGTGTCTATATTTGAACGCCATGCTGTAAACTTCACTTTGACGATAATTCTATGTCGTGGTGAGTCTGACGTCAAAGTTCGCGGAAGTGCATGTCGAGTATAATGGTTCATACGTTTAGCATCCAAATAGATTTCCCAAGTCTGAAAAACCTGTTAGCAAACAACAAAGAGGTGATGATTTACTTGTACAATTACACTCACATCTTGTAACTTCTCTAATATTTCGTCGAAATCACAAGAGGTCAGCATACCACTTCGAGCTGCGTCATCGGCCTCAGTAGGATACTTTATTTTGACATATAGAGATGGATAAAACCCACTAGAACCAACTGAAACGTGCGTGTATTCACTGTCGATACCAGAGTCACCACTAACTGAGTTAACACTACCACTGCGTCCTAAAGGCTTGACAGTACGTAGACTGGATCGTGCTATAGACCAAGTTCGCATACTACTCTCCATGACCGTAACGTAAGTTACAATGCCAGATCAGATTTTTGATATTGCATTAAAAACACAGCCACAGCTGATTAATGAGCTGTGAATATCTAATTAATTACTCATTATTTGAGAGGTGTGGCTTAAGTGCCCACTCAGCAATAGCCAGACCAATCTGAAAATGGGTAATACTGTGTCAACAGAAGCTGAAAAAGAAAGTGGGAAGCTGTTACATAATAAAAACAGTGAAAAGGTGACAGGTTTGACTGGAGTTGGCCCATCTTCATATGGAACAATTGGCAAGTAACAAATTATGATAGATAGTATTGTTTTATTTTATTCTTTGTTAGGTCCTCAAGAAGCTTCTCATGTGGCACCAGAACTTAAACCATCTGTTCAAGTTGATGACGAAGGGAAACATGGTCAAAACAAATTAGTAGTGGGTGGTAGTGGGAGTGGCTATTCATTAGCATCCTTGAATCCCAGTAAGTTTATAATACCCACTGTGAACAATAATAATCTCTTTTCAGGTCCTAAAAACCACGAACTTACACCTTGTGAATATTATTGTCGCCTACTTTTTTTTATCATATGCACTTTTCTCTTCTTATGTTTTTTGATAGCTTTTATCGTCCTCTTAATATATCCAAAAGGCTTTACAAAACAAGTGCTTATCCAAAGATCAGTTACTACATTAGTCAGTGATGTGGATACATTCTATTACAATGTCAGGTTATCTAGGACTAGTGGTTCATATGAGGCCGAATTAGGAACTGTTCCTTGTTCTAATTTGAAGACTTACGTTGCAATTCAAACTGGATCACCTAATGGGCGGAGCGGCAGTGGTCATCAACAATTCGATCAGTTAGAGAAATTTGCTTACCTTGTATCTGGTTCTTACATCAACATTTCTATCACTATTACATCTCCTCCTACTTCATCTAATGCTCCTATTTATTTGTATGTGTTTACACTCTTGGATAGCTATACGTCTTTTCCGAAAGACAGTGACACACCTCCTTATTTTCAACGTCACAGTATATCATCAAATAATGGAAGTGTAACATCTGTTACTATTCCTATTACAGAGACTCAGTTTTACTTCTATGGACTTGATCTCCCTAAAGGTGCAAATTACTACTATGATTATGTCATTACTCGTGTCTTTTATAATGCATCTGACTATGACTTCCCGTGTACATTGACATCAAAAATATTAGAATGTTCTCTTGATTTGAATGCTTCCTCTCTCCCAAAACACAATGAGCAATGTGTCTTGTCATATTGCAATGCTATAGAAAATAGTAATGATTTATTTTTTCCTCTACAATTAGATCTCTTACGCAAAAAACTTAATGTAATTAATTGTGTAATCATGGTGCTAGCAATAGTTTTCTTTTTTCTGGTACTGGCCATTGCTATGTATGACATATTTCAACGTTATGCAGCTCCCAAGATTAATGCATCATGTACTCACATTTTTAAGAGAAAACTAAGACATGAAGGACTTAAAGATTTTAATTGAAATTGAAGTCATGACTAGATTTTTTACTCATTCACTTACTGATGAGTGTTGTTTTAACATAATATTTGTTGTTATTGTATTTTGTGTGCTCAGTTATTGTTTATTGTTTATCTTTCACTATGGCTTTTGATAAACTGTAATGATTTTTTTTAATGTAAATAATTTACTTTTTAATTTGGTATCTATAGCTAATCAAACAACTAATAAAAATGCCTATAATTCTAACTGATGTTCTAGCAGTACATTTATCAGATGGCTCTAGGACAATGAATATGTTAAAAATGTCATGCTAGAAAAGAGAGGATATTTAATCTATTGCTAAAAATATCTCAACTTACTCAGGTAGATTCTTGTCACATTTTTCTTTAAATGCTTCAACGACAACTTTTTTGACTTCTTGATGACATTGGTTGCGAAGGTCAATGTCAGTAAAACTGCAATAAATATGAACAAGTACAGTTTGTTGAGGAGTGGAGACTTCTCCGTGGTTGAGGTGGCCATCTGCTTTCATAGACATACTAAATATCTGGGTCGAATGGCTCTCCATTACAGCTGATAGTGTAACATCAATATCCATTGTATTCAAGTTCTAAAGTGTAGAGGGAGACATAAATAAGACTAGATATGATTTAACTACAGTTTTCTTACTTCATGGAGATTTTGTAATAGACTCTTTAAATCTAATGGTACAACAGATCCAGGACTGACTATCTCAATCACAGCTTGTCTGGTACCCATCTTTTTCTTACTTGTACAAAAAATGCCACTTTTAGAAACTCACAGACACTGCTATATAATGAACCAACATTGACATATATAATAAAATAACAGTTAGTTTTATGTAAAATAAATATATACACAAAGTCTTACAGAGAAAACTATGGCCAGGAAATTGATCCACTATGTTAAAAAAACATTCCCAATTACATCATCCATCAAAGAGTCTACAGTCACCTGGCCTGTTGTTGAAATTCCCCATCTTACTAATTCGCATTCACTTTCATTTCATTGATTATCTCAATACAATTACAATATAATAAAAACTTTTATTGACCTAGGGTCATGTCATAATTCACTAATCAAGGGATTGTAACAATTGTAATGTTCTTCAAGATCTTGAGCTAATGCTTGTTCTCCCACACTTCTGTTTTTTAGTGCATTTATTAACTTGATCCAAGTAGGAGGTGGATCTCGACTGTTTTGAAGCCATCTTCTAAATACATGGAGACATTTATGTTTTACATCTTGATCGGTTGCATCTATGCTATCTATATCAGTTTGATGGATGAGCCGGATTGCAAGGAAGTCCCATTTTGTCTGGACATTTGGTATCACATAATCCATCAAAACGTCTAGTTCCGGTGGATCAGTCAAGACCAAGTCTTCAGGAACTACAATAGTTAAAAAAAGGCATTACTAATTTGTCATGTAAATTACTCACAATCCACATTGGAATTGGATAGAATAGGTGTCCGATATACAGAATGACTAGGCAAGTCTGCAGAAAAGCAGAGAGGTTTTTTCAAATTTACAATGTGAATTTTTAATAGTGCTTCCTCCATAGGAAGTTTTCCTGACCACTTAATGTGTATTTCAACATTGGGAAACAATGTTTTTGAGATTTTAAAAATGTTGAAGATGTCATCTAATGTAATCTATAAAAAGATCATGTATTACAGCACTCTATGAAGTCACTTACATCAGTATTATCAGCATAGATTTGCCATTTGCTAGCGATAAACATCAATTCTCCATTCCATTTTTCAAGCTGAAGCTCTTTGTAACTTCTCTCATCCTTTTCTTTAGCAACCTCATGAGTCACAGTAACCCACAAACCACAATCTTCTCTTAAATTGATTGGTTTGACTTTATGGTCAACTACATCACCTTTATGGTTTTTCATGTTGAACTATTATAAAAATATTACCACAAAGATAATTATAGGTTGTGACATATTATTGATATTACCTCGTGTTGAGTATTAAGGTCCTGTATAACACTAATACTGGCAGCCCATTTGGTTGAGTTTGGTTTGTGCAACAGTAAATAAGACAGACCTGCTCGTCTCAGATCTTTATATTCAATCTCCTCAGAGTCTATCTTTCTCTTCTTTGAATCTGGTTCTGACTGCTTCTTTTGGAAAATTGACAACGGCCACTTTAACAATCTAGTAAGGTAGTCTACAATAATGAAGGAGAAGCTTGACCGATGTATTGTAGCATAGTTGCTTTCAAGGTAGAAATGTCCTCCTTCTAGAGGCTGAAATTTATATGGAGGTTCATTTGATGCTGAAGCATAGGCAAAACTCAGCATTTTTGCATCTTCTTCGCTGGTAATTGTACAGCAGTGTTGTAGTTCAAGAGTGATTGATTTTATGAGATCATGTGAGAATTTGATATAATAGATAGAGCTCACGGAAGATGAATCTGGGCGGAACTGAAATGGTCCAGAATGTATTACACAGATATCGACAACACCTGTCGCTTTTTCAGGAATAGAGCCTTTAGGTATATGTAGTCTAAAGCCATATTTGCTTTCATTCATGGAATAGGTTTCATCTGACGTGAATTGACCACGGCATTTCCCAATGATCTCCATACTATTCATTAACCCTATAACAGAAAGTACAGTACAGGATTTCCTGAAACCTCATGATGTACCAGCTGGAAGACTGGGTATGGTATTTTTGAGGTCTTGCATTTGTTGGTCTTTCTCTTGCAGCTGTCTTTCCTGCCGAATAATGTGGTCATGCAATAACACAAGTCTGTCTTCTGTAGAATTCAATGTTGACTTCATGCCTTTAACAACTGATAAAAAAGACACTTACTTCAACCTAAATAATCACTAACTAACTGTGTTAAAGTTGCTCTACAATCTCAGCTCCACCAATCTCTTCTTCCTTAATGTCAATCCCACTCTCTGTACGTTCACGATAATCTATTTCCATTGGTTCATCATGTTGAATTGACTCTATTAAATTAATACTTATTCTGTTAAGGTAGTAGTACTTTATGCTACATACCTTTCATTTTCATCAATTCTGACTTTAAAGACTCTATTTCTCGTGTCTTTGAGACTGATACTTTTTTTACAGCAGCCAAGTCTTCTTTGGTAGATTTTAACTCTGATTCTAATTCTTTTGTATCACTAACAAATTACAAGATTTCCACTATATTATATAGCTCCATTAACAAACCTAGGCTGTGTTAAAAGACTTTCAAACTTCTCACGTGTATTTGAAGGTTGTTCTTCAGCTTGGCCCAATTTCTCTGTAGCAGTTGCCAATGGTAGCTCCATTATTTGACCAGTCTTGCCTAAATTTGTTTCTAATGAGGAAGTGTTTATGTACAAAATACCTTGTGTCATTTTTGATTCTGATTTCAAAGACTCTTTTTCTCTTGTCTTCAATAATGACATTTTTTCTACATCTGCCAATTCTTCTTTGGTAGATTTTAACTCTGATTCTAATTCTTTCATATCACTAGTATATTGAGATAATAACATTAGCATCATACATACTCTTTGACAAACCTAGATTGTGATGAAAGTTTCTCACTTGTGTGTGAATGTTGCTCTTCATCAATTTCAGTTTGGCCTAATTCCTCTGCTAATGGTTGCTCTGTCATTTGACTAGTCTTGCCTTAAATTTAGTAATAATACAATTCTTATGATTGTACTTACAGTATTTGGTTCGTATTGTGTTTGACTTCCCAACATGTTGTGGCATGTGCTGGAGTGCATCTGCCAGGTCTATCCAATCTGCGCTGATTGGGTATTTCTCAAGCCATAATTGAAGGACTGCATTACGACGTTGGTCAGGTCTAGTATGTTGCTCTTCAATATCTATAAGCTCCTCCTGTTTTAATTTGAGAAACCAACCCAGAGCATACCAATCATCAACACCTTGGGTAGCTTTGAATGCTGTTCTTACATTTAGCTCAGTCTCAGGTGCTATAGCATTGAGTGAGATAGATAGTTAATAATATTGGTATCATATGTTATACCTGGTGAGGGTGGCTTGATTAGAGGTGTATTATCTATTTCAGGAAGATACTTTCTTCATATCTGTTCAGCAAATGCCTCATGTTGTGGAAGACAATCTTTAATTCTTCTAGCAACTGATTCCCAGCTGGCAAGAGGGTCAAATTTCAACCATTTTTCTATGACATTCCTTTTCTTATCTTCATTTGAGTCACCTGTTCCAGCTTCTCGTACACGTTGAGAATTAGTAAGAAACATATACCCTAATTGGAACCAGTCCTGTACTAAATTCTCTAGTTCTTTACATATTGTATCAGTTGTGAGATCTAATAATAAGATAATGCCAACATTATCAGTAGCAGGTTAAAATTTAATAGTTACTAAGCTTGTCACATGTAATTATCACATTCAAATAACGATCACAACACATATCAATAAACATTCCTTTACATGTATATAATGTATTTGTGTAACCTTTTGACACATATTTAGTGTACAGTTGAGCTCCTTTTTCTCTCAGCATTGGTATCCTCATTACAGCTTTTGCTAGTTTTTCCCAAGATGCATCAGGATCATTATCCAACCAGTTGGTTACAATATGTCGTAGAGCTCTCTGTTCATCTCCTCCAAATTGTTGAGCTGTTTTCTCAATTATTTCTTTCTCAATATTAAGAGCTAGGCCAAATTGAGGCCATCTAATAATTCCCTGAATTTCACTCAAAACATCATTTGGTGTTGGAACTATTAAGAAGGCACATAGATGTCATAATATTATATTTAAAAAATAAAATAAAATAATTAATTAAGGTGTTAAATGGTGTGGTTATGTTGCATATCTTCTTTCCACAGCTGTGCAGTCATCCTAAACCAATATTATCCTGTGTGGCTGGCTATACATTTCACAGATGTTAAAACCACAATAATGATTTTGTAATACATTTACTACAGGTCATATTACTATCTTATCAAAACTAGTTGTGGCTTTCCCAAGAATTGTACCCAACCCCTCTCAATAAGAAATGATATTGGAAGGAAAACAAGTTTTTAAAAATTACACACACAATGCATGAAGATCATAAACTGTTTCTAACATGCTGTCATAATTTAGCGACTGCAATAGAAACCAATATAATGAACTCGTATTTATTATGTAATATATTGGTATCTATTCAATGTACAAAACATTCACAACATGGGAAATATGGTAATAATAATTTGAGGGATTAGCTAGCATCCATTCAACATCAAGGTGTGTACATGTTATTGCATTCCAACAAAACTAGCTGTCTAAATTTTAGAGTAGAATGTCTCTAACAAGCATCCCATTGTTTGCGACAATGCTTTAGTATTTCTTAATTACAACAATTGACTATTTACCTTCAGAAGCCATTTGGCCTACAGCAATAAGCGACACACTTGAGCTCAAGAGTGTGACAAAATAACACGCGGAAGCGCCAATGAGCCACACCCCTCTCAGACCTCACATTGCCAAATTGTTTATTTAGAGAACATATTTATTTAAACTGTTTCTCATGCCATCATTTCATATAAACAGGTATCAAGTATAAAATAATAGTCACAATAACATTAATAATAAGGAGAGAATATACAAGTATGAACTTTGAAAGAGGGGAATGATAATGTATATATTATAATCCATGCTAAGAGAAAAATGTGGAGTATTTTTATACAAGCTGACTGTCAAAAATTTTTAGTCCTCTTCCAAAGGAATTATAATTCGCGAGAAATCAACTTTACGTTGTTGACACTCTGGATCATAACCTCCTTCTTTCATCCAATGACACATCAACCAAAACATTACTTTGGTGATTTTTACAGCTGAACAAAGATGAGAATCATTGCAATCTTTTGCCAAAGCATATATAGGGAGGGTTTTAGTAGTATCAACAAGGTAGTCTTTGGCAATGATGGGACCACCTGGAAAAGATATGTTTACGTCACAACCAATAGTAACAAGATTATCTGACTCGATGCAAGTAGTAAGGAGACAAACACTAGAATAAGGACATCCTTCTGGTTTTCTTGCACTGTAGCCATTGACAGTAACTGATGTGAAGCGGGAGGAAAGATTAGGATCATGGGTCAAACTTAACCACAATGGTGACTTCACAGTACTTTCATATTGAATAAAAGCCCAATTGAAATCTTCGTTTCCATAAATGTAATATTCATATGGTATCTTCACAGATTGCCATTTCATGTGCTGGAGGTAAGTACTGCAATTGCGACCTCTCAACAGATCAAAATTCGTATTCCATTGGCTGGTGTTAGTGTCATAGACACAGTCAGCTGTTGTCAAAGCAAAGTACGGTCCAATCAGTGATGCACTGCAACCTCCACCATGGTTTAGGAAACCAATGGCATAGCCTGGATATTCTGAAGTGCTGAGAAAATCCAGATTTTCACGACGACTTTTCACTTCTCTCCATACAAGTGACATATCGTACCTCTCAAACTCTAAAAGAGAACCAGTCACCCGATCAGATGATCCGCGTGTGTATGCACGATAATCATTTGCAGGCAAATTCATCTTTCTAAGCGTATCCTCAGCATCTTTTTGACTAGCCACTTTAACTTGATCTTCCTTAGATTTTCTGTAAGTGACCCATCGCACACTGCCAATAGTATCTACAATACGTGTATGTTGTGTAGTAGGTACGACGATCTCGTCACCAGATGCTTCGTCCATATCATTTTCTGCGTTCCCAGCTTCTTGATCCAAATGCCTCAAAACTCGCAATTCTTCGACTTCAGTTAGTGTCAACGCGCCAGACATAAAAAACAGTAGAAGATAGAACACGATTTGCTGTGAAGACATTTTGATTTCTTTGCTTGCGTTTACAATAACGATGTTATTCTACGTGACCTTATATATGCAAACTAACCGCGCAATCCAACATGTAAACACATGAAACAAACGTCACCTGCGTTAAAAATGCAATTAGTCACTTAGCAACAGAATTTGTGCGTTCCCATTCCACCTTCTAACAAATTGTTGTCCAGATTTCAACCATTATAGCTTGTTAATTCAATACAACAAATGCAATTATAATACCTTTTTGGTAACGCAACAACAAACAAACAGACATCCAATAAAACACAGTAATTGTAATTAGAATTTAAGTTTCATTGCAGGTAGTTTCTCACCAGTAAAAGAACCAGTACGAGGAGCAAATTTAAGTGGTTTCTTAGCCTGTGCATTGGTTGATGGTCGAGATTTCTAGAAGGTAAACAACCAAATAATAATATAGAATAAAAAGGTGGAATTCCCTATAATACAAATATGGTAAAAGGAAATGAACTCATACTCACAGGGATAACAAAGTTGGTATGTCCACCCAAACCATTAAAGCCACTACTAATATTCTAATAATAAACAAGCAACAAACATTGGTTATGACTGCCAAATTACTTACCAATGAATTAGTTCTAGTACTAGATGGTTTTTGTACAGGCATAAGAACTAACAAGGATATATTTATATCTCCTATAACTCTAATATTAACTTACCTGATGATGTGTTATCAATGGATTTTATAGGCTACATTGTCTGAAATAATAACAACTATTATATTAATGTTAACTAACATTGTTTTCTTGTTCATTATGAAATGAAGTTAATTGTGGACTACTACCTGCTAGATCAAGTTTAGCTCTTTTACTAACTAAATCTGGTAGGGGACTAAATGAGAATAGCAACCCAATCACATTTCACATTGTCTATTATTCTACCTTTCCAAAATTCTTCTAAGGGCAGTTCGAGAACCAGGAGATTCAAGTGCTTTCTCTAATAGTTGTACTTTCTTAGTCAAGTTGTCTCTCTCACTTTCAGCTGCATGTAGATCAGACTCAATGGTTGCAAGACGTGTTTTAGTATTAAGTAACTCTAACTCTTGAGAACGCAACTGAAATGATTGTAATTTGGTGCATGATAAAACAAGTTAAATATAACCTTTCTTTTCAATTGAGCAATATCTTGAAAGTGCTTATCTTTTTCTTTTTGCATAGCTGCTTTTCTTTCTTTCATAGATTCATATTCACTATGGGATTAGTAATAGTGCTATTATATCTATTTGTTACTCCATAAACTACCATCAAAAGTATCCACAAACTACAGATATCATTTACTATATTCAAAATTGTACGCTAGACACTTTGTCTCTCTTGTGTAAATATTGGCTATCTTAAGCTTACTATTAGTTGCGTGTACTAATTTTAACAAATTTAATATTCACTGTAGTTTACCTTCATGAATAAAATTAAGTAATACGGGTGTGACTTAGAAAACTCACTAAAAACACACTACATCTAAATGTTTTAAAATTACTAAATATAGTATGCACAATTAACAGCCAGTTTAAGGTATTACTGAGATTTACTTGATAAAAAGATGACTACAACTTTCTAGAAAAGAACTAACCTTTTTAATGCAATGATGTAACTAGATAGATTGCTATGAGAGGAATTATCAATCAAGTGTTGAGCATCTTCTCGATCACCATTTAAGAGCAGTTGTATTCTGAGAAAATAACAAGATACTACATTAACCTGTGTCATGTACTGCTTAGTATACAAAATGCCACAAATGTTTTTTGACTTACTTCTCTAATTTAACTAATTTCTTTTGTAAATTCTCAGAATGTTGAGCTCTCTCTTCAGCATTATCTTTCTCTTTTTGAACCAATTTTAACTGGTGCTATTAAACATTAAGTCAATTCATTGACTACTATTCTAACGTACATCAACCTACTTTTAGAGATTCACACACACCTCTCTCTTTGTCAAGTTTAAATTGTGACATTTCATATTGAGCTTGCCATGCAGTTAACTCCTTTCTCACATCTTCCAATTCTTGTCTAGCTTTTAGTAAAGCTTCATCTGTTAAATAATAATAAAAAAGTCATCATTTGATATGCCCAGATCACCAGTGATTAGAATGGTTAACTCAAACCTTCTAATGTTATCAAAACAAAATGAACTATTTGTACCTTTATGTTTCATTAAACTGCTCTGTTCTTGTAAATGTTCCTGTTATAAAAATGTATTATGTAAGTATCAATCAAACCCACTTTTAAATCATGTAATGATAGATTTTCATATCCACTATTTTCATCAAGTGAACATATTGTACTTCCAGAATCCAAAAAGAGTCTGAGAATCTGTCTTGGAAGACACTTGTCTCGACATTGAGGACAACTCTTTTGATGAGCTAACCACTGAGTCAAACTAAAAGAAAACCACATCCAATTATGTTCTAAGTTTTCCTAAAAAGGACATTGACATCTGCCAGTCAGACTAACACACAAGAATGCTTTCATCCTATGGTAATCATTAAGATGAAGTCAGAAAAGGTATTATGTTTAAAGTATACAATAAAACAACAATAACCCAACCCAACTCAATCTAATAAAAATAGATTAATAGATTATGTACTCCTTCTGTGTGTTTATGGTATATGATTAGTGCGGTTTGAAGAAGTCTTACCAGGTTTGATGAAAAGTATGACCACCTGCATAATATCATGTTAAGGAATCTCTACACAATCTATTATAGACATACAATATATTGATTAATAATAATAAATATGGTATAGGGAAGATACACGGGGCAGCCACAAAATCATCTTGTAGAGTATCAGCACAAATGGTACAAACTATCTTCATTTCTCGTTAACAGTTGAAAGTATCTTCTTCAGGAAACCCGCTCATTTCGAATTTCAAAATGTATGAAAAAATTACTAGTTTGTAATATTCTACACTATACGGTATACCACGTGGTAAGTTTTTAGGTAATGGCTCTTTTTTCTGCCCCTCGATACCTGGGAGACGACGAAAATGAGGACAGAATAAAGAAAGTAATGACTTTAGATGAATTACATTACTTGGCTGAACGACGTTTGGAACAGAAGAAACAGCTGACAGAACAAACCGTAATATACACTGAATCAACACCACTTACAGTAACTACCGTCAAGTCTGAAAAAAGAAAGAAGAAGAAACGAAAAACAAGACATTGTGAAGATTCAGAGATATTGTTAGATAATGTGACAGGTAATGAATCAGATCTTTTGTCTGATGAAGAGGAAAGAGGAGGCAACGAAGAAATGTGGAAGAAACATTGGAAAGTTAAAGAAGACAATGATCAGAGTAGTAAGGTGACTGAGCAAGTGGATCAACAACAGAAGAAGAGAAAAAAGGGGGGAAAACGAGAAAGAAAGGGCTATACTGAAGATGATAAAACCAATGATGTCACTCACCAGAATGATATTGAAATCAGTTTCAACACTAAAACTGAAAATGAAGAATCACAGGAGGAACTCAATCCGTTACCTGTATTGACCCGCCCCTCATTGCGCAAGACCTCACAAAGAGTCCATTATCAATTACCTGACTGGGTAACACAATATTGCCGTATAGAAGAAGACATTAGCAAACACTCTCTACCTCTAAGTGATTTTTCACTTCCATTTGTTATAAAGAAGAACTTGCTAATGATGAGGGTAACCAAACTTTTCCCTGTACAATGTAGTGTGATACCGGAATTAATGAAAGGTTGCTATGGTCCACTTTTGTTGACTAGAACAGGGATTACACCTTCAGATTTGTGTGTCTGTGCTCCTACTGGGTGTGGCAAGACATTAAGTTATGTTGTGCCAATAATATCAGCCCTCACAGGTAGGGTTAATACACATTTAAAAGCATTAATAGTTGTCCCTTCAAAAGATCTCGCTCTGCAAGTCTTTGAAGTATTTAATTTCATCAGTCAAGGGACTGGAGTTAAAGTAGGTGTGGTCTGTTCTCAGAGTTCACTTGAACGTGAACAACAGAATATTGTATCACCTTTTGGCTCTGAAATTAATGTCTTAGTGGCCACTCCAGGTCGGCTTGTCACACACTTACAAGAGACACCGTTCTTTTCTTTAACATATCTTCGCTTTCTTGTTATTGATGAAGCTGATAGAATATTTGAACAAAGTTATCAGAGTTGGCTGAGTCATGTCCTACAAGCTACAAAGGAAATAAATGAAGTTCATTCTCCTTTTACAACTTTAATATCAACTTCTTCATTACCATTGCTTTTTCCCACACTTTGGAAACCATTATTGAGTAATTCACAAGATATACCAGTGGAATGTGGTCCTTCTAGATCACATCAAACACTGTGCACACAAAATATTCTTAAACCACAACAGCCTTTACAGAAGCTCCTCTTCTCTGCTACTCTCTCTCTTGACCCAGAACACCTATC
Organism: Xestospongia bergquistia; assembly: GCA_963965975.1. NCBI lineage: Eukaryota > Metazoa > Porifera > Demospongiae > Haplosclerida > Petrosiidae > Xestospongia > Xestospongia bergquistia. The sequence goes on from OZ014419.1 coordinate 2,946,100, forward strand.
ATTGCTACAGCTACACTCACCAAAGCTGTATTCTGTTGCTCCTGTAATTAGTGAACATTTAGGAGAATCAATTCTTCCCTTGACTCTTAAAGAATATAAAATTGAATGCACTTCAGATCACAAACCTCTTGTTCTTGTTCATCTCCTTGTCACATTGATACACCAGCGAATACTTTGTTTCACTCATTCTAAAGAGTCCACTCATCGTTTAGTTCTTCTATTACAACAGTACAATGAACCAATTGCTGAAATCTCCACACAATCCTCTCAAGGAGTAAGAGCAAACATTTTAAAGAAATTTAAAGCAGGGATGATAAAAGTAAGTAATGATATATAGCTAATACAATTACAGTACTTACTTAAATGCTAGACTTTGGTATGTTCTGATGGAATGGCTAGAGGTATGGATATTCCAAGAGTTGAATGTGTTATCAACTATGATGCTCCCAGTCATTTTCGATCTTATCTTCATCGTGTGGGGAGAACAGCAAGAGCGGAGGCTGATGGTGTAGCATACACTCTCATAACTCAAGATGAGGTATAGAGAATATACGCTAATAGAATACTATGTTCACTTTGCGTATTTTAGGCTATTAAATTCAATCGAATGGTCAAGGCTGCTGGTAGAAAAAAGGTAGTGGCTGTTAATGTTACCGAAGATGATTTGGAGCCATATTTAGAGAAATATCAAATTGCATTAGAAGCTGTTGCTGTTCAAGTAAAAGATGAATGATTTTCACTAATTGTGCATATCCATAGTCACTTGTTTGCACTTATGATAGTTTTGTATTAGTATCACAAATTAACTCATATTTAAATATCTCTGATCACTTTTTCTGTTCAAAATGTACAATGCTGAGACAATTCTTCTCCCCTTGTTGATAATCTTTGGCAAAATTGAGCAAGAATTTTAAAGTTTACTATAATTATTAATTAAATACATAATAAGTATATAATATGGTTATTAAATCCCATACTGCTCTAGCAGTAACTAGAATGTAGTCAGTTGGCTCTAGATGGTTGTACTCTTTTGTCTTATATGAATTAGATAACATTAACAAATTACCAAGTTAAATCACAGTATTTTATGAATATCCTGTAATAGTATACTACAAACAGATTAAAATTGAAGACTGATTTTCACATGTTCCAGTGTTGAGTGTACCATATTGTGTGATGACAAGAAAGACTACTCATTAGTATACCCAATAGTATACAATATATCCTTGTTACTACAATATGAAGTCAATGATATCATTAACAGTACTCAGTACTACATACAATATGTCATTAACAGTACTAAGTACTACATACAATATGTCATTAACAGTACTCAGTACTACATACAATGTCATTAACAGTACTCAGTACTACATACAATATGTCATTAACAGTACTCAGTACTACATACAATGTCATTAACAGTAGTCTAAATAATAACCACATGATAATAGATAGCACAGTAGAACAGTACAGTACAATACAGAACAGTGTAGAACAGTACAGTAAGTCAAACAAGAATGAAGAGAATAAGAAAGTCAGACAATACAGCGGAAAATAAAACAAGTTAAAAGAATGTCATAAGAATATGTTATGTGACCCTGCCACTCTCGGAGAGAGCAAGGTCGATATGACCAGAGTCAGCTTTGAAGGTGATTGGTCTATGACGGGACGATCTAGCTCCTCTTAGGCATACAATTGATGATCTTAACAAGGAGAACCCCAGACGACATCTAATCCAATAGAGAACTCTAGAATATGGTTGATTATTCCTATCAGCGATAAGAGAGGCCAAAAGCTTGTAGAATGTGGTGGCTGACAATCCCATCCCACCTGAAGAGGAAAATACTAGTGGAGTGAATGATCCCATCTCTACCACCCGGATACGCTCATCATAGCAGCGTCGTTTCTCCATCTCATGTCGCCTATAAACAGAGGATAAGGGAGTACCAGAATAGGTTGGTGCAAATGGACTAAATATCCTAACATCAAAAAAGGATCGTTGAAAGGGATTCCAAAATCCATGAACTGCTATGTCCACTCTAGCACCGTCCTCTATGTTGGCTGACCAATGATGTAGTAACTCCCCTGTCAATTCCTGTAGAGGTGGTTCTACCATGACATCATGTGATGTCTCAGTAAGGAGATGGGCTGTGATGTCACGAACCTCATTATGTCTCATTGAGGGAAAACCCCCATGTTTACACTGGAGAGAGTGTTCCACAGTAAACTCAGATCCACATACACAGTGTGACGAGAGGTGAGGTGGTAACCAGCCATAATGTAGATACAAAGCATCACGAAAGGCTCCCTTGTGTAGAGCAAACCCATGACACTTGAGAGGCAGTACAGTGAGCCACGTAGAAGCTCCCTTTTCACCAGCCACCTCCAAGCACCGCTTCAAGGAAGAGGAGAGGAAAACTGAATCTCCTTAGCTAAAGAGGAGTGAGTCCAATGGTGCTCAGATTTAATCATGTTTCGTCTACAGCAAATCTCCTGGGTGATGTCGGCCATAGAATATTGGGATTGGTGGAGCAACCTAGATACCAGTGGAGATGTAGTAAAAAGCGACGACTTGTATTGGGAAACCGCAGTAAGGAGAGGTTTAATGATGCCAAGACCACCTAGACATGCGGGCAGAGAGAGAACAGGTCTCACATTCTCATTCACTGAAGTCTGACCAGTGAGTGTTGGCAGGAACTTGTGATGTATACAGTCCTCAAGTGGGGCAACATGATCCTCAACAGAGGGTGTAGTTCTAAAAAAATAAGCCCACTTACTAATCAAGCCCCTGGTAAAAGCTGAATAGGCAGCATGAGGGTGAGAACGAGCTATGGAGACCAAAAGCTCCAACTGTGAGACGCACTCTGATACCATCCATCGGGCGTAGACTGAGAGGAATGCTGGTGAGCCAATAGCACTACCAAGGTAGCAATGGCCTTCAGTTGTGATATTGACACTGGCTGAATTGAAGGTAGAGAAGGCAATGTCATGGAAATCAGGTTTAACAATTAGCCAAGATTTAGAAGCATTTGGAAAGTACCCATAACCAGGACCCACCATACAAAGCTCATCCCACCACTCACCCAGAGTAGAAACACTGCCGCAATGTCATTAACAGTACTCAGTACTACATACAATATGTCATTAACAGTACTCAGTACTACATACAATATGTCATTAACAGTACTCAGTACTACATACAATATGTCATTAACAGTACTCAGTACTACATACAATATGTCATTAACAGTACTCAGTACTACATACAATATGTCATTGACAGTACTCAGTACTACATACAAGATGTCTGTGAAGGTCCATGTTGTTTTATTTTGTCCTTATGATATTTACTGTAGCTAGATTTTGTTAATTAGTGTAATTATAACCTAAATTGTTAATTGGTGCTAATAACCAGCTCATCAAGTTCTTTTTCTTTTGTGTGAATTTTTGTTTCATTTTGTCCCTACCATTGTTACTTGTCTTGGCATAGTCTTTTGTTGTTTCTTACTATTTAAGACTGTCTTATAAAGTGTATCAGATATAGTTGACTGTGTTCCTTGTCTTAAAGAAAGTCTTTTCACTAAACTTACTCGGTCTGTTACAATGTCATTAACAATACTCAGTACTACATACAATATGTCAATAACATTACTTAGTACTAAATACAACAAGATATCATTAACAGTACTCAGTACTACATACAATATGTCAATAGTAGTACTTAGTACTACATATGTCAACCTTTGTCAATAGCTTAATGTCAATTAACTTTTAACAGTAGCACTCATGTACTACAAGTTTTTGACAAATAGTCTTTAATAATAGCACAAATGTCATAAAGAAAAGCTCATCATACAAGTGACATTCATTCTTAGACACAGGCACATACTCAAACAAAACATATACATTATCTACTTCTAACAGTATCCTTTTTGGCATTCATCCTTCATACAAGTACAAACTTTTGGATGAATAATATGCACAGCCATTTTTACATTTAGTTCTGAGTTATAAGAGTGTAATGAATTATTATTAAAATTCACCATTAGCATTGGTACATTTTGGGTAACATGTCATTCAGTTTATAAGCACAAAAAAATTTATGCAAGCCACTTATATATAATATATATACACAAAAATTTAAATGTTATACGATGTAATCATTTAGGGTCTTCCCTTTAGCCTGACTCCAAACACGGTCACATTCCTCTTTTCCTTTCACGAGTAATTCTTCCATTAAAGCCCAGGCTGGTCTAGCAGCAACCAGAAGATAGTCGTAAGGCTCTTGAAGGTAATTGTACTCTCCTATAATTATTAACAAGATAAAAGATAGGCTTGATTAAGAAAACAAGTGTTGACACACTGTTGTGATACTAGTACATACAAAAGAATTATTATGTCACCCCCAGTCCAGCCTTGTGCATGGGTCTTGGAGCAAAAGATTTTCCTATATCAATATATTTTAGTCTGTGTTATTGCTTTAAATGAGTCCAATATATCAGAATGGACATAGACATGTTCATACACGACTGGCTGGCATGGGTTAATTTACAACAATTAAGTAGTAGTTATAGCTTAAAATGAAAGTACACATTATATAATTACTACAATTTTTATTGCACATAAGTCCAAAGTACAGTTATGACAGAATAGTCTTTGATAACAATGAAAACAAAGCAAATAGCAAGGTCTGAATGAATGGTATCTTTACAAATAGACATTACCCAGCCCTGAGAGCAAAGTATCCTATAGTCATTTGGGCTATGTCATAGCTATATTATGTCTACAGACATCAGCTTATTCTAGTGTTGTAAACAACAATTGAAAGTGATGAAAAAACATATTCTAAATGGTGACAAAGATCACTCACTCACACACACACACACACACACACACAAATCCTGGTCACTATTAAGTGCTAATGGTAGACATTATAGAATTACCATTAATGCAGGTTTGTGATAGTCTTCCTAACACCACATAATAAAGTAAGTTTAACTCAGCATCAGAGAGTGGGAAAGATTGAAGATATCCTGATAGCATAGGGACAACAACCTCCAGTGGACGAGGTTTACTTATCATGGGATACACCATTGCAATACCGAGATCAAAGATAACAGGAGATAGAGCACAGTCGTTGAAATCAACAAAACCATTGACTTCTAACTCTCCATTGTTCTCAGTGATAATAATGTTCCAATCATTGGTGTCACCATGTATGATGCATTGTTGAAGTAAATGTTGTTGAGGTATAACATAGTGCTCAAAGTAATTTAGAATTGTCGTAACATTTTGATATTTATTGGGATCAGTAATAGCTATATCAATGTACTTCTCTCTTGTTTGTAGATATTTCAAATCCCAGTTGACATGTTGTCTATTTTCAAGTCCAGTATACGAGAAATTCTAGAGAAAAACAAAATTTATATATGTCAGGATGTGTGCTTTATCATAAAAGTGAATGTTACATAAACAAGCTTAAAGTAAATTTACAATACTAACATAGTTCATAACAACATCTGGGTGGGTAGTTTATGAACCAAGTCAGCACATGAATATTGATATCAGTCATATTCATCCTTGTCTCAGTAATCACATGATTACCAGTAATGCTTTGTTGGTCACTGGTACCCAAAGACCTAATGCATTCATTACATTCATACTTTATGTATGGCATCTAGTAACTTATAAACATGTTATTTTCTTTAGTAAGAGTCCCTTTGAAAAGTGTTTCCTTTGCCACCTTTAAATAAATGTTTATTTTTATTTCTAGTTTAACATTAAAACAAATAGGCCAATTTAAGAGTAAACTGCAAGATAAATAAAAACATCTGATGCTAACTTCTTGTTTCAACAAAAGCACTCTTCTCTTTTAGGCTTAGTGTTCCTGTCAAAGCTAAAGGTACCATATACCAACTCTAATATCGAGTTTGGAAACTTAACTGTACTGAAAAGGTGTAGAATCAGTTGTATGATAACACAACAGGCTTGAAAATACTAATAGATGTTACTCTTACTCAAGGAAATACTGTATTTCAAAAACAGGATAACAGTGAAGGTTTTTCAATACCAGTTATAATAGGTAAGCTGATTCATGATAATATAATGATGCTTACCTGTAGTTCAGAATGCAAGTGTCCTAAATATTCTCCAACTTTAAAAAGGACACTTGGTGTTTGGGGCATCTCATGGAGTATTTCTCCTGGAAGAAATGTCAAAACACGAACACAATACTGTATTGTGTCTAATTCAGAAGGTTCATCTAAAACAGATTCCTCCATAAGTGTACGAATGACAATGTCCTCATCAATTGGTATACTGGTATCACTATCTAGTAAAATCGCTGCATCTTTGTTATTTATGATTGTAGGGTCACTGTTACAACATGATAATTGTTTTTTTGTTTCAGTTTGATAAGCCAATACTTGTGATTTTGTTAACACAACTAATTCTGGTCCTTGCAGCGATGTGATAGGATATGGAACATTTAGGCCACGAGAATATAAAAACTTCTTCATTGATGTCAGTCCGTTAATAACTTCTCTGGTGGAAGATATGGTCTGATTCATTATCTTGATAACATATTCATTGGGTGACAATTTGAAAACTTTTTGTTTTAAAATTGATGGAGAGAATGAACACTCGAGATAGGATGGCTTTCTATTACCGCGAAAATAATAATTCCGATCATTGTAGCTCACTAGTTCTTTGATGGAATCTTCTTCAATGTCATCAAATGGAAAAATGTCTTTTATAAGAGTAGCAATGGCTTGAGGAGATAAAGCTGGTGGACGTGCTCGAGACATAACAATTGACACAATATTATATTAACTGCCTTAAAATGTCTGTATAATTAATAGAATAAGAGTAAACAAAAATGATAATTTGGGTTGCCCCACCCTTTTCGCGCAACTGTCTGTAAACGGCATGCACTAATATTTATTCCTTTGTTAATAACTTAAATCAGTTTTTCTATGTAGTGTAATCCTTGGGATGTCAGATTTTTTTACATTTGTTAAAGGTTTTGGTTTAGTTACCTAGTCCCAGGTCTCCGCTTGGTGCGGTACCATGGAATGAACTAATTGATAAGATCCTCAAGCTTGGATCCATAGTTTGCTAGGACGATCCAAGCCTCGCATTTGCGCGAAACATGTACTACACGCATACACTTACCGTTACGGGATGATATCTGCAGTTAGTAAGTGGATATGATCTATTCTAGTTTATAGGAAATTTAAGACGGACTTAGCTTGTAAAGACGAAGTCTGCTACTAACGGAAAAGTCTTTTTTAGCACTGGGCATTAGATTATATAGCGACTGGACTGAACCGGACAGGAAGAATAAACATTACGTAATCAGGTCAAACATCAAAGTCGCATGTAGATTACCGACAATTATGCAAAGGCATGCTAAACAATATTCATAATCCCTTTGAACTTACCGCAATAGGTGTGGTAACTAGTAGTTTCTATAGTAACTACTAAATAAAATGGATTCTAGTAACAGAGAAGTGTTTTATCTCAAAGGTAAGTGAAAGTAACTAGCTAAAAAGATTGCAAAATGACTATTTCTTCTAGAGGGTGTTGTTGAACTAGACACAGAAAATGAGTATGATTTTAAAGAAGTAAATGTAAGTTCATTCTAGTCTTGTAAAACCATAAGATTAAGAACTTGGTTACAATTATAATTAGTAACTACAGTCTATTATAATCCTTTGTATTTTCACTTATCAGATACCAGAAGATGAAACTCTACTTTTTTCAGGTTAGTTTTCATAATATAGTTAATTAACTATTGCTCTACTTTTTTCAGGTTAGTTTTCATAATATATAGTTAATTAACTATTGCTCTCCAAGATGATGAAGATTATGAAACAGTCCACCAACAGATAGAACTGATGTCATCAATTCAACCATTGCATGCACCACCACCAGGAGAAGAACCGACAATTAAAGTCAAGGTAGGTAGGACTATCCTCATAATAATTCAAAAGCCTCATAGCCACAACCAATTAAAACTGGTGGAGAAGTAATTGAAGATTTTGTGAGGAACTTTCTTGTATCAATGGGACTCAAGCAAACAGCCCATAGTTTTCAAAGTGAATGGTCAGTTCATTATCTTTATTGACTTTTTTTTGATATGTTCCTTTATTAATAAAGGTATGAACTATCTCTCAGTGGCCAACTTGGTGACCAATACAAGCACACTGTTTCAGATATATATACACAGTAAGATATACAAATATAATATCAAGATATCTCTCTGTTAGAAATCGTATTCTTCAAGAAAAGCTGGAAGACTTGGAGACTCAATTGCATGGATACAAAGAGGCTGCAAAGTGAATGACCAGAAAACAACCATATCTACTCTTCTCTTATAATTATAGGTTAGCTAAAGAAAAATATGTGCATCTTAGAAAAGAGCGGGACTATCATCGTATGCATCATCGAAGAACACTACAAGAGAAGGAGAAACTTATGACAGATATGAAGAGGTACATCCTACTTGCTGTCTATAATAATTATTGTCTTGTGTTATAGAATGAAGAGTCATTTTACTTCTTATGATCCAATGTTGAAAGATCTCCGTAAAAAATATGAAGTAAACAGAAATGTAAACAATAGTGATTAGTTGTTTTATAACTATAGGCTGCTACTAGAGAGAAATTGCTGACAAGTCTAGAAAGAGATAAAGCAATAGCTGAAGTACTAAATAGTTGTTAGACAAATACACTAGTTATCGTCACAATAGGTAGAATGTCTTCAGTCTACACTGCACTCTCTACGTCCTTCAACTTATCCTCCAAATGAATTGTCATCTAAACCAGTTCGATCTCAGCCCCTTCCTCCAATCAATACCACTGACAAACCATCAATCTCCTCTGTACAACCAAACGACAACAAGACACTAAAGGTGTTGTTTGCATTATAAGCTATAACTGAATTAATTTTCTAATAAAAACTAAACAAATTGCTCTTACTACAATAACAAGACTAGTGTCTCATTTTCACATGTATGATTTGTCTGTAGTCTCTTCCTGCTGAACCAGCTAATCCTTATTGTCATACAATGACATTGCCTCTGTGTGCTCACTTGACAAGAGTTGGTGGGCTTCAATTGACTGGCACAATAGATGCACATGATTTCTCCATATCGTGGTAACTACATTGTCCTTCTCTTTCCATTACCTTTCTCTTTATCTCTCTAGTTTAGCTCTACACCCCACAAAGAACATTTTAGTCACTGGTAGTGATGATCATACTTGGAAAGTGTGGGCAATACCCAGTGGTGAGCACCTAATGACTGGTGAAGGTCATGAAGATTGGCTTTCATCCATTCAATTTCATCCAAGGTTAATACTAATACTTGTGTTCTGTTTATGTTATTAACTAATCCATTTAACAGTGGTGATGTATTAGTTTCAACCAGTGGAGATGGAACAGTGAAAATATGGAATCTGTCCCAGTTAACATCCACTCTCACTTTACCAGATCACAGACAACCAGGTAACTACTAGCCAGCCATAGACATTGTTATGACATGTATTTTAGTATGGGGATGTAGTTGGCATTGGTCAGGTCAAATACTAGCATCTGCTGGAATGGATCATTGCTGTAAACTATGGGACATTGAAAGGTAAAACAAAACTATTCTATATGTAATATTATTATGTGGTTCTAGTGGACAGTGTGTACTCACTCTAAGAGGACATGCTGATTCCATCAATGCAGTCCAGTTCTTGCCCTATTCTAATACTGTTGCTACATGTTCAGCAGATAAAACTGTATCACTATGGGATGCTAGAACTGTAAGTGTATTCCTTTTACAACAATCTATTAATATTTCTTTAAGGGTTTGTGTCTACAAACCTATTATGACCACCAAAATGCCTGCAATGATGTCATGGCTAATTACCAGGTCTGTGTTTTCATTACATTATACCTTGATATACACTATTAGGGGACTGAATTATATTCTTCTGACTGTTTTGGAATCGTGATCAAGTGGGATTTAAAAGGAAATGCTTGTGTTTCTCACTGGGATTTAGGACCCTGTCCTGTTAATGGTTTGGCTATTGATCCAGCAGGTACAATGATTATAGTGATAAGAAATTAAAACATGACATTGCTTATATGCATTGTGTAGGGTCAGTATTGGCCTGCAGTTCTGGATCTGGTACAGTATATTTAGTTGAGCAATCCTCAGGAAAGGTATCAAATTTAGATTGTAAAGATGCTGGAAGTACTGAGGCAGTTTGCTATGGACATAATGCAGATACTTTATATTCAGTCGGAGCTAGTGGTAGCATTGCTGTCTGGCAATAGAACAACACCACTAACTACATAATTATATATACTAGAAATAATGATTTAAGAGTCTGCATTATCTGTTCTCAGTCTCTTTGTGGTAGTAACTTCTGGACTGTCTATGGCCTTTCGTTTTGTGGCCACACCCACTTTGTCTTTGACTTCATCTATTAACACAAGGTAACAGTTATACAAAATGAAAATAATCTTTGTTACCTAATTTATCTTCACTTAAAATCTCAAACTCCTTTTCATCTTCAAAAGCTTGTTCACTAAAGAAATAATGTACATGCACACAGGACATGAGGGAAAGAGAGAACCCCTCTCATTATTACAATTACCTGTGTACTAAGTTGAGAAACAGTTGATAATTTTGCAAAAAATCATCTACTTTTAATCTTGTTCCATCATTAACATGAAACTCAGCTAACGACTTTGGAAGATTGTCTACAAAATAGTTGATAAATTTCTAATGAAGGGGCATGTACCTACCATCTGTTTCTCCTTCCTCACTTGATAAAAGGATTGTCCCTATAATTATTGTTAATACTAATCATTTAAATATCATGTGACTTACCTTTCCCATCAAGTTCCACATCAGGAGCAATCATCCCAAAATGATTGATAAGAATCTATTAAAACATTCATGCATGATTCATGACATTATCATCACCTTGTCTCGTAGAGTTGCCATGGTAACAGTATTGGCATTCAATTTAATAGTAGCTTCAGGACAAGGTGAACAGACATAACATTTAGGATTAGGTTGCAACAACGGACATGTTACTAACAGTCTTTTACGAGGATTGGGTCGTTTAGGAAGATAGGTCTGAAAAAAACAATAACTATTTGTAGCACATCCTGCCTCACCGTTTTACACTTGTTAAACTCTCCCCCTAATATTTTAAGAGCCTCCATTACAATGAGACCAGCAATGACAGCATTTGTAGTAGCAATAGCAGGAATTATATTACCAGCCATTGCTAACAAGATGACACTACATATTATGGTGAAGTCATTGATACACTTCTTACATTTGATATCAAATTTACTCTTTAGCGATATACCAAACACATGTGCTCGAAGATTAGCAGCAGCTACCACCAAATCTAAGTCTTGATTTGAGTCTTTGTCCCAAACCATCTCCCCTTCTTTAAGATGTCGCTCTCTCAAAGATGGAAGGCTAAAGAAATATTATTAAGAGCTATTCTTAACTCTCCCATAATATTGACTGAAAGCATGGTGGGTGTATTATAGTAAAATATATCATACCAATTTACAAAGGCTTCATAGCATTCTCTAACACTCCAAATTTTTTGGTCAGGTAAGGCAATGCTCTTGTCTTCACCTGTAAGAATAGTTAACTCCTAGTAAACTGTATTTATTATATGCTGACTGGTTTCTGGTAATGAATCTAATGATAAAGGAGTTGGTGGTCGTCTTGTTTGCCATAATTTTTCCATTGTTAGGAGATATTGAATATCAGTGTAAAATAACTAGAAAATCCAGATTATGAGACCAGTATAACAGGTAAATGTAACAATACTTACTTTATGGAACAATTTTGTTGAGTTATATTCATTCATTTCAGCCCACAATCTAGTTGACATTCTTTGCTTCACCTCATCCTCTATTTCCATCTTATCTCCTAATAACAGGGGCATCACTCATATTATATCAAAATTAACTAGTACATTACCATTACGTTCTTCTTCTGGTATTAGTTCTGTATCAGGAGATACATCGTTATCAGCATCAGGCTCACCAAACAACTGACTAAAGAAACACACAATATAATCCATAAACTAAAAGTCTAAAATAATCCATGGATTAAAGTAAAACTGTCAACAATAAAACAAGAGACCAATCTTACATACACACACAATGATACCTATATAAATGTTTAGCCCATACAATGCAATGAATTGGTTCAGAAGGTGTATTACGTATAGTACATCCAGGAAAGGTCTTGGGAGCCGGTTTAGGTTGACATTCATAACATTCACTCACACCCTAAAATAGAAGTGTGCAGTCATGTAAAAGAACAAATCATTGGTAAGTTCAAATTATCATTTACTTTTTTAATTACTGTTACTTGTCCTAAATAGCCAGCACTCCCACTCTCTATTAGTGTAATATCAGCTGCTAAACATAAACGGTTGACATGGTTACGAGCTTCTATTTAATACATCAGAAGATATTACATATAATTACAATAAAAATAACTTGCTTTTATTATCCAATGCATTCATTACAAGTGCAAACTGCTTATAAAATGATACATTATACTCGGGACTATGGTATGTGTTGATGTATCACATGATAATGATGTCACCTTACTTTAAAATAGAATCATGAATGGCAGTGATGGAGACATTGGGGTTAAAAATAAGAGCACTCTCTCGGGCAACCTGTTTGAGTTGTAATGATTTATCTCGTGTATATAATTTGAATTAAATCAAACCTCAACTTTAGGACGTCCAACATGTTGCTTCTGAAAAAGAAACTGACGATTCAAATTGCTAACATCTATAGTATCAAGATCGACCTGTGAATTAAAGGTATGCAAGTTCTTGAACCAAATTATGTACTACTGCTTACAATGACTAAATTCTTAAAGCCGGTCAAGACTAAGTTTTTAATGAGTTCACATCCTATTCCTCCAGCACCAACTACTAATACTTTACAAGTAGACACTGTTGTCCTCAACTCCTCGTTAAGAAGACTAACCGCCATGCCACGACATATGGGCGGAGATTTATTTAAAACCACACCCTTTAGTTTTGCATTGACTTTTATTATTCACACACAATATGTCACAATGGGAAAGATGAAGAAATTTCAAGGAAAGATTTGACAGAATAAATAGTTTATTAAAATTCATTAAATAAGAATTTAAAAAGCGAGTGATCATGTGATGCCTAGACTGAAATCATTATCACCTAGTTCGTCACTGGCCTCATCCCAAAAGTTTGTTAAGAAAGGATCATCCATGTATGAGTCTGAGTCTAAGAAGAATGGGTCTGTGTCCAGAATAGAGTCATTAGTCATCCCACCGACAGCACTAAGTTCTAAAATGAACATAAGAGTAAATAGTCTATAATTATTGGGGGGGGGGGGGGAGGGTTACCTGCTGCAATCTGTTCTGCTTCTTTTCTTTGCCTTTCTTCTTCTTCTTTCCTTTCTTGTTCTCCCTCAAGCCAAAGTCGTTGCAATACTAAATTCACACCTTCGTCAGAACCTCTCTACAACAATAGTTCAGGTCAATATAGATACTACAACACAATATATACCTCTTCATCTCTTAGCAATACCTGTTGATATTGGTTCATTAGTCCTTGAGAACGAGACAACAGGACACCAGCAATGCCCTCATACACAGCATCAGCTACAAGTAAACAGGTCACAGTGGTACTAGCATTATATATGAATGTACCTTTTTCCATGGCTCCTGCAGGGAGCTCTGGTTCACGATATACGTGGTAAGGTAATAGACGTAAGATCAAGTCCTGCCAGTTGGCAAAAGGTCGGTGAAGTTCACGAGAAACAAGTTGTTGATGAAGTTTATCAATATGGGCTTGAAATCTAAAAGCTATTCGAGCTTCCTCTGAGGATTGTAGTACCTATAGCAAAAGAAATCAATCTTTAAAAAATCATTTATTTTTTGTACTTTTTGCAAAGCAACAAGTCTTTCTCTCTCTGCCTGCTCTTGTTGAGTTTTGCTTTGAAATCGAGTCACAGGACGAGACAGAGTAGAGGTTGTAAATGTCTAATAATAATAATAGGAATATATATGCATACAATGACTAGATCAGTTTACTACCTGTTGTGGTATTGTTCTTATCAAAGGTGTATTGACAGTAGAATATTTGGTGTTTGGTGTGATATTGGTAGTTGTAGACGATGTCATTTTAATACCAACACTAGCCATGTATTGGGACAAAGGACTGAAGTAAATAATTGATAAAAACGATCAAAAAATAACTAAGTACCTTGCTGTGTTTGGTTTCTGGGTATTTAAAGACAGTCTATTTAACTGCTGTTGTGCTGAGGATGATGGTACAGTAGATATAGCATGGTTTGGACTAGTCTATGACAGGAATTATCCCAATAGTATTTATTATCACATATACTTACAGTATTATTGAATGTTCCTTTAGCTATAGCATCTTGTGCATGTTGTATCAGAGATGGTAGATCTGCACTATTGCCTGTCCATTTGTTTGCTCTCAGGTATTGTACTACAGTCAATAACATGGAAGGCATTGGAATACGAATTAGATCAGCTTCAGGGAGTCGACACAAAGTTTTTAAAGTCTCTAAAGTGACTCCTGGCAGAGGGCCAGAAGGAGCAGGAGATGAGCTGGATCCAGTTGAGGAAGAAGGTAATTTTGGAGGCTGTGCTCCACTAGTTGTTATGGAGATGGGTGAACTAGTAGTCACAGCACAATTTGTTTCCAGTGCAACATTAGTACTAGTGGTTGTAACAGTTGATGATTGTGCTGAAGATGTTGGCAAAGATTGTTGAGTTGATTGTTGAGTTAAATTAGCTATAAAATCAGCTGGCAGAGCCTAAATTGACACGATTATCATTAATTTTATGGAGCAATTCATTATGGATTTACCTTAGATAATATATTGTGTTTTGTTAGTAAATCTCTTAATTCTTGAGTTGATGTTGGACGTTGACCAGTGGGCATAGACGCTAAAAAGTCCTGTATCTGTTGAAGTCTGTAACTGTACACTGCCCGAAGGACATTGGCTTGGGTCTGTGCAGTTACCTAGATGAATAAACTTATTAAGCATTTAATAATAGGGGCACAATGCAGACCTGCAGTCCTGACAGTTGGTTTAAACCAGAGGTAGTTGTAGAGGGAGGAGCCAGAGAATGTGTCACAATAGATGGTGAAGCTGAACTAGCAGTAGTCAGTGGAAGGGAGGGAACAACCTTTGGTACATTATGTTGATTAAAAGATGTAGGCTTGGAGGTAAATGATGGTTGACTTGAATCATTAGTAGACTTCAATGGTGTTATCAGACTAGTATGATTAGTGACTAATGGGTTAGTAATACTATTTATACTTGTCCTTTGGATATTTGAACTGCTCAAACTTGCATTTGGAGGTTGTACATTACTGCTAGCTGTAATTGTATTTAAAGACATAGCAGGAACCTGTTTACTCAAGCCAGTAGATGGCAGTTGTATATTTGTACTGTTCAAAGTTGCTGCAGATTGATGATTACTAATATTATTTAGAGACTTGTTTAAGCTTGTAGCTGAAGGTTGACCACTCAGTCCAGCATTTGGAAGCTTTGTATTCAGTCCAGTACTTAATCCACTGGTCAGTAATTGCACATTAGTACTACTCAATCCAGTAGTTGGTAGCTGTATATTGGTACTGTTCAATCCAGTGGTTGGTAGCTGTATATTGGTACTGTTCAATCCAGTGGTTGGTAGCTGTATATTGGTACTGTTCAATCCAGTGGTTGGTAGCTGTATATTGGTACTGTTTAATCCAGTGGTTGGTAGCTGTATATTGGTACTGTTCAATCCAGCAGTTGGTAGCTGTATATTGGTACTGTTCAATCCAGTGGTTGGTAGCTGTATATTGGTACTGTTCAATCCAGTGGTTGGTAGCTGTATATTGGTACTGTTCAATCCAGTAGTTGGTAGATGTATATTGGTACTGTTCCATCCAGTAGTTGGTAGTTGTATATTGGTATTGTTCAATCCAGTGGTTGGTGGATGTATATTGGTACTGTTCAACCCAGTGGTTGGCGGATGTATATTGGTACTGTTCAATCCAGTAGTTGGTAACTGTATATTGGTACTGTTCAATCCAGTAGTTGGTAGCTGTACATTGGTACTGTTCAATCCAGTAGATGGTAGCTGTACACTGGTACTGTTCAATCCAGTAGTTGGTAGCTGTATATTGGTATTGTTCCATCCAATAGTTGGTAGCTGTATATTGGTACTGTTCAATCCAGTAGTTGGTAGCTGTATATTGGTATTGTTCCATCCAATAGTTGGTAGCTGTATATTGGTACTGTTCAATCCAGTAGTTGATAATTGCATATTGGTGCTTCTCAATCCAGTAGTTGGTAGCTGTATATTAGTACTGTTCAATCCAGTAGTTGGTAGCTGTATATTAGTACTGTTCAATCCAGTAGTTGGTAGCTGTACACTTGTACTGTTCAATCCAGTAGTTGGTAGCTGTATATTGGTACTGTTCAATCCAGTAGTTGGTAGCTGTATATTGGTACTGTTCAATCCAGTAGTTGATAATTGCATATTGGTGCTTCTCAATCCAGTAGTTGGTAGCTGTATATTAGTACTGTTCAATCCAGTAGTTGGTAGCTGTATATTAGTACTGTTCAATCCAGTAGTTGGTAGCTGTATATTGGTACTGTTCAATCCAGTAGTTGATAATTGCATATTGGTGCTTCTCAATCCAGTAGTTGGTAGCTGTATATTAGTACTGTTCAATCCAGTAGTTGATAATTGCATATTGGTACTACTCAATCCAGTCCTTGGTAGCTGCATACTGGAACCATTCAATCCAGCAGTTGATAAAAGCATATTTGTATTGTTCAAGCCAGCAGCTGGTAGCTGTATATTGGTACTACTACTTAAAGATGTAGATGGGACATTATTACCATGAATCAGTGAGCTTGATAGGTTGCCAACAGAACTTGCTAAAGTGGTTAATGCTTTACTAGTTAAGTGAGATTGTAATGTTACGAGTTGTTGGTGTACTTTCTGCATGCCTTGAGTATCTCCAGTTGACTGATAATTCTTGTATAACTGAACCAACAGTGCCACTGATCCATTATTAGCTTGAGATAATAACCCAGATGCTGTACTAGTTGAAGGTATTGTTGTCATGGAAACTGTTCCCCTGGTAACCTTAGAATTGGTATTAATGTGGTTGATAGAGGCTAAAGAAACACTGCCAGGTAAAGCAGCAGTGTTTATCCTTTCAATAGATGGTAGTAAGTCTGCTAATGCATTATTTGGTTGCGAACTACTTGTCGGAATAGGAACAGTACTAAGAGATGAATTTGTTAACTTCAGATGGGAACTTGGTAATGGTAACACCACGCCCCCTCCTCCTGAGATAGCAGGTGTCATTGAATTGATTGGTTGGTGAGATGTTGTTGGTGATGGAATAAAAGATACCAAAGAAGAATGTGGTAAGATACTTGGTATGTGATCTTGTGGATGCATCTGTCCAGCAGATGCATTTATAAGAGGTTCATCAAACTTCATTCGTTTTGGGATAGACGACTCCCCATCTATTGAAGGTCTTTTCAATGGACCTGTGTACAAACCATGCCAATTCTAAAATGTTAATATTAAAGACATTACCATTTGCTTGAGTTAAGTCATTGGTGATTCCAGAAATTGAGAGAAGTTCCTCCAGACTATTAACAGATGATACTTCATTTGTGAAACTGATAGAAAATTGGTCTATCCATTCACAATTATACAATGTACCTACCTCTGAGTGGTATCATTGTCCCCGGGAGTAAAAGGAGAGGAAGGAAATAAGATAGAACTTGTATCAGGAGTTTGAAGAGACTGTTGAGCGGTAGATGAGTATGAACAGAGAGACAAGTTACGTGGCGCAGCCATTCATTGCACCTGCTCTATTATGTTAAAAAAGAGACAAATGTGTTATAGTTTGTCTTGGTGATTATAAAGCTTATTATATTAACAGTAGTATATCCCTGAATTAAGCATCAATTAACACAATATTATTCATTTCTGTGTTTCTGTTATATGGTATCCCAGCCACCTGGTAGTGTGAATGTTATTTTGTCCTTATTTGGTCAACATGACATTGCTGTAAACACAACACCAAATCACTTGTAGTAATTCATGAGATTCTTGTCTTAGCTGTTCAGTGTACATGGTGTACTGTACTTCACATGATCACTTTATTACAAGTACACATGTATGTACAAATAACACAGTTCATTATTAAAAAGAAAGTTAAAAAATAAAAACATTGCCTAATTATGGGCACTTGGAATAGTCAACGTCCATTCTCAATTGGTCATTATAAAGATTAAAGCTTGCTTTATAAAAATTGGCAAAGTGGCTAACATTTTCTACAGACAATAATAATATTATTATAAGTCTACTATTTTGCATTATGTATTGTTTAGTACTTTAATAAGATACATCTAGTGGTATACTATATTATGCATACAGCCTTGTATCATAGAGCTTGTATGTTGTATCACTTGCCCGCACTGTGTTCTACACTCATCGACTAACAGTACATGTTGCTATACATACGGCGTCGGCAATTATACGCGAAAAATATTCCGCAGCAAGTCGGTCTGAAACAGCTCGACACTGCGAAAATAACATCTGTGGCGAAGGCTCGAGTGACAACGGCTACAGACGCTGCAGATTTCGTAGAGAAAAGGTCAACTCGCTAGCGTAAAACAGCTGCAAAAAAGGGCGAAACAACAGCCTCGCAACGTCTAAAAGCTACCCTGAACCATAGAATAAATCTCGTAAATGACTATATCACTTCAAATACTTAAAACCACACAGAATGGGTCCCTGAGGCAATCATATAGACAACAGAATAGGTGATATAGAAGCTTGAGTGACGCGCTCACTGGAAATGCCACGGAAAGCACGGTTTCCCGGTCTATAAATAGCCACATGTACTGATAGTCATACAAAGGGCACAAACACACAGAGGGGCACTCACTTTCCACTAGGCGTTGGTAATAATTTGCTGGCCAGGCTGTGGAGTCATGAAAAATTTCACCAAGCAACTTCCGGTGTGTCCGTCGAACTGAACCCCCAAACTGGTTATTGGTCAGGTGATGTCAGGTGATTTCTTGTTAAACTTAGTGCGCATGCTCAGTATATATTAAGAGGGAAATTCATGGCTTAAGAATTATTGTTATTTCAAAATCTTATATAAACATTTTCCTTTTGTTAAAGTTTTGGTCGACTTGAACACAATTTCGTTTCGTATATTGTCAAATACTCTATCCTAAAATGTAAGGCAATTACATAATGAAGAGAAAGCCTATAGAGTAGTTACTTACACATCATTGTCTCCATTAAAACAGTTTGTAATCACATCTTCAGCTGTTTTTACAGCTTTCTGACTGTCCAGATTTTGATGATGATTAATCCACATTGTAACAAAATTAATACTCATTTTTAGGTTATCTGGTATTAAATGAGGATTTATGAACCCATTACGAGAAGTACTACAGTGAGTACAGGAAGAGTCCTTGTCTTCTGAATATCCACCCTTTAAATTAACATAAAATGAATGTAACTCTTGCCTGTTCATTTCCTAAAGGAGAATACAACTGGTTAGTAATAAATAGTGCTCCAATATGTACTGCCTACGTGCCTAGCTGTAACTCAGTTGTATAATTATATATATATGTCTGTGCGTGTGATGCAGTGAATGGTCTAATGTGACCTAGTGCCAATTCACCGAACTACCAGTAGGCTATATATAAATAACGGTTATGACAACCAATAACCTGTAGCCAAGGGCTGGCTGCGTGAGACAAACAATACCTTAATTATTGTCTTAAGCATATGATCCCAGAATCCATCATCTCTTCTATGAAAGGAGCAGACGTTAATCCTAAGGTATCTTGGATCGTGGTCTTTATCAATATACGTAGTGCCTCGGAAATCCACCATCTGAGTAGTAGGCGTGAATACTCCTCCCAAATTACATTTAAAATAATATTATAAATCCAATCCGTAATGCTGCTACTGGAGTCTAAGTTTCAGATATTAGAGTATACAGACACTGAAGTGGCCGAGGTAGTAGCATAATGACTTTAGGAGATCTCCATAGAAGAAAATTAAAACTTCAATCAGTGCAATTGTGAAATTTATTGCACTTATTTTGCAAATGTACAACAAGGTTCATAAGGTGGTCAATTTATGATAGTATGCATAACCTACAGTAGGTGTCATAGTAGCAAAGTATACACTTGTGCTAACAAGATCAGTGCTATAGTTTGTTGACATAACACTAATATACTATGACCAAACCTAATGACATGTATAACATAGTAATAGTACTTTTGGCATTGACTCAATAAAGGGCAAAAAAAGAATCCGTATGAAATTAGGAGTACACATGAAATTGTATTGAAACTATATGTGCAGCTACAATGTTATACATCTAATGTCATTCTACTTCAAAGTTATTAATTGATGTAGCTATACTACTTCTTTACTATAATTTAATATACCATCCTAATCCTTATGGAACATCTGGACTTGAAAAGTATAATATAAATAGAGTGTATTTAACTGTTATAATATATTATGTAATAGTTTTGTTTCTATCTAGAAGAACTGTGTATCATTTCAGACTATTGATATTTAGAATTATAATTATTTTTAATTAATGGTTTCCAATTATCAACTTAAACAACCAGTCAATTCCACTGTACTTATTACTTCTTAGAGCTTTTTGATTACATTACATATTTCGATTAATTTTTTTCAAACATATCAACTCCATAGAGAGCCATAAACTCAGTCCTAAAAAGAATAATAATAGATATAATAATAGATATTATATAAATATTAATATTATTATACATTGATAGTCATATACAAAACTCAATTTTTCAACACTAACTCCAATTAACTCACAGTTCAGTTTCATGATCATTGAATTTTTGGTTAATAGCATCTACCTCAAAAAATACTGCAGGCTTAGCCACAGGATTTTTCTCATCTAGAGTAATGCATATTTTGGCAGTGTTGCCAGTGGAAGTATCTAAAAGTGAGGCAGTATTTTTTAGTACCAGTATAGATCCAACTGGTGGTATAGATATTCCAATCAAATTCGCTTCCATTTCAATTTTTTCACCCTTCAGTACCTATATAATATAAAGTTATAATATTGTAGAAATTGTTTATGATATATACCTTTCCTATATGTTTCAGCATCTCTTGCCAAAATTGATCATTTCACTCTTCATAGCTATGAACTTCAATCCACATTTTTTGCTCAACTTTATTCCAAATCTTATGTGATCATGAAGGTACAATTGCAAGTATATTAATACTTCTACTTTCACCGTGTCGATGATGATTCAATGAGGAATTCTTTACTCCCATTATGTCTTGTCAGGGCTGCTCTACACAGTATACTACAGGGTTTCAATATTGCTTGCTTTTTGTCAGGGCTGTTCTAGTAATCTCTGCTCTAGTGATTTATGCTCTAGTAATCTAAATCTATGCAGTATTACTATATATGTAGTAGTTTCATCCTGTTCCTGCACATGCATCTATATAAACGCACATGCATACCACATGAATTTGAATACAACAACAACCAATATAGTTGCAGCTGTATATAATATTATTAAATTCACCTCAAATATGGCATTTGTTACTAGCACTTTATAGATCACCAAACATAGTTCTCATGACACCATGTCATACCATATCTTGTGTTGGATACCATTATCAAATAAAACAAAATGTCATATTTTAAATAAGTTCATTTCTTTAAAAGTTACTGTTTTCACTAGATATAGTGTGTGTATTATCATTGTCATGAATCCTTTATGTCTAGGGTATCATAATTTCAGTTCTTATGTCAGACAAACAAAGTTGATGTGACACTCTTATTAGATTATGAATATATGGGAAAAATAAAAAGTACACACCCACTCTTGTAACATGATGTTAACAAAACTACAGTAATTATCTTGTTAGGGTAACTTAACTATGACACCTGATAGTCTGATAGTACACCTAGTGTAGATGTACTACAGTACAGTGGAAAAGTATGCAGAGTCTAGTCTTAATTATAGGCACATACAATGTACTTTTTTCAGTATATCTATTACACTATAAAGTATATAGATAATAGCTACAAAGTATCCAGTTCATATATATTCATATTATAATTATATAAACTTGTATTCTTTGTTATACAAATATCTTGTCCAGTGTTTTTATTATTCATGAGACAATGCTACTAACTAGTACTGTATATGAGCAGAACATTAACATTATATCAACTGAATTCTAAATTGGACAAAATTGAAATCCGGACATTGTACTTTAATTTTAAAATTACTTCTCTAATATAATTATGTAATTTAATTATTGAATGACATCATATTACTTTATTGTATTAGTAAATATTAAAAATAATTTTCTTTTGATTTCTGGGATCTCAGTGTCATGATCAAAAAAACAACTTGTTGCTCCAACTTCACTACCTAAAGATTTTTGTTTTCACTGGATAATGTAACAGTGCTGTTTTCATACATTTGAATCCCATAGAGTACCATAAACGCAGTCCTATAAAATGTAAATTTGAATACTGTTAGCTAGTAATATACAATGTTTAATTCATCATATTATTTCCTTTAGAATAAAAAAGCCAATCAACATTGAAGTCACTCACAATTCAGTTCCATGTTCATTGAATTTCTCATTAATAGCATCAACTGCGGCAAATACTGCCTGTCTAGCTTCAGGACTATCATGAAGAGTAATGCATATTTTGGCAGTGTTGAGAGTCGAAATAATATATGAAGGTGAGGCAACAGTTGTTATCAGTATAGATCCAACTGGTGTTATAGATACTCCAATCAAACTCACTTCCATACTTAAAATTTGTCTCTGGATCAGTACCTTATAAAGTCATTAAATTATAAGTATTATAACCATTTATCTACCTGTCTTATATGTGTCAGCATCTCTTCCCAAAATGGTTGATTTCGTTGCATATAGCTATTAACTTCAATCCACATTTTTCGTGTAGTATCTGTCCAAGGTGGATAGGACTCTTCTCCTGCTATCATCACATCATCTTCATTAAGCAGTGAATGACGATGACAATTCAGTAAGGAATATTTCAAACCCATTTTATTTTTGCTTCTTTCTTCTCAGGGCTGCTTTAATAAGATCAGTACTATATATAAGGCTTCAATAAATTTTTGAAGGAAATGCAAATGTTTTCCATATGTTATTGTGATGTTGTGTTTACCAGTGACAACAGTATATTTTTAACCCTACTTATATATTGTATACCCTATATATTAAGGCTTTATGTTGAAAGTACATGTATGACATTTTAAGTTATCATGGTTGTTGTTATTGCAGATGGCATTTATGTAAATATTAATGTCGCAACTATTGACACTGCATGGTGGCAATCCTTAATCCCAAAAGCTTAAATCCTAAACCCTAACCTCTCCTTAAAAAAAGAAGTCAAAATCAAAATGAAAGTAAAATTAATCTGTGCCAAACTAGAATTATACCTTTACACTATGCTCTAGCCAGCATTGACATAAAAATACAGTAATTTTCTTGTTATACAAGTGAATGGAATCCATCAATGGCTGCAGGTTCATATTTTATAGTTTCATCAATCTCAATAATCAGTTTGTTTTTTATGGCAGGAATACCTTATTATGTGTGAACCTAAACATTTACTATACATGATAAAATAATTATAGCCACTTTTATAAATTTAATACTTGATTAAATCAAACATGTATATACATGGTTAATTTCAAGTACAAGCCATTAATTACAACATATTTATTTAGAGGTTACTGCTTTAGCATCGTCATTTAATTCATAAATTTGAACTCCATAGATTACCATAAACTCCGTTCTAAAAAGAAAAAAAAAGATTATTTGCAGACATTTCTGGTATGTTATTTGCATCAAAAGAATGTTGGTTGTGGGAGTGGTATCATCATTAGCTATATAGTAAACCCTATAAGCTGTGTATACAATATATAATCAGTAGTAAGCCACTCCTATTATTACAATATTAATTTTGACACAGATGTATGACATGCTGTTTTGTGTCAGTGTTCCAATGATTGTGGGAGTGGTATCATCAGCATTATGTTATACTTTTATACTGTTACTAGATCCTTCCCAAAACCTAAATCCTAAACACTTAAACACATGATGCACAGCCAGTTAGTAAACCACTCCCATTAATTTTGACAAACTGCTATGCTTTGATTGAGTGGGTGTGACTGTAGCTTAGAAACTCAGAAATGTAGTTATTATAAATGTTTGCTATCAAAAATTTGTATGTGTTGATTGTTGATTATTAATCAACTCAACTCACAATTCAGTTTTGTGTTCATTGAGCTTTTCATTAATAGCTTTTACAGCTGTTAATATTGCATTTCTAGACTCAGGACTCTCATGAAGAGTAATACTTATTTTGGCAGTGTTGAGAGTAGAAATAGGAAAACCAGGTGTTGAAGAAAGAGCACTGATAATCTTTGTTACCAGTATAGATCCAACTGATGAAATAGATACTCCAATCAAACTTACATTCATTTCTAAAATTCTTTCTCTCTTCAATGCCTGTGTAAAATTTAATAGTATTTCAATATTTATTTGATATCTATACCTCTCCTATATCAGTCAGCATTTCTGTCCAGAACGTATTATCTCTTTTAGTGTAGCTATTAACTTCAATCTGTATTTTTCGTGACTCTTCAACGTAAGGCCAAAAACGCGAAACTGCATTACTACAACTCCTTGCACGGACTTGATGAGACAGACTGTTCACGAGTCGATAACGATACAATGAATAACTCTTCAATCCTAAAATCCTCAATGTGGAGCTCATAATTGGAGGAATATACAGAATACCTAGTTTTGATTGCGGCGAGTGAGCCTCTAATTAGAGTTGGTAATAGTGAGCTACAGTAATGTAGTAGAAGGTAATGTCCCTAGTTCCTAAATTAGCGATAAAATTAAAATATATAATTATTAAAAATATAAATCACAAATTAATTTTTCTGAGTTGTCAAAATTTTCATTCAAGCAAATTTGCTAAATGTGTATTATATCATATACACAACACGCACACACAATTTATACAGTATGACAATAGATTACATTTATGTCTGTTTGAGACTAAAAATACAGAGATATGATATTTTTGGAAGTATGTAATTAATGCAGTCCTCATATGAATTTTGTCTTTCTAAAGATGTATACTTTAGCAGGTCCATAATCCATATAGCTATAGATGAATTCCAAATATGGAAGTAAATTTGATTGGAGTATCTATAACACCATATTGGTAACAAAATCAATAGTGGCTCATTTTCATCATCTATATATTATCATTCTCTGCAAAGTATGAATTAGTTTGTTATTTTTATATATTCTTGGTAACATTTATCTTATAATGAATACCACAATCCACATTACAAAATTTATAGTATGAGTTGACAATAAAAGGGCTTTTGTGTAACATGATATATCTTGTGTCATTGTAACAGATAAGTCACAGTTAATTGGAGTCAATTTGACTGTGTTTTAATTTCTTTAGCATTTCCTTTACATAATTGTCATGACTACATAGCCATATAAGATATCAACATTGGACTAACTCAGAATGCCATACTTAATTCAATTATACTGGTCCCATACAGGTAATGTTATTTCTTATGAAAGTACGAATGTATTGAGAGCAAATAATATAATTATATAATCATTGTTATAGCTTGGTTGTACCAGTAGGCTATATATAAATAACGGTTATGACAACCAATAACCTGTAGCCAAGAGCTGGCTGCGTGAGACTACCAATATCTTAATTATTGTCTTAAGCATATGATCCCAGAATCCATCATCTCTCCTATGAAAGGAGTAGATGTTAATCCTAAGGTGTCTTGGATCATAGTCTTTATCAATATACGTAATGCCTCGGAACTCCATTTGAGTAGTAGGCATGAATATTCCTCCCACAGGAACAATGCTACTGGAGTCTAAGTTTCAGATATTAGAGTATAGACACTGAAGTGGCCGAGGTAGTAGCATAATGACTTCAGGAGATCTCCATAGAAGAAAATTGAAACTTCAATCAGTACAATTGTGAAATTTAATGCACTTATTCTGCAAATGTACAAAAAGGTTCATAAGGTGATCGATCATAACTTTATGATAGTATGCATAATACAGTAGGTGTCATAGCAGCAAAGTATAAACTTGTGCTAACAAGATCAGTGTTATAGTTTGTTGACATAACACTAATATACTATGACCAAACCTAATGACATGTATAACAGATACTTTTGGCATTGGCTCAATAAAGTACAAAGAAACAATGCATATGAAATTAGGAGTACACATGAAACTGTATTGAAACTATATGTGCAGCTACAATGTTATAAATCTAATGTCATTCTACTTCAAAGTTATTAATTGATGTAGTTATACTACTTCTTTACTATAATGTAATATACCATCCTAATCCTTATGGAACATCTGGACTTGAAATGTATAATATAAATAGAGTACTTACACTAACAAATGATGTTAGATAACTACAAGTGTATTAACTTTATAATATATTATGTAATAGTTTTGTTTCTATGTAAAACACTGCTGTATCATTTCAGACTATTGATATTTAGAAGTATAATCATTTTTAATTAATGGTTTCTAATGATTAACTCAAATGACCAGTTAATTCCACCATACTTGTTACTTCTTAGAGCTCTTTCATTACATCAAATATCTTAGATTCATTCTTTATATACATATCAACTCCATAGAGAACCATAAACTCGGTCCTAAAAGAATAATAATAGATATAATAATAGATATTGTAAATATTAATATTATTATACATTGATAGTCATATACAAAACTCAATTTTTCAACACTAACTCCAATTAACTCACAGTTCAGTTTCGTGATCTTTGAATTTTTGGTTAATAGCATCTACCACAGCAAATACTGCATACCTAGCCACAGGATTGTTCTCATCTAGAGTAATGCATATTTTGGCAGTGTTGAGAGTGGAAATAATATATGAAGATGAGGCAGTATTTGTTATCAATATAGATCCAACTGGTGTTATAGATATTCCAATCAAATGCACTTCCATTGAAATATTGTTATGCTTCAGTACCTATATAAAATTATAATATTGTAGAAATTGTTTATGATATATACCTCCCCTATATATGTTAGCATCTCTCGCCAAAATTGATCATTTCGCTCTTTATAGCTATTAACTTCAATCCGCATTTTTTGTTCAACTTTTTTCCACATTTTACATGAAGGTACAAGGGAATCAATACTACTTTCACGGTGTCGATGATGATTCAGTGAGGAATTCTTATTTCCCATGTTGTCTTATCAGGGCTGCTCTATATAGTATACTATAGGGTTTCAATATTAGAAGGAATACAGTCAAGTGATATAAATAATGTCAGTAATGTCAACTATGATCAGAGTGCTCCAGTTAAAGTACCTACCGTAAGGGTATAAATTTTCGTGGGGGATTTAATTTCGCTGTATTCGTGGGTTGTGTTTTATCACGAAATTTAACTTTTTCCACCCACGTATAATCACGCAAAGGGATTCATGTCGGTCACTTCTTTCTCTTTTACACTGTCTGAAGTACTTCTCTGTCAGCTGCCTCCCAGATTTTCTTGTATATATGGTACCCTCTCACCATGGATTCATAGGAATAGGTAGCCATATTTCGCGAAAATCACGCTTGTGTTCACAACACGTGTCTGATACCACACCCATTATTAATACTTCGCACCCACTAAACACGAAAATTAATACCCACGAAATTTAAATAATAAAGCAAAATTTAAAAAAACACGAAAATTTAAACCCTCGAAAATTTGTACCCTTACGGTATGATTTATTTGGCCATGGTATGTATCATGTACTATTTATGTTCCATATATATTATATATAACATGTGTGCATGTTTTGTATAATTATAATTATCAACCATCAAGAGAAGAACCAACAGGTGGTAGAGATTTTGTCCATTCTCAGGCATGACCCCCAGACACCATAACACACACCATCATAAAAACCAATACAATGGATTAACTAATGCTCAATCACTTATCTATGTATTTATTATGTAAATACAATTATTATTACAAAAAGTGATGATGGTGAACTTGGACAGAAATGTGGGTCTATATTAAAAATTGTATTTGATGAGATCCCAACTCATTCCCTTCTATAGTGATAATATCTTAGGCAAATGGAAAAGTTGACATCATCTCATAAGCAGCTATATCTAATCCTTAAATGACATATTATTGTGTACTAGTGATTAGTATATATAAAATTACTTACCTGCTTATTCCAAATCTGCTTATAGTAAATGAATATGACGTCCTTTTATCACGTAATAGGTACTGATTCAAATACGTGAACTACCGTCCTAACAGGTGATGTCCCTGTTTGTGTACTCCCCATTCGCCTACACTAAATAATTAAAAGTACCGTTTCGCCTTCTAATAAAAATTATTATAAAAATTAATAATTAAATGTGTAAAGGTAATGATTAATTAAAGGCCTTATTATAATTAATTAAATTGTTATGCTGACATTCTAGAGATGTAAGTTGATGACATTTTTATGAAAACGAGTCTTCAACTCTGTAATTTTACAATCTCTGTTGATGGCTCTTAATGTTCTTGGTGCATGTGCACCAGATGCCAGCTGTTGTACATCCACTTCTGTTCTGGTTTGTTTGCTCTGTATAACTTCAACAAATTCAAAACACCGGAATGTGTTTTCCCAGCAACACATTTGAATCGGGAATGACAACCGTCCTAAATCTGTCATTTTCGTAAACATTCCAATGTCATAAAGTGTAGTTACCAATCAACTATGTGTCCTCAAAGTAATAGACGAAGTTGTTAATGCCATATACTTGTGGGACATTTGCTTTATGCATTGTCAAGCTATACGAACATACTGGACAATTGTGTTGTCTAGTGTAATGCATTGTTGACTTTTCCCTCATCAATTCATTACATACTTGTGCCCACCATATACTAAAGCTCTGGCTCCTCTCTTAGTTGTAACAAACTTCATATCTATTAATCTCACATCAAACAAATTTGATGCTATGACTTACTCATCTCTTTATTTACCCACCATCAGAATGATTAAAGCTTTTATATCTGTACCATTGCTAGTCTACTATGACTGTACTCTGTTCTGTTAGCACAGTTAGCACTATTACTAGGTGATAGGCAAAAACAGTGCTTTTGATGATTTAGTAGGCGAACGGATACCAAACCCACTAACAAGTGCTGTTGTGAAGATGTTCTAAAGCAGCAATGTTTAATTAATTTGCCCTGGGCAGGGCTACCCAACATCCTCGTTTAAAGCATTTTTGTGGCTAAATTGTTAGGAAGTGGGTGTGTAAGTTAATTGTTCTTTGCAATATAAAAAACTATATAATAGATTAATTTGGCAAGGATGAAATATAGTTAATTGCTCTAAAACGGTGTTTGGCAGAATAAATTTGGTAAATTGTTAAAATATTATTTGATATTAAAATGAACTATTAACTCAAAACTCCAACACTTATACTTTTTAGAAATTTTCATTCTGTTTAAAAATCATTTTTATACACTCTAATCCCATAGAGTACCATGAACTCAGTCCTTAAAATGAAAAAATATCTCCGTGTATATTTTAAACATAATTTAACTCACAATTCAGTTTCATGAATTTCTCATTAATAGCATCTACTGCTGCATATACTGCCTGTCTAGATTCAGGAGTCTCATTTCTTTTATTGACAAAAAGAATGCCAAATAGCTACTGCTAGTTTAAAGGGCACAAACAGAATAGAGCAATAATAAATAAAACAGAATTAAGGTATTAAAGTACAGGATACAGTATCATTAATAACACAGAGATAAATAAGTGATTGATACTAGTATATGATAAGTTTTAGTGTGATAAGTGATGGTCAGTTGATGGTTAGTAAAGAAGCATATTTACTTAAGATTTAAAAGTGATTAAAGATGAGCTAGATTTCACATGAGAAGGAAGTGGATTCCATAGAGAGAGAACAGAAGGAACAAATGAGTTTTGTGAAGCAGATGAGTGAGAAAAAGGGATAGTAAAGGTGAGAGGATCAAAGTGACGAGAAGCATAACTTGGCAGAGGTTTGCGAATGAACATATCAGAAGGAAAATAAAGGAGGTTGTTAGTGATTTTATAGAGAAGACATAATTTAGAAATAGAGCGACGAATTGAGAGGGTCGGAAGGTTAAAAGTTGAGAGAAGAGATGAGTAATCATTGTCCCATTTATGAGAGCACATTTTTAGAGCAAAGTGTTGGGTTTTCTCGAGAATTTCAGAATTAGTGGAAGATACATGAAGAGTAATGCTTATTATGGCAGTGTTGAGAGTGAAAATAATAGGTGTAGGTGAGCCAGTATTTGTTACTATAATATAATATATAGTATAAATCCAACTGTGCATGTTATTAGATATTCCAATAAATTCACTTCATTACTCAACAATAATTATTTAAAATATATACCTCTCCTATATGTGTCAGCATCTCTCGCCAAAATTGATCATTTTGTTTTGTATAGCTATTAAGTTCAATCCACATTTTTCAATCGATTAAATCCCAAGATGGAAAGAAATCTTCATTAATACATCCATGTTGTTTCTGAGTCCACGATGATTTAATGACCATTATATATTTGCTTGTTTTTTGTCAGGGCAGTTCTGGTAATCTCTGTTCTAGTGATCAATGGTCTAGTGATCTCTGTCTATGCAGTAGTACTCTATATGTAGTGTAATTTTTATAGTTTCCTCCTTTAATAGCTTCTACTTTTGTTTATATTGAAATGCAAATCTATATAAACACACACACATACTACATGAATTTGAATACAACAACAAATATAGTTGGCATTAGTTGCAGCTGTATAACCAGTCAATCCCACTGTACTTATTACTTCTTAAAGCTCTTGGATTACATTACATATCTTTGATTCATTTTTTTCATACGCATCAACTCCATAGAGAACCATAAACTCAGTCCTAAAAGAATAATAATAGATATAATAATAGATATTGTAAATATTAATATTATCATACATTGATAGTCATATACAAATCTCAGTTTTTCAGCACTAACTCTAATTAACTCACAGTTCAGTTTCATGATCATTGAATTTTTGGTTAATAGCATCTACTGCAAAAAAAAATGCACGCCTAGCCACAGGATTGTTCTCATCTAGAGTAATGCATATTTTAGCAGTGTTGCCAGTGGAAATATTATATGAAGATGAGTCAGTATTTTTTAGTACCAGTATAGATCCAACTGGTGTTATAGATATTCCAATCAAACTCACTTCCATTTGAATTTTTTCACCCTTCAGTACCTATATAATATAAAGTTATAATATTGTAGAAATTGATTATGATATATACCTCCCCTATATGTGTCAGCATCTCCTGCCAAAATTGATCATTTCGCTCTTCATAGCTATGAACTTCAATCCACATTTTTTGTTCAACTTTTATCCATACTTTATATGAAGGTACAAGGGAATCAATACTTCTACTTTCACCGTGTCGATGATGATTCAGTGAGGAATTCTTTACTCCCATTATGTCTTGTCAGGGCTGCTTAACACAGTATACTAGCTACAGGGTTTCAATATTGCTTGTTTTTTGTCAGGGCTGTTCTAGTAATCTCTGCTCTAGTGATTTATGCTCTAGTAATCTAAATCTATATAGTAGTACTCTATATGTAGTAGTTTCATCCTACATTATAAAAAATAATACATCAATTAAACAATTATTTACATGGGTGAATTACTATGGAATGTATAATTTACATTAATTACTCATTGTATACTTTGTTGGTATGTAAAAGTACAACATGCCAACAAGTTATGTAGTGAGCAATACACAAGAATTGTATATTCCACAGTAATCCACCATTTAAGGTACAAATTAGTTGTTAAAATGACATATTAATTTTTACAGTGTGTTCCTGCACATCTATATAAACACATACGCATACCACATGAATTTGAATACAACAACAACCAATATAGTTGCAGCTGTATATAGTATTATTAAATTCACCTCAAAGTATCGCATTTGTTACTAGCACTTTATAGATCACCAAACATAGTTCTCATGACACCATGTCATACCATATCTTGTGTTGGATACCATTATCAAATAAAACAAAATGTCATATTTTAAATAAGTTCATTTCTTTAAAGTTACTGTTTTCACTAGATATAGTGTGTGTATTATCATTGTCATGAATCCTTTATGTCTAGGGTATCATAATTTCAGTTCTTATGTTAGACAAACAAAGTTGATCAATGTGACACTCTTATTAGATTATGAATATATGGGGATATATATATATATATATATATAAAGTACACACCCACTCTTGTAATATGTTCTTTCATATTGCTCCTTATATGTTAACAAAACTACAGTAATGATCTTGTTAGGGTAACTTAACTATGACACCTGATAGTCTGATAGTACACCTAGTGTAGATGTACTACAGTACAGTGGAAAAGTATGCAGAGTCTAGTCTTAATTATAGGCACATACAATGTACTTTTTTCAGTATATCTATTACACTATAAAGTATATAGATAATAGCTACAAAGTATCCAGTTCACATATATTCATATTATAATTATATAAACTTATAAACTTTGTTATACAAATATCTTGTGTTTTTATTATTCATGAGACAATGGATTAGTGCTGTTACACTATTCAATTTTCACTGGATAGTGTAACAGCACTGTTTTCATACATTTGAATCCCATAGAGCACCATAAACGCAGTCCTATAAAATGTAAATTTGAATACTGTTAGCTAGTAATATACAATATTTAATTCATTGTATTATTTCCTTAGAATAAAAAAGCCAGTCAACATTGAAGTCACTCACAATTCAGTTCCATGTTCATTGAATTTCTCATTAATAGCATCAACTGCTGCAAATACTGCCTGTCTAGCTTCAGGACTATCATGAAGAGTAATGCATATTTTGGCAGTGTTGAGAGTCGAAATAATATATGAAGGTGAGGCAACAGTTGTTACCAGTATAGATCCAACTGGTGTTATAGATACTCCAATCAAACTCACTTCCATACTTAAAATTTGTCTCTGGATCAGTACCTTATAAAGTCATTAAATTATAAGTATTATAACCATTTATCTACCTGTCTTATATGTGTCAGCATCTCTTCCCAAAATGGTTGATTTCGTTGCATATAGCTATTAACTTCAATCCACATTTTTCGTGTAGTATCTGTCCAAGGTGGATAGGACTCTTCTCCTGCTATCATCACATCATCTTCATTAAGCAGTGAATGACGATGACAATTCAGTAAGGAATATTTCAAACCCATTTTATTTTTGCTTCTTTCTTCTCAGGGCTGCTTTAATAAGATCAGTACTATATATAAGGCTTCAATAAATTTTTGAAGGAAATGCAAATGTTTTCCATATGTTATTGTGATGTTGTGTTTACCAGTGACAACAGTATATTTTTAACCCTACTTATATATTGTATACCCTATATATTAAGGCTTTATGTTGAAAGTACATGTATGACATTTTAAGTTATCATGGTTGTTGTTATTGCAGATGGCATTTATGTAAATATTAATGTCGCAACTATTGACACTGCATGGTGGCAATCCTTAATCCCAAAAGCTTAAATCCTAAACCCTAACCTCTCCTTAAAAAAAGAAGTCAAAATCAAAATGAAAGTAAAATTAATCTGTGCCAAACTAGAATTATACCTTTACACTATGCTCTAGCCAGCATTGACATAAAAATACAGTAATTTTCTTGTTATACAAGTGAATGGAATCCATCAATGGCTGCAGGTTCATATTTTATAGTTTCATCAATCTCAATAATCAGTTTGTTTTTTATGGCAGGAATACCTTATTATGTGTGAACCTAAACATTTACTATACATGATAAAATAATTATAGCCACTTTTATAAATTTAATACTTGATTAAATCAAACATGTATATACATGGTTAATTTCAAGTACAAGCCATTAATTACAACATATTTATTTAGAGGTTACTGCTTTAGCATCGTCATTTAATTCATAAATTTGAACTCCATAGATTACCATAAACTCCGTTCTAAAAAGAAAAAAAAAGATTATTTGCAGACATTTCTGGTATGTTATTTGCATCAAAAGAATGTTGGTTGTGGGAGTGGTATCATCATTAGCTATATAGTAAACCCTATAAGCTGTGTATACAATATATAATCAGTAGTAAGCCACTCCTATTATTACAATATTAATTTTGACACAGATGTATGACATGCTGTTTTGTGTCAGTGTTCCAATGATTGTGGGAGTGGTATCATCAGCATTATGTTATACTTTTATACTGTTACTAGATCCTTCCCAAAACCTAAATCCTAAACACTTAAACACATGATGCACAGCCAGTTAGTAAACCACTCCCATTAATTTTGACAAACTGCTATGCTTTGATTGAGTGGGTGTGACTGTAGCTTAGAAACTCAGAAATGTAGTTATTATAAATGTTTGCTATCAAAAATTTGTATGTGTTGATTGTTGATTATTAATCAACTCAACTCACAATTCAGTTTTGTGTTCATTGAGCTTTTCATTAATAGCTTTTACAGCTGTTAATATTGCATTTCTAGACTCAGGACTCTCATGAAGAGTAATACTTATTTTGGCAGTGTTGAGAGTAGAAATAGGAAAACCAGGTGTTGAAGAAAGAGCACTGATAATCTTTGTTACCAGTATAGATCCAACTGATGAAATAGATACTCCAATCAAACTTACATTCATTTCTAAAATTCTTTCTCTCTTCAATGCCTGTGTAAAATTTAATAGTATTTCAATATTTATTTGATATCTATACCTCTCCTATATCAGTCAGCATTTCTGTCCAGAACGTATTATCTCTTTTAGTGTAGCTATTAACTTCAATCTGTATTTTTCGTGACTCTTCAACGTAAGGCCAAAAACGCGAAACTGCATTACTACAACTCCTTGCACGGACTTGATGAGACAGACTGTTCACGAGTCGATAACGATACAATGAATAACTCTTCAATCCTAAAATCCTCAATGTGGAGCTCATAATTGGAGGAATATACAGAATACCTAGTTTTGATTGCGGCGAGTGAGCCTCTAATTAGAGTTGGTAATAGTGAGCTACAGTAATGTAGTAGAAGGTAATGTCCCTAGTTCCTAAATTAGCGATAAAATTAAAATATATAATTATTAAAAATATAAATCACAAATTAATTTTTCTGAGTTGTCAAAATTTTCATTCAAGCAAATTTGCTAAATGTGTATTATATCATATACACAACACGCACACACAATTTATACAGTATGACAATAGATTACATTTATGTCTGTTTGAGACTAAAAATACAGAGATATGATATTTTTGGAAGTATGTAATTAATGCAGTCCTCATATGAATTTTGTCTTTCTAAAGATGTATACTTTAGCAGGTCCATAATCCATATAGCTATAGATGAATTCCAAATATGGAAGTAAATTTGATTGGAGTATCTATAACACCATATTGGTAACAAAATCAATAGTGGCTCATTTTCATCATCTATATATTATCATTCTCTGCAAAGTATGAATTAGTTTGTTATTTTTATATATTCTTGGTAACATTTATCTTATAATGAATACCACAATCCACATTACAAAATTTATAGTATGAGTTGACAATAAAAGGGCTTTTGTGTAACATGATATATCTTGTGTCATTGTAACAGATAAGTCACAGTTAATTGGAGTCAATTTGACTGTGTTTTAATTTCTTTAGCATTTCCTTTACATAATTGTCATGACTACATAGCCATATAAGATATCAACATTGGACTAACTCAGAATGCCATACTTAATTCAATTATACTGGTCCCATACAGGTAATGTTATTTCTTATGAAAGTACGAATGTATTGAGAGCAAATAATATAATTATATAATCATTGTTATAGCTTGGTTGTACCAGTAGGCTATATATAAATAACGGTTATGACAACCAATAACCTGTAGCCAAGAGCTGGCTGCGTGAGACTACCAATATCTTAATTATTGTCTTAAGCATATGATCCCAGAATCCATCATCTCTCCTATGAAAGGAGTAGATGTTAATCCTAAGGTGTCTTGGATCATAGTCTTTATCAATATACGTAATGCCTCGGAACTCCATTTGAGTAGTAGGCATGAATATTCCTCCCACAGGAACAATGCTACTGGAGTCTAAGTTTCAGATATTAGAGTATAGACACTGAAGTGGCCGAGGTAGTAGCATAATGACTTCAGGAGATCTCCATAGAAGAAAATTGAAACTTCAATCAGTACAATTGTGAAATTTAATGCACTTATTCTGCAAATGTACAAAAAGGTTCATAAGGTGATCGATCATAACTTTATGATAGTATGCATAATACAGTAGGTGTCATAGCAGCAAAGTATAAACTTGTGCTAACAAGATCAGTGTTATAGTTTGTTGACATAACACTAATATACTATGACCAAACCTAATGACATGTATAACAGATACTTTTGGCATTGGCTCAATAAAGTACAAAGAAACAATGCATATGAAATTAGGAGTACACATGAAACTGTATTGAAACTATATGTGCAGCTACAATGTTATAAATCTAATGTCATTCTACTTCAAAGTTATTAATTGATGTAGTTATACTACTTCTTTACTATAATGTAATATACCATCCTAATCCTTATGGAACATCTGGACTTGAAATGTATAATATAAATAGAGTACTTACACTAACAAATGATGTTAGATAACTACAAGTGTATTAACTTTATAATATATTATGTAATAGTTTTGTTTCTATGTAAAACACTGCTGTATCATTTCAGACTATTGATATTTAGAAGTATAATCATTTTTAATTAATGGTTTCTAATGATTAACTCAAATGACCAGTTAATTCCACCATACTTGTTACTTCTTAGAGCTCTTTCATTACATCAAATATCTTAGATTCATTCTTTATATACATATCAACTCCATAGAGAACCATAAACTCGGTCCTAAAAGAATAATAATAGATATAATAATAGATATTGTAAATATTAATATTATTATACATTGATAGTCATATACAAAACTCAATTTTTCAACACTAACTCCAATTAACTCACAGTTCAGTTTCGTGATCTTTGAATTTTTGGTTAATAGCATCTACCACAGCAAATACTGCATACCTAGCCACAGGATTGTTCTCATCTAGAGTAATGCATATTTTGGCAGTGTTGAGAGTGGAAATAATATATGAAGATGAGGCAGTATTTGTTATCAATATAGATCCAACTGGTGTTATAGATATTCCAATCAAATGCACTTCCATTGAAATATTGTTATGCTTCAGTACCTATATAAAATTATAATATTGTAGAAATTGTTTATGATATATACCTCCCCTATATATGTTAGCATCTCTCGCCAAAATTGATCATTTCGCTCTTTATAGCTATTAACTTCAATCCGCATTTTTTGTTCAACTTTTTTCCACATTTTACATGAAGGTACAAGGGAATCAATACTACTTTCACGGTGTCGATGATGATTCAGTGAGGAATTCTTATTTCCCATGTTGTCTTATCAGGGCTGCTCTATATAGTATACTATAGGGTTTCAATATTAGAAGGAATACAGTCAAGTGATATAAATAATGTCAGTAATGTCAACTATGATCAGAGTGCTCCAGTTAAAGTACCTACCGTAAGGGTATAAATTTTCGTGGGGGATTTAATTTCGCTGTATTCGTGGGTTGTGTTTTATCACGAAATTTAACTTTTTCCACCCACGTATAATCACGCAAAGGGATTCATGTCGGTCACTTCTTTCTCTTTTACACTGTCTGAAGTACTTCTCTGTCAGCTGCCTCCCAGATTTTCTTGTATATATGGTACCCTCTCACCATGGATTCATAGGAATAGGTAGCCATATTTCGCGAAAATCACGCTTGTGTTCACAACACGTGTCTGATACCACACCCATTATTAATACTTCGCACCCACTAAACACGAAAATTAATACCCACGAAATTTAAATAATAAAGCAAAATTTAAAAAAACACGAAAATTTAAACCCTCGAAAATTTGTACCCTTACGGTATGATTTATTTGGCCATGGTATGTATCATGTACTATTTATGTTCCATATATATTATATATAACATGTGTGCATGTTTTGTATAATTATAATTATCAACCATCAAGAGAAGAACCAACAGGTGGTAGAGATTTTGTCCATTCTCAGGCATGACCCCCAGACACCATAACACACACCATCATAAAAACCAATACAATGGATTAACTAATGCTCAATCACTTATCTATGTATTTATTATGTAAATACAATTATTATTACAAAAAGTGATGATGGTGAACTTGGACAGAAATGTGGGTCTATATTAAAAATTGTATTTGATGAGATCCCAACTCATTCCCTTCTATAGTGATAATATCTTAGGCAAATGGAAAAGTTGACATCATCTCATAAGCAGCTATATCTAATCCTTAAATGACATATTATTGTGTACTAGTGATTAGTATATATAAAATTACTTACCTGCTTATTCCAAATCTGCTTATAGTAAATGAATATGACGTCCTTTTATCACGTAATAGGTACTGATTCAAATACGTGAACTACCGTCCTAACAGGTGATGTCCCTGTTTGTGTACTCCCCATTCGCCTACACTAAATAATTAAAAGTACCGTTTCGCCTTCTAATAAAAATTATTATAAAAATTAATAATTAAATGTGTAAAGGTAATGATTAATTAAAGGCCTTATTATAATTAATTAAATTGTTATGCTGACATTCTAGAGATGTAAGTTGATGACATTTTTATGAAAACGAGTCTTCAACTCTGTAATTTTACAATCTCTGTTGATGGCTCTTAATGTTCTTGGTGCATGTGCACCAGATGCCAGCTGTTGTACATCCACTTCTGTTCTGGTTTGTTTGCTCTGTATAACTTCAACAAATTCAAAACACCGGAATGTGTTTTCCCAGCAACACATTTGAATCGGGAATGACAACCGTCCTAAATCTGTCATTTTCGTAAACATTCCAATGTCATAAAGTGTAGTTACCAATCAACTATGTGTCCTCAAAGTAATAGACGAAGTTGTTAATGCCATATACTTGTGGGACATTTGCTTTATGCATTGTCAAGCTATACGAACATACTGGACAATTGTGTTGTCTAGTGTAATGCATTGTTGACTTTTCCCTCATCAATTCATTACATACTTGTGCCCACCATATACTAAAGCTCTGGCTCCTCTCTTAGTTGTAACAAACTTCATATCTATTAATCTCACATCAAACAAATTTGATGCTATGACTTACTCATCTCTTTATTTACCCACCATCAGAATGATTAAAGCTTTTATATCTGTACCATTGCTAGTCTACTATGACTGTACTCTGTTCTGTTAGCACAGTTAGCACTATTACTAGGTGATAGGCAAAAACAGTGCTTTTGATGATTTAGTAGGCGAACGGATACCAAACCCACTAACAAGTGCTGTTGTGAAGATGTTCTAAAGCAGCAATGTTTAATTAATTTGCCCTGGGCAGGGCTACCCAACATCCTCGTTTAAAGCATTTTTGTGGCTAAATTGTTAGGAAGTGGGTGTGTAAGTTAATTGTTCTTTGCAATATAAAAAACTATATAATAGATTAATTTGGCAAGGATGAAATATAGTTAATTGCTCTAAAACGGTGTTTGGCAGAATAAATTTGGTAAATTGTTAAAATATTATTTGATATTAAAATGAACTATTAACTCAAAACTCCAACACTTATACTTTTTAGAAATTTTCATTCTGTTTAAAAATCATTTTTATACACTCTAATCCCATAGAGTACCATGAACTCAGTCCTTAAAATGAAAAAATATCTCCGTGTATATTTTAAACATAATTTAACTCACAATTCAGTTTCATGAATTTCTCATTAATAGCATCTACTGCTGCATATACTGCCTGTCTAGATTCAGGAGTCTCATTTCTTTTATTGACAAAAAGAATGCCAAATAGCTACTGCTAGTTTAAAGGGCACAAACAGAATAGAGCAATAATAAATAAAACAGAATTAAGGTATTAAAGTACAGGATACAGTATCATTAATAACACAGAGATAAATAAGTGATTGATACTAGTATATGATAAGTTTTAGTGTGATAAGTGATGGTCAGTTGATGGTTAGTAAAGAAGCATATTTACTTAAGATTTAAAAGTGATTAAAGATGAGCTAGATTTCACATGAGAAGGAAGTGGATTCCATAGAGAGAGAACAGAAGGAACAAATGAGTTTTGTGAAGCAGATGAGTGAGAAAAAGGGATAGTAAAGGTGAGAGGATCAAAGTGACGAGAAGCATAACTTGGCAGAGGTTTGCGAATGAACATATCAGAAGGAAAATAAAGGAGGTTGTTAGTGATTTTATAGAGAAGACATAATTTAGAAATAGAGCGACGAATTGAGAGGGTCGGAAGGTTAAAAGTTGAGAGAAGAGATGAGTAATCATTGTCCCATTTATGAGAGCACATTTTTAGAGCAAAGTGTTGGGTTTTCTCGAGAATTTCAGAATTAGTGGAAGATACATGAAGAGTAATGCTTATTATGGCAGTGTTGAGAGTGAAAATAATAGGTGAAGGTGAGCCAGTATTTGTTACTATAATATAATATATAGTATAAATCCAACTGTGCATGTTATTAGATATTCCAATAAATTCACTTCATTACTCAACAATAATTATTTAAAATATATACCTCTCCTATATGTGTCAGCATCTCTCGCCAAAATTGATCATTTTGTTTTGTATAGCTATTAAGTTCAATCCACATTTTTCAATCGATTAAATCCCAAGATGGAAAGAAATCTTCATTAATACATCCATGTTGTTTCTGAGTCCACTATGATTTAATGACCATTATATATTTGCTTGTTTTTTGTCAGGGCAGTTCTGGTAATCTCTGTTCTAGTGATCAATGGTCTAGTGATCTCTGTCTATGCAGTAGTACTCTATATGTAGTGTAATTTTTATAGTTTCCTCCTTTAATAGCTTCTACTTTTGTTTATATTGAAATGCAAATCTATATAAACACACACACATACTACATGAATTTGAATACAACAACAAATATAGTTGGCATTAGTTGCAGCTGTATAACCAGTCAATCCCACTGTACTTATTACTTCTTAAAGCTCTTGGATTACATTACATATCTTTGATTCATTTTTTTCATACGCATCAACTCCATAGAGAACCATAAACTCAGTCCTAAAAGAATAATAATAGATATAATAATAGATATTGTAAATATTAATATTATCATACATTGATAGTCATATACAAATCTCAGTTTTTCAGCACTAACTCTAATTAACTCACAGTTCAGTTTCATGATCATTGAATTTTTGGTTAATAGCATCTACTGCAAAAAAAAATGCACGCCTAGCCACAGGATTGTTCTCATCTAGAGTAATGCATATTTTAGCAGTGTTGCCAGTGGAAATATTATATGAAGATGAGTCAGTATTTTTTAGTACCAGTATAGATCCAACTGGTGTTATAGATATTCCAATCAAACTCACTTCCATTTGAATTTTTTCACCCTTCAGTACCTATATAATATAAAGTTATAATATTGTAGAAATTGATTATGA
Source organism: Xestospongia bergquistia (assembly GCA_963965975.1). Taxonomy (NCBI): domain Eukaryota; kingdom Metazoa; phylum Porifera; class Demospongiae; order Haplosclerida; family Petrosiidae; genus Xestospongia; species Xestospongia bergquistia. The sequence goes on from OZ014419.1 coordinate 2,987,995, forward strand.
TATATACCTCCCCTATATGTGTCAGCATCTCCTGCCAAAATTGATCATTTCGCTCTTCATAGCTATGAACTTCAATCCACATTTTTTGTTCAACTTTTATCCATACTTTATATGAAGGTACAAGGGAATCAATACTTCTACTTTCACCGTGTCGATGATGATTCAGTGAGGAATTCTTTACTCCCATTATGTCTTGTCAGGGCTGCTTAACACAGTATACTAGCTACAGGGTTTCAATATTGCTTGTTTTTTGTCAGGGCTGTTCTAGTAATCTCTGCTCTAGTGATTTATGCTCTAGTAATCTAAATCTATATAGTAGTACTCTATATGTAGTAGTTTCATCCTACATTATAAAAAATAATACATCAATTAAACAATTATTTACATGGGTGAATTACTATGGAATGTATAATTTACATTAATTACTCATTGTATACTTTGTTGGTATGTAAAAGTACAACATGCCAACAAGTTATGTAGTGAGCAATACACAAGAATTGTATATTCCACAGTAATCCACCATTTAAGGTACAAATTAGTTGTTAAAATGACATATTAATTTTTACAGTGTGTTCCTGCACATCTATATAAACACATACGCATACCACATGAATTTGAATACAACAACAACCAATATAGTTGCAGCTGTATATAGTATTATTAAATTCACCTCAAAGTATCGCATTTGTTACTAGCACTTTATAGATCACCAAACATAGTTCTCATGACACCATGTCATACCATATCTTGTGTTGGATACCATTATCAAATAAAACAAAATGTCATATTTTAAATAAGTTCATTTCTTTAAAGTTACTGTTTTCACTAGATATAGTGTGTGTATTATCATTGTCATGAATCCTTTATGTCTAGGGTATCATAATTTCAGTTCTTATGTTAGACAAACAAAGTTGATCAATGTGACACTCTTATTAGATTATGAATATATGGGGATATATATATATATATATATATAAAGTACACACCCACTCTTGTAATATGTTCTTTCATATTGCTCCTTATATGTTAACAAAACTACAGTAATGATCTTGTTAGGGTAACTTAACTATGACACCTGATAGTCTGATAGTACACCTAGTGTAGATGTACTACAGTACAGTGGAAAAGTATGCAGAGTCTAGTCTTAATTATAGGCACATACAATGTACTTTTTTCAGTATATCTATTACACTATAAAGTATATAGATAATAGCTACAAAGTATCCAGTTCACATATATTCATATTATAATTATATAAACTTATAAACTTTGTTATACAAATATCTTGTGTTTTTATTATTCATGAGACAATGGATTAGTGCTGTTACACTATTCAATTTTCACTGGATAGTGTAACAGCACTGTTTTCATACATTTGAATCCCATAGAGCACCATAAACGCAGTCCTATAAAATGTAAATTTGAATACTGTTAGCTAGTAATATACAATATTTAATTCATTGTATTATTTCCTTAGAATAAAAAAGCCAGTCAACATTGAAGTCACTCACAATTCAGTTCCATGTTCATTGAATTTCTCATTAATAGCATCAACTGCTGCAAATACTGCCTGTCTAGCTTCAGGACTATCATGAAGAGTAATGCATATTTTGGCAGTGTTGAGAGTCGAAATAATATATGAAGGTGAGGCAACAGTTGTTACCAGTATAGATCCAACTGGTGTTATAGATACTCCAATCAAACTCACTTCCATACTTAAAATTTGTCTCTGGATCAGTACCTTATAAAGTCATTAAATTATAAGTATTATAACCATTTATCTACCTGTCTTATATGTGTCAGCATCTCTTCCCAAAATGGTTGATTTCGTTGCATATAGCTATTAACTTCAATCCACATTTTTCGTGCAGTATCTGTCCAAGGTGGATAGGACTCTTCTCCTGCTATCATCACATCATCTTCATTAAGCAGTGAATGACGACGACAATTCAGTAAGGAATATTTCAAACCCATTTTATTTTTGCTTCTTTCTTCTCAGGGCTGCTTTAATAAGATCAGTACTATATATAGGGCTCAATAAATTTTTGAAGGAAATGTAAATGTTTTTTATGTGTTATTGTGATGTTGTATTTACCAGTGACATATAGATATTTTTAAGCCCACTTCCGAAATTATAGAATTATATCTTTACATTCTGCTCTAGCCAGCACTGATGCAAAAAATTATAGTAAATTTCTTGTTATACAAGTGAATGGAATCCATCAATGGCTGCAGATTCATATTTTATAGTTTTATCAGTGTCAATAACTAGTTTCTTTTTTTATGGCAGGAATACCTTATTATGTGTGAACCTAAACATTTACTATACATGATAAAATAATTATAGCCACTTTTATAAATTTAATACTTGATTAAATCAAACATGTATATACATGGTTAATTTCAAGTACAAGCCATTAATTACAACATATTTATTTAGAGGTCATTGTTTTAGCATCGTCATTTAATTCATACATTTGAACTCCATATATTACCATAAACTCCGTTCTAAAAGAAAAAAATGATTATTTGCAAATACTTATGGTATGTCATTTGTATCAAAAACATTCTGGTAGTTGTGGGAGTGGTATCATCATTAGCTATATAGTAAACCCTATAAGCTGTGTATACAATATATAATCAGTAGTAAGCTACTCCCATTATTACAATATTAATTTTGACACAGATGTATGACACGCTGTTTTGTGTCAATGTTCCAATGATTGTGGGAGTGGTATCATCGTGAGTGTGACTGTAGCTTCATAGTCAGAAACTTGAAATGTAATTATAAGTCATTAATTCATTATAAATGTTTACTATCAAAATTATAATCTTTGCATGTCTTGATTATTCAACTCACAATTCAGTTTCATGTTCATTGAGCTTTTCATTAATAGCTTTTACAGCTGTTAATACTGCATTTCTAGACTCAAGTCTCTCGTGAAGAGTAATGCTTATTTTGGCAGTGTTGAGAGTAGAAATAGGAAATCCAGGTGTTGGAGAAAGAGGGGTCATAGTCTTTGTTTTCACTATAGATCCAACTGATGAAATAGATACTCCAATCAAACTTACATCCATTTCTAAAAGTTTTTCTCTCTCCAATGCCTGTGTACAATTTAATAGTATTACAGTAGTTATTTGATATCTATACCTTTCCTATATTAGTCAGCATTTCTTCCCAGAATGTATTATCTCTATTAGTGTAGCTATTAACTTCAATCTGTATTTTTCGTGAATCTTCAATGAAAGGCCAAAAATATGGACGAGAAACCACATTACTACAACTCCTTGCACGGACATGATGAGACAGAGTGTTCACGAGTCGATAACGATACAATGAATAACTCTTCAATCCTAAAATCCTCAATGTGGAGATCATAATATTGGATGAAATCTAGCTAGGGCTTTATACAGAATACCTAGTTTTGATTGTGGCGAGCGAGCCTCTAATTAGAGTCTGTAGTAGTGAGCTACAGTAATGTAGTAGAAGGTAGTTTCTATATATTTTCTAAAATTAAAATAATATTATATAATTATTAAAAATATACATCACAAATTCAATTTTTTGAGTTGTCAAAAGTTTCATTCAAGCAAAATTTGCTAAATGTGTATTATATCATGTACACAATATTTAACATTCATCTTATTATAATAATGAATACTACACTCTTCAATGTGTTTGTTAGATTGTGTGTTCATATGTTGTAGATTGTACTTTTGCAGGATATAATCAGGAACATAATATAAACAAAGAGAAATAGTATATAAAAACATATCAAATGTGGCTATAGGGTTACAGTTATCATTATCACATGTAACTCTAAACTGTATAGACTTACTACTAGTACTGCCATATTTCAGTACTATAATGATCTGAAGCACTACAATGTAAGCTTACAAGGTACTCTACTTAGATTATGAATAATCTAGACAATAATACAATGTAAAAATTGCATTGATTGGTTGATTTAACCACATATTTAGTTATAAAGGTTGTAATTGCAAAGTTATTTTAGTCAAAAAGGAAAGCATAATATTGTTTTCATTACTAATATACTACTGCTTATGTAGCTACATAACCATCAACTTTATAATACATTAAAAATCAAAGTAGTATTAAGTTTATTTATATATGCAGTTTGTGTGGAATAACAATTGGTATTTAGTGCATAGCCCTATTAGTGTCTGTCATATGTTGTAAATGATGCGACAGCTCTATACCTTCTTTGCCAGAAGTTAGGTCATTATCATTGATCTTAGTATTCTCAGCATTTCAGGTTTGATGACTAAGATGCTGTGATATTGCATTTGTGTCTGAACAGATCAACATAGGCAAGGAGATGAGGTTTAAGTTGCTGGATCTGGTTTACCAATACATCCAGTTGTACTGTTGGAGCAGTGTTTCTGTATGGCTAAGTTGAGTAATGATTTAAAGTTGAGGCTATTTAGAGGAATTATTAGTTCCACAAGAATGGTGAGAAATTGAGGAAAGATTGCTCAATTAGTTACATCAGAGTTAGATACTGACCCCATACATTACTAAACATTGGACATTCAGGTGAAATAATTCCATTATATATGTCTAATATATTCAATATACTACATTATTTATAGATAAGTAATGCTGACAATTTATTGAATATACACAACTAATAAAATCAGTTGAAACAATGACATCTACTGTATGTAAAATGCAAAGTATAAAATGATGCTACTAGTCTACAGTATTATTTGATTGGTACTAGTATAAATATAATACTTGATTGTAAACTAAACATTACAGGTTACAGTTTCTAATGTAGTCATTGTATTTCTTTTCATATTATAGCGATCCCATAGAGTAGCACAAAATTAGTCCTATAAAATGTAAAATGTAAATTTGGATACTGTTATATTAATATACAATGTTTAATTCATCATATTATTTCCTTTAGAAATCAACAGTGAAGTCACTCACAATTCAGTTCCATGGTCCTTAAATTTCTGGTTAATAGCATCTACTGCTGCCAATATTGCTTCTCTAGCCAGAGGATGAAGATTAATGTATATTTTGGCAGTGTTGAGAGTGGAAATAATAGAGGAAGGTGAGCTTGGCTCAATAGTTGTTACCAGTATAGATCCAACTGGTGTTATAGATACTCCAATCAAATTCACTTCCATATTTAAGATTCTTCTTTCTTTCAGTACCTTATAAAGTCATTAAATTATGAGTATTACAAACATTTATCTACCTGTCTTATATGTGTCAGCATCTCTTCCCAAAATGGATCATTTCGTTGTTTATAGCTATTAATTTCAATCCGCATTTTTTGTTCAAAGGACTCTTCTTTCAATGTGAAGTCCATATTACATTAGCTTGTCTTCTCAGAGCTACTTTAATGATCTCTGTAGACACAGCACTATATATAGGGCTTTGATAGTGGGAGGAAACATATTATTCATCATATGTAATACAGGTTTGATATTGTCATTTGTTATTGCACATGGCAATTATACACAATAAAAATAATTATTATTATAAATCAACATGCTATATTGGAGAGTGTAACAATATTTACAATGTTTTGAAGACACTAGATGTAAATGACATGAAGTCTGGATTGGATTTTAGTTCTTGATGAGAGTACTTCCTGTAGTTATAGGAACTAGTAATCAAAGATAAAGTGTATGTGGTAGTAGATATTTTATTCATATAATTATTCAAATTGTATTATGTACACTCTTCTTGTTATTGAATAATTGTATTTTAAAAAATGATAATATTTTATTATAATATTAAATATTTGCTTCTGCAAAATATATGGCTAGTATCTTATTAATAACATTTACGTATATAATAGTGTTGGTATTGTAGACAACTATATTGCATTCACTGGAGAGATCTCTCTAGTAATTTTGGTGTAGATTAAAGTGATACATTTTGACTAACACATACTATTCAATAGCAAAAAGAGTGTAAGTAATAACTAACATTAAAGAGTGTATGAATGAAATATCTATAGCCACATAGATTTCTATTGCTAGTTCCTATAATTAGAGTAAGTGCTCTCAAGAGCTAAAGTCCAGTTCAGAATTCAAGTCATTTACAGCTAATAACATGTTGATTTAAAATGAATATTTGATTGTGTCATCATGTAGAGTATTGGTATGTCCAGCCATGATATGATAATTATAATTAATTTCCATGAGGAAATCAAATCACCTGCAATCATTCATTTAATTGAACACATCCCCTTAGTTATTACTACATATATGATTCAAAATAATTATTGTATAATTACCCGCTTGGATTACCAACCCTATATATACCATAATTTAATTACTTAATTTAATTGATAATACACATAATATATTTTCACTGAATATTTATATTTGGTATAATCTTTACATTTAGTTATCTGTCATCCAACATGATTGAATATCTTACCTCTTCCTTTCTATAGTGATGCTAAAATGTACTGGCACAGCATATTTATGGAATAATAAACAATCTGAGAAAGGACTTTGTGTTTTGTCTGGGCAACCAACACTAAGGATCATAAACAAAACAACAAAAAAACAATAATGTACAACACAACAGCCAATCAAATATCAATAACAGCTTCCTTAGCAACAGCCAATGAAGCAATTGTAACGGAATCATCAGCTAATTGACACCTTCATGAATGTAGCTGTTGATCTCATGAACAGACATACCAAACAGAGTCCTAGAGCAGCATTCCCTCTCCAGAAATTTACTGAGATGGAACATATGTATGGTAGCTGTATGACCATGCCTTCATTAAATTTTCTTGCAGTGGTATAAAATTATTTATAGAAACAACATGTAAATAATAATAAAATGCGTATAAATAAACACAATTTCTTACAATAGAAATATGTGTCTAATTCCTTAATGTTGTATTGTAAGGTTCTTTGTCATTATAGTGATACATCTGTATTTGATTAAAAGCATAATAAGAAAGGAAAGGACAAGCATCAATTAACCATAATAGGAAATTATTTTAGATGATACAAAAAAGATATTATGACACTTTTTATTTCATTTGAGGTATGATCCATCAGTTCAATATCATACTTTTGCTTTACAATAAGCACTCAGCACTCTTTCCATGAGCTATCATGCTCAATATTGTTGAAATCAATGTTCTTCATTGGGCAATACAATGTGTGATGAAGTATTCATCACACATTGTATTCTGTAAAAAATAAATGTTATAAATCAATCAATCATATTTACCCCATTTATATAATGATAGTTTAAATCACCACTTTGATTTACTCCAAATTCAGTTACAAAGAACTTTGAAAAAGGAACTAAACAAGAATAAACAAACTTACTGATTGACAAAGTTTATTTCTTCATATATTATCATCAGTTCAAGCAATACAAAGACAGTCACTTCATAATCAACGAATTAATGTGATTTGCTACTCACTACATAGGCACTGGTTTCAGGTACATGTATATGTCAATATACTTAGTCACATTTAATGAAATATTTTACATCAATAATTATGGCCTGATATGATAGGAATAAGTTATGTTGCATGATAGCATGTCTTAAGAAATAGGAAATTACATGTATTAATTGAGGTAGTGCAATCAAGTACCTTGCTTTGACCTAATCCAATGACAGAATTCATTCGATAAATGTGATAATATATAATATGAATGATCCTCCATTCATTCATATAGTGTAGACCATACTGTGCTCTGTAATGTGAGATATGCCAAGTTCCATTTTTCACCAGGCAGTCCTAAGATTGGTTTGGACTAAATCATTGTCAATCTCAACTCTACTATACAACAACTTAACAATGACTTGCTGCATTGTATCTTCATTGTATACAGTTTCATATGATGATTCACAGTATAGTAAAAGCCAGACTAACAGTAACCTTACAATATCCTCAAGTTTTATAGCTTCAGTGAGAGTATTCAATATCATTACACACAATCTAACACAAACATACATAAATTTAAAAATGTATTATTAGTTATAAAGGTGAATGGAAAAATGTTTCAAGAATAACAATAACAAAATTGATGCATCATTGAAATCATCTAAAATCATCTAAAACATGCGATAGTTATATCAGAAAAATCACTGAAAACAGATATTTTCATTTAAATATCAGTTGGAAGGCTTGTCAACTCTTGATAGTCCACTTCAGGCACAAGACGCCTAGATTTACACAATCTATATACACAGGTGAAACAATAAATTAGTAAACATATTAGTAAAAGACCACTAAATAAACCAGGTAATATCAAAAGACCATAACGACGTTTTTGGTTATTTATATTTATACCAACTTTATCTTCTGTTGGACATGACAATCTACTGTCTGTAGATATATATGCTAGTACACACATATCTTTATTGGAGTAGTCATACTGGTTTCTTATAACTAGTTGAGCTGGTTTTTGCTGGTTCAGATGAATATAAGAATGAGATAAACTAAGATGAGAAAAACTATAGGAGCCTTGATACATCTCCAATGACTTTAAATGTGAACAACCAAAATCAGGATTGCAATAATAGAAATAGTACCCAGTATTTGTTATCGAATAAGTGATGTTGCTGTGATTTTTATTATCAAATGCATAGCACCAAGTTCCTTTGCCAGGCTTTCCACAATCCAAGCCTTGAAACTTCTTTGTTGTGGCTGATGTATAAGTTTCATAATCAGAGAAAATCCAGAGAAAAGATGATTCTGAATCACTTAATGCGATAGCTTGAAAATGAAAAGATGAACCAGCTATCATGTAGTTGAATCCACGATGGGTAACTCTCCTCCATTGGTAGTGAGGTTGTAGCTGAGAACACTCGATAGCCATAGCTTTACCAATACACAGTGAATCGCTACTGATAAGTAATGTTAAGGATGTGATCCATGTCTGATGTACAGGAATGAGAACAGTGTCACCTGGCTGAACGAAATATGTAAAGTCTTTTAATGATGGGAGAGATATAATCATTACTATAACCATCACAACAGAAAGAATAGCTAATAGAAATATGAAAAATCCACAAAACCATTTGCATATGGAGTGTTTATAACATGCTAAAAAATAAAAATGACAATATTAAGGAAGAAATGAGAAGAATTAATATCACAATAGTCTTTATAGACATTGCTATTATATATGTTTATAAGTATACCTTTAGTTTTGGAGGTGGTCAAACTTGTATCTCTTTGTCTAGTTCTGGAATATTTTCTTAAGGAGAAGGTGGGGAAATCTGTTTCAACCTCATCAATCAAAAATTGTGCATTATTTAGAGTGTGTCCATTTCCTAAATTGACATAATCTATGAATAGAAAATTTAGTAGAAAATGATATCAAGCAATAATTATTTGAAATTATAAATTGTCAGTTTATAACATCAGATGTTATGATTAGTTATGAGAAAATGAGGAAATCCTGCCTATTACAAAATTATGAATAACTTCATATGAGTGACATCATAGGACATGCTCTGTTTATCTTTACACATGACCAAATTTTGAAAAGAATGTAATAAATGTAGTATTATCATTTTCATTGGGGAAGTTTTGGATATTTTATGTGGTCCACATGTAGGAACTAACACTATGCAAAACTTAAACAACATGTACAATTAGTGCTAACTTTGATCTAAGGAGACATATGACAAAGATGCCGTTGCTAGCTCCAGCTGTTCCTTTTGTTGTTCTGGTGCCAAGTCACAGCTATCTCTCCAATGAAGAACAACACGAAAACCAAACAATTGTGGATCATCAGGATACATCTTACGTAAACAATCTAGCATATTTGACTTTACACCCAAGCCAATGGCAAGTCGTTCCACTTGAGCATGATTTAGACACTCCACTATTGTCATAATATAGTGTTCAGTCAGACCTATATAAAATGTATGCATTATTCAGTTGATATCTCATCTTTTATTACCTATGTCATCATCTTGTATGCCTAATACTGTTCTTGCTAAGCCTCCCAGTTGACTATTTCTTAAACATTGGCCTAACTTATCTTTAGCCTCTTCATCTTCCAGCTCACAAGCATTCCACCATTTCTGTAGCAGATTATATGCAAACATTTGAGCATCTTCTACATAAATTCGACGTAGAGTTGATATATGTCCTTGATCTATTCCTAGCTGTATAGCTAATTTCTCAGCTTGTACATGAGTTAAGTAGCCAGCTAGCTGTAACAATGTCTTCTCCGAAACACGACTGAAATAAACTATAAAAACAACAACAAATCTCAAATAAACTATATACAGCAGTAAATAGTTTTAACAGTATATAGTATAATTAGTATTGTCCACACTTACCTACTGGATCAGCGTTTAAATCCATTGAAATATCTATTGATACCTTCTAATGTACAGTCACTTATCGACGCATAATATTTATATTATTTAAACAGCTATAACTCCACCCATTCTAACTATGTCAGGAATCAGACCACTGCTTCGTTCAAGGAAAATTATAATCAATTATCAAAAACAATGAAGGAAAACCCTATTAACTAAAATTACTACTCTAACACGAGGTATGCAGTTGGCTTCAAAGTGTTTGTATCGTAGCTTCCACATCAGCACGAAGTTGTTGTAATTTCTTCTTGCTATTTTCTTCTTCCTTAGCATAATTCTGTTGAGAAGTACGTCCAGCAACAACCTAAAATATAACACCATTTATAATATTAAAGCCTTTTATAAGAAAATATTTATATGTGAAAAAAATTGATATTAACCTGATCAGCAAGAGTTCGAAGACGAGATAGAGTGTCATAAATCTCACTCATTTTCTTTTGTACACTGACCACCTGAAAAGGACATGTCTTCAAACAAAAATACAAAATAGTATATCATGTACTTTGACAGCTGCTTCATTATCTATAGTTCTGAGTTGTTCTTGATGATTATCAATACTTTTACCAAGTGAAGCGTAACGGTCTAACAGGTCAGTAGACGAAGATTTGAAGTCTCCAGCATTCTAAATAAGAATTAAATCTCAATAATAATGTATTGTAGCAAATCTATAGTCTATTTATGTTCATAGATCTAACTGAAAATTTGCTGACCTTGCTTTTTTTAAAGTCATCAACAGCTGAGAGGAAACGATCAATTAATGTAGTACGACTATCATATAAACTGATAATATTCTCTTTAAGAACAGATGCTTGTTGTCGAGCTAAGAGTTGTGGATCCTAGCACAAAGTATTTAATAAACTACAATACAATGATCATAGAGTCACCTTAGTGATGGAGAAGTCAACTCGAACTAAACCAATGATGAGAAGAAAAAATAAAAACAAAGCACCAACTAATAGGAAAGGTTCTTGAAGTAGAAGATATGTTTCAAAATGATAATGAAGCTAATATGATATAGAGAAGTTATTTTCAAAAAAAATTTTTATGTACTTCAAAATCCAAGATATGTTGTTCAACCAAGTTGTATCCTCTAGCAGTAATAACTGGTCGTCCAACTGTATCAAGGTAAGTATGATAAACACTTCGACTTTCATCATAAACTTTGTAAGGTGACTTCAATTCAATTCCACTAAAACAAATAAAATTTAAGATCTCTCTCCAACATATTTTGTCTGCATATACATACCTGCATCCTTCAGGTAAAATAATTTTTACTGTTGCTTCATCAATTACTTGATCATCAAAGACGTGATCCACAAACCTCATACTAAGAACATAATCACTTCCACGATGATATAAGTACTCATATGTAGGTACATTGTAACCAATATAATAATAGGTCTGCCATCCACCAAAGAGTGGAAACCTGTATATATGGCAAGTTCATTGAGTACATACCTGACTACATCAACTAATTTTTGTTTATGATAATTAGTGATATCTTATAAATAGAATATTTATAATGTACTTATAATGATAAATAATGTAAACAATTTGCATTAATGATGAAGTAACAATGCTGTAATTTTAGAATTGAAACATTCAAGTTGTCATCCAATAATATTGTTAGTATAATAAAAGGAACAATGTAAGAATGACAATGCTAAAATAGAAACAAGGAAAGGATACAATGTAAGATGTTATTTATATGTGCAAGTTACTCTTAGCACTGACGTGTCCTACTATATTTATGAAAATAAGTCAAAAAGGCATTTACACTAAAGGTCAGAGGGGACTGATTTATGTCGTCAGAATGAAATTAACAAGTTTACTAGTAATATAGATGAAGCAGTATGGAATATAGGCCATAAACATTTTACAACTGTTTCATCCATCATTAAGCAAAATACAGACAAACTAACTTATACATACAGCTGGTATGCTAAAAAACATCTGTCCTCTTTGAGTTAATAGTAGAGTGTTCTTATAAGTTAGAGTTAATTAATATTATATGATTTTTAACTAAACTGAAGCAGTCAAAATGCAAATGTCATAGTGAACAATAAAAAAATGCTAACAAAGATTAGTCATGAAGTCAAAAGGGACAATTAATATTAGAGATAATGAAACTACAAATCACCCACAAATATGAAAGAAACCTGGATGTTTGGGTAAGTTTATAGTAATGTTCATTTTTTTTGATCTTTCACCCACATATATATTTGTGAAACCTCCCAAATTATATAGGGTTTGTTATAGCGAAGTAATGTATTACACTACATCCTTCCTTGTATTGCTTCTGTATGATATAGTATGATTCCTTTCATTACATCAAACATCCAAATATAGACTAACCCAAAGGAAATACAATCAAGGTTACCACTAATAATTGAATTTAGTGATTCAAAATATTTTAATTTAACGTGTTATAATTTTAGCAATCTTCTTCCACGCCAAACCACTTAATTTAATTTTTATTCATGGAATAAATTTTTAGCAGATTCAAGTTTAGCAATTATTACAGTACTCACTAAATTTGCTAATGTTAGTACACGAAATTAATAGCAAACTTAAGGGATTAGACATTGTTAGTTATAAAACTAAACTATCTTAAAAGGATGAAATGTTGCATTAGCACGAGAAGACTATGGACTGTTAAGCCTTTCATCAGATAACTCTTTAAAAATCAAAGAAAAGAATTTAACAAGCAAATGTTTGACAAAACTTTTGTTTTAATTTTGTAACTTTCATACATCTTATTAAGAGTAAAGCAGTCCAAGGATACCAAAATCAATCTTATATAGGAAAACAACAAAGTGTACACCAACATTACATTGCATTCCAAATGAAACATCTTGGTATTAATGTGACATATCTCTTGTCTACAAAAAGGATTGTCATTCAACTATTACTTGTAAAAGATGATAAAAGGTGCACAGAATTACAAAGAAAAGTGAGTGTGGTCATTCTATGCTATAAGAATTAAGTCAAATAACATGTTCATGAGATCACCTACTCACAAGACTTTCCTTTACATAAAACAAAGGGTATTAACTTACCTTGGTCGTAAAATCAACTCTGTATAATCTTCATCACTGCGTAAATGAGAGGTAGAAATGTTACCAATCTCATCTCGATAATAGACATCTTGAGCAGCTGCTGGTAGAAAAGTAGTATAACTCTTAATAGCACTTTGGCCACTGTTGGGATTACGTTGGTAATCAAAACGAGAGAAAGGTCCTTTCAATAAAGCACCTAATGAGAAAGAACATGGAAATATAATTGTACCTTATTCATAAGCATACCACTATGACGAACACGAAGATGTTCTTCAACTTGAATAACTCCCCAATGAGATATCTGTATGACGCGTTCTAGTGATGTCACTGTCAAAAATGGGCCATTATTCTCATAATGAAGGGTCATTCTAGCATAATGATAGGGGACTATATCACTGTATGGTCCATAGTTAATTTTAGAGCCATCAGTTGATACAGGAGATACACGAGTGTAAGATTCAATATTTGATGAAGGGAGTTTAACATTAGTACTTTGAGTCTTGCATCGATAAGGCATAAAAATGTACACATTGCCTGTAAACTGGACCAATTGCTTGTCAAATTGTGTAATCTCTTTAGGATATGGCTCAATAATGTGAGTGAAGAATGTGTCTATTTTAATTGTTATTGTCTCTTTAGGTCCAAGAGGTGTGGCTAAAGAGATTGTATAGGCAGCAATATCACTATGTGAATCAATACGGGTAGTTTCTACTGAGAGTCTCTTAGAATTTTCATTGCCTTTGCTGGGTATCTATAGAGGGAAGCATACAGTACATTGTCTAAAGATGATGTAAATACTTACTACAGCTTGAATGTATGCCAGGCGCTGAAAAATAGATGAGTCTACAGTATACAAGAGTGATTTTGCTGGGGAGTCTCCTTCATTCTGAACTGTCAAACTGACAGACTGTTTTACGACCTGAGACGTGACATCTAACACTCTTGAAGCCCTTGTTATCAGTAATTTATCATTAGGTTCTTCTGCTAAACTGTATCTTACTACTAGCAAAGACAATAGAATAACCAAGACCAGTTTTGCAGCCATTTGTAACACGTGCGTCCTCTATTTAACCGTGATAGGGTTTTACGGTATATTGTTTAGCAATAATATAAAAATTGCACTAAAATTTATAAGAAACAATAATTATTGACAACACAGACTACTACTGTGCATTAATAATAAGATAATTAAAGTTACTAAATACAACATACAAAGTTACAACTGAGTAAAGAGAACTAATAACAGCTAACAGTCAGACCTGATAGTTAGAACTAGAGAGAGAGACAAAAAGTCAAAAGTAATATGATAGCTTTTGTAATTACATTTTTAAGAAATTCTTCTGCAACAATACGAGCCCGAGCATTGAGTGATATTTTCATCTCACTAATCTCTTTATCAATTTCTTCCATAAACTAAAGTGTAGTATTCAAATGAACAATATTAACAATGTTATTCTATTACCTGAATAACAAAGTCAACAAGCTTATGTTTGTACATTTGCTCAGTATGGAAATTAGTGATGAGAAAGCTAATATCATATCCCTAGTGTTATAAAGGAAACAAACAACAATTAATATAAATACATATAATATAATAGAGTTATTTATAAACAGATGAAAGTATTTACACTGAAACTATTTAACAAATACTGTCATATGATGTACACATGACAATATCATAACATAACATGCTAGAGAAGACAGTAGAGGAACAATTTAGTTCATTAGAGTTAGTTATATCATTACACATTATTTTTTATTTAAAAGAGAAAATTTGTGTATTGAGAAATTTAATGGACTGACCTCAATTGGTTTTCTTCGAAGTATAAAGAAATGTTCTGCCCTCATCATCATAAATCGCATAAACTTTTTACACAAAATCTTTTCAATTTCATCAGCCTAAGAGAAATAGCATTTATTAAATAGCTTGCAACATGAAATAACATTGTTTGTAGCCACAAGAACTAAACTATGTTTATATAGACTGTTTATAGCATTATATTAAATAGTTAAATCAATATGTTCATGAGAAAGAGGTGGACATATTAAATATTAAAACAGTATCTACATTGTTAAGCTTGTTCAGAACATACAAAGATGTTAGATGTTATGAGTACCTGTTTGATGGCAATTGAAACTCGAATGGAATTGACAGATCCTTCAATAAGTACTTTCTCTTTTTCATTCCTACTGACTACAACAGGAGTCAGTAACAATTCTTTACTGCTCCTATAAGAGAATAGAGAAGATTAATTCAATGACCTTCAGTGATCACATGTGATTGTGACTAAATTTTAAAATCATTACATATCAAACTCTATACTCAAAAATCACCTTACTTTAGTAATTAACTCACACACTATACTCAGACACTATTACCTCTAGATTTGAACTATTACCAGGTCTCCATTTGGTTATATTTGTTATGACCATATTTGGTATTATCAATTTACCTAACTTCAACTTCTGGTTTATTATGTCTTTCCACTACTTGAGACTCAAAGTTCTCCACACATAATGCTGCTGTTAGAGTAGACCGAACAGCATTAAGATATGGTTTAAGAGTGGCTGCCTACAATAGAATTCATTGTAATATGAATATTGCAATAAGGACAGATCTAATAAATCATACAACACATTTCCCAAAGAAGGTTTATCTAAAACAATACTTTCTACTTTGGACTATTAAAAAGGGCCACAGAAAAGTTAAATACTCACCATTTTCTACCTCTATGGTTGTAGAGCTTATCAGTATACCGAGCATGCGCAGACACACCCATTGAGCTAAGACCACGCCTCCGTAGTTTCAACTTTGTAATTTATTCTCTCTTTCATTCAGAAAGAATATTCATGGTAAGTAAGTGTTATGTACTATACTATAAAAATAGAAAATAATTGATGTTCATGATAAAAGTACAATGCAAAAGTGATAGATAATTTATTCTAATTAATACCCATCTATTTTCTCCAGGATCTTAGTGAGTTCAACAGGTATGTCAGTCCAGTTAATCCAGCAGTCTATCCTCATTTAGCAGTAATTCTATTGGGAATTGGATTGTTCTTCATGGCTTGGTTCTTTGTGTATCCAATGATAACCAATTACCAAACATAATCTGTGCAATATATATTATGTTCCTTAACTTTCAATACAATTAGATATGAAGTGACGTCCACAAAGTTTTCTAGAAGTTTGATGAAGGAGCTATTGGTGTCATTGTGGGCTTCTGTCTTTACTGGTTTTGGTGTCTTGTTTCTACTTTTATGGGTTGGAATCTATGTATAATTTCTGTTCAAAAACTTGTACCATTTCTGTCGTAAAAATAATAAAAATCATGAAATGAAACAATGCACGAGGATTGGTTGGAAATGTGTTGAGCTCTAATAAGAACGTTAAAAGGCGTGGTTTCACATGGCTGCACGTCAAGAAAAGGAGGCTTTGCAGACAGTTGTGATAAGTTGTTTTTCTGCCATTCTCAGTGGAGACCAGCAACAGAGAAAAGATGCTGAAGAAGAGCTAAAAGCATTAGAAGTCACTGAAGGTCAATGATGACTTCACTAGTTGTACACGCCCACCAATTTGTATTTCATCTCTAACTAGATTTTGGCTTAGTATTGGCAGAAATCACACTAGAAACTGAGGGACCTGTACCATACAGACAAGTGAGTATTAAACTAATCAAGGAGCTTACCAACATGTATCATAGTATCATACAGGTTGTTGATCAAAGGTAGTTAATTGTACTGGCGTAATTAAGTCTGCATCACACTATCCCAATTAATGTAATGATATTGCATTATAGGAACATAGTTATGAGGTTAGCAATAAATAAATGCAGGAAAGGACTTTTAATATTTAGTCCATAGCAAGTACGATGCATTTTTGCATATCTTCAATACACAGTAGTTCAGTAACAGGAAGAATATTTGAATGTAAGTATGTAATACTCTCAATATGCACAAGTTAGAATGCTCTGTCCTTCATATTTCATGTGCTATTGTATATATTGATATGATATTGACCAAACTCAACCTCCATGGCTGTATCATACCTAACTATATATCATTAGACTAGTTTTATACATAAAATGAAGGTTTAGTATAGTTGTTTAAAGTGTCTACCAATCTTTCAATGAACTTTATATATTTATAGCTAGCATCTGTCATATTGAAACAATATGTCAAGAATCATTGGTCTGATACTGGTGAATATTGTGACCCAATACCTGGAGAAGAAGCTAAGGCAGCTATCAGAAACATCTTGTTACGAGGATTAGGGGACTCTTTGAGTAAAATCAGAAATGCAGTGGTTAGTGTAGTCTCATTCCCAGACTGGATTTATAGGTGTGACATTTTGTTTGTTGTGCTTAGGCATATGCTGTTTCTGCTATTGCTCAACATGACTGGCCTGATAACTGGCCAAACCTGTTTGACCAGTTAATGGTAGGATTAGGTACAGGATCACCTGATCTGGTCCATGGTACCATGCGTGTTCTTGCTGAGTTTTGTCATGAAGTATCTGATACTCAGATCCCACAAGTGGCCCCTGTTATTTTACCTCAATTATTAAGAGTCATAGGTACTCCACAGGTATCTCCAAAACATTACACAATGTACTAGTGATACCAATATTTAGTTGTATAGTGTTCGTACTAGGAGCAGAGCTGTGAATATTTTTAGAATTTTATCTCGGCTGATTCATGCCATGTCTGATCTTGTCCCTGTGAGTCTGATCCTCTCATTCCCTTACTCATATAGTTAATACCTGTTTTATTTTCCAATACTACAGGAAGCTGTATATAATCTTCTCTTTCCTCTTCTACCTTCATACATTGAACATTTTGTTCAAATGCTTACTAGTCATGATGATGTTAACAATGATCCAGGCTTACGTAAAGAGATCATTACTGTACTTGGAAGTCTCATTGAATGGTTTCCTGCTCTTCTCAGACCTCATTTTATGACCATTGTTACTCCAGTTTGGAATATATTGGTTTCTAGTACTGATCTGTATCCACCACTTAGTTGAACATGATCAATGATAGATTACTGATAGATTACTGATAGATTAATGATAGATTACTGATAGATTACTGATAGAATAATGATAGATTACTGATAGATTATTTGATACATTAATGATAGAATATTGATAGATTAATATTATAATTCCTTAACATTTTTACTAGTTATGTTCAAAATGTCATCAATTCATCAGATACTTTAGTAGATGTGTATGACAGTGATGGAGAAACCATCAACTTTGATTCTGGTACATAAATGTCTTATTTTTTGCATAATATTATTTTCCTTTAGTATTATTTGCTATCTTCAAATTTATTGCCAATCTCTTGGACTATGGTTGTCAACCTCAATTATTTCCTCCCATTCTCCCTGAACTAATTTATCACTTACTTACTCTAACACAGATCACCTCAGAACAAGTACAGTTATTGTACATAACAGATATGTCATATTGTTATAATAGGTACTTGTATGGGAAAATGATGTGTGTCGGTTTATGGAAGATGATGAAAGTGAGCTGGCTTTTTCTGTCAGACTTGCAGCTTATGACCTTTTGATGGTTAGTTATCTGATGGCTGTTCATTATCTGTTGATTATTATCTATTATCATCATCCTCTATTGATGGATGTTCATTATATCTGGATTATATAGCAATTTTCAGAGGAGAAATCACTTGAAGATGCTGTTTATAAAGCTGTCCACACTGCTGTGGATAGACATTTAACTCATTCAACACAAGAGAGCCATACTGACTGGTGGAGGGTGAGGGACCACATGGAACACTTAATATCTTCTCAATATTTTTATTGTAGACTCATGAAGCATGTCTACTAATAATTGGTGCAATAATTATTGAGAGTAGAAAACAACAGTTAGTACAATTCAATAGTCAATTGTTTGCCAATAATATTCTCCTTCCTGATCTGACCTCTTCTGGTAACTCGTCTCTATTTCGTTGAATTATTGTCTCTATACATGCTTACAGTATCATCTCCATTCCTCACTGGAAGATGTTTATGGCTTGCTGGTAAAATGAGTGCTCAGCTTGATACAGAGACTCTTCAAAAGTACATCCATTCTCTATTTACAATTGTATTTTCATTGTTGTATGTGTCTTTCTTTAGATGCTTACAAGCTACAGTATCAGGTTTACAATCTACTCAACATGGAGTGGTACGAGTAATGGCAGCTAAAGCTAGTAACTAGTTAGTTATTAAAAATCACTCCATTTGATTTTTGGACTGTCTTTTCTAGTTTTTGCTACGAGTTGAATCACACTGACCACCGACCTCTTTTAATTCCTTATATTTCTTATTTTATATCTGAACTTTGTAATATGGCATCTGATTCTCCAGAAGATCTACTGTTTGTTATTGTAGACTCATTACAACAAGTTTGTCAGGTTAGTGAAAGTGATTTTGTGAACTATTGTATCAAGAGATCTATAAGATTGATGAAGTTACTACAGCTGCTCATGTTGAGAGATTGGTACCGCTAAGTTTGGCATTGTTCCTCAAGTTTTCTCATGGTAATATGGATGGATAAATATATCAATGGATAGATGAATAGATATACAGGCAGATGGATGGACAGATGCCTACAGAGACTAACAGCTGGATCACTGAAGGTCATTCATTCTTCTAGATCCTTCTATCAGTGCTTGTCTTGAGGACTTGTTTGTATGTTTATCAAATAATAGAGGTTGTCATCCTCTCCTCCATAGTCGCCTTTTACCTACTGCTGTTGAATTGTTATCAGCTACAGAGTCACAGATACCACTAGGGATGGTGTCGGTAAGACTATCAGTTAATACATTGGTTTACTTGTAATCTTTTTAACAGTCTACTCTAGATATATTAGTGATCATTATTAGAGGGTGTACCCCTCCTCTTCCACCTTTGTTCATGAATGAATTGTTCAAGGTTGTCGTTCATAAGATATTAACATCTGAAGATCCTGCAATCTTGCAAGTAATTAAATGTTGATTAAATATAATTATTTTTGAATTATCCCCTCAGAGTGGTGGAGAATGTGTGAGAGCATACTTATCTGTGGCAGCTAACCAGCTTATGGAATGGTAGGTGCCTTGACTAACGAGTTTACTCTCTCACACTCCCTCTCTCTCTCTCTCTCACACACACACACACTCACACTCACACTCATAGGGTGGATGAATCAGGACGGTCTGGACTACAATATGTTGCTGAAGTTATGATGCATTTATTAGATCCTGCTAGACCAGAATATTCAGCTGCATTTGTTTACAAGCTCATTATTGTTTTTGTTAAGAAGGTAAACACATCACAGCAAAATTAAGTTATATAACATTGTTGTAGGTAGGTAGTGCACTAGGGAATTACCTTGAGCTGTTGTTACGCTCAGTTCTAAGCAAAATGCAACAAGTGAGTATAATAATAGTAATTGAGTGACAGTAAAGAAATGACAAATGAATTGTTCTAACAAAACAAAAGAGATTAATTACTCCACATGATATGAATTCATTCTTTAGGCTCAGACATCCAGTGTCATGCAGTCTCTTCTTGTTGTCTTTGCTCACTTAGCATCCAATCAACAATTAGAAGGACTTCTGTCCTTTCTCTCTCAAGTTCCTGATCCATCTGGTCGACCAGCACTAGAATATGTTGTTACTGAGTGGTGTGTTAGACATGTAAGTATTAGGATAGTAACAATGTGTTTATTTATTATCTTGTAGTCCTTTTTCTTTGGTACTTATGAACAACGAGTGAGTACAATGGCCCTCTGTCTGCTTCTTTCGCACTGTGTCAATACTGGAGATCAAAGATTAAATAATATCATTGTAGTTGAAGAGGAAGTCTCTGCCATTAGTGATGGTAATTGAGGTTTCCAATTTTATAAGTAACTATTCTGTTTTTGATGTGTCAGGTATTGTAACACGAAGTAAGAAAGCTTCCTCAGGACAGAGATGGACACAGACTCCATTACCAGTGAAATTGTTGAAGGTATTAATAGAAGAATTACGTACTCAAATTGAGAATATTATGGAAGATAATGTGGAAGATGATGAGGTGAGTAAGGTTGTAGACTTGTAGTATAACATTATAATGTCTTCTCCCAGGTGGATGAACCTTGGTTATCTGATTCTGATGATACAGTTAATACTTTAGAAATGTTACTAGGAAACCAAGTAAATTTTGAGGATGATGAAACAGATGATCCTGATTTGAAGGATGAAGCTCTCCTTAAAGTTGACTTACATGTGAGAGGATGTCCCTGGTATTAATGATTTACAATTTATTTTCTGTTATAGTCTCATCTTGTGCACTATCTAACTGAGCTATCTCAACAACCTTGTTTCCCATCTCTTCTTCATCATCTTTCTCCTTATGAAAAGGAGACACTTGGTGCTGTGGGTGCCATAGTCTGTTCATAAATTGGTCAACCATTATATCACTAACAATTATATTGTAATGCTTTTATAATAAAATCTATACACCTGTATCTGAATTTGCGGACAACCCGGCCGGGTGGTGACACGTAGATCACGTGATCCGTTACCTAGCAACCTAACTACCAATTGACAACTGTTAGTGGAAGAACTAGAAAGAAAGTCTTTAAAAATGCTACGAATACAGCAACAAAGACCTTCATCTGGAGGTAGTGAGGCCGAACTCGATGCAATGGGTAAGTCAGTAAGCCATGAAACAAGGAACTCTATTTATTATGACTTAGCTCGAGAAGACTTAGCAGTGTTACAAAGAAAGCTAAGAGTTAGTGAAGGAAACAAGAAGTCTTATGCTGATCAGGCACACAATGTCTTGAGGAAACAAGTGTAAGTATTTGAACTGAGAATAGAACATTATTTGGTCTCATTCTTGGACCTTGCTATTAAACTCAGGAATGAGACTAAAGTTAATGTGTATATATATATATATATATATATATATATATATATATATATATACTTTGAATTCACCAATACTCAACAAGTCATAGCTCATTTTAACAGTGTTGTAGTCACAGCTGGAAACAAACTTGACAAATTATGACAATTACTATAATTGTAAATAATTTGTATTGGAGTCAATTTTTATTTCCTAGTGCTATGATACAAGCCTTGAATCAAGAGAATGAAGATTTAAAGAAAAATTTGTCCTTAGCTTCTAGCACTCAAAATGAGCTAAAGGTAACACAACAAATAAATTTCAAACTACTAGTACTGTCTTAATAGGATATGTATGTGTCCACTCATTTTAAAGAACTCCTTGATAAGTACAGTAAGAGATACTTTTGCAGCTCTCTGCTTGTCAACTCTTTCCCTCCCTCCCTCTCTCTCTCTCTCTCTCTCTCTCTCTCTCTCTCTCTTCACAGCTTGCTACTATGAACAGATCACAGAAGAACAAAAGCTCATAAGAGAATTGGATGGTAAAACTAAATCATTAGAAGAATCCATAAATAAACAAAGACGAAATATGGGAGGGTAAGCACCAAAATAAGAGTCCAGTCTCCATGGTTACATGATAATATGACAATAATTATGTTTCTATTCTAGTGTTCATATGAGCCAGGCACAACATATTGCTGTTCAAAAACAACTTCGAGTCATGGAAAACAGATTGGACAAGGTACGAGTAGTTTGTTGTAGCTAGTCTAGCTAGAAATGAAATTAACTGAACAGTTTGATATGTCTATAGGCTCTTGTGAGGTTCAATACTGCCTTAGCAACCAATACCCAGCTACGCAATCTAATTGATCATCTCAGACAAGAGAAAAGGGTTTTTGAAGGATTGCAGAAAAAATTACAAAGGGTAATTATGTCATAATGATAATTATTGTTTAATTAACAATCAAAAATACAGGAGCTTATTGGTTTTAAAAGGGAGATAGGTGAAGTAATTGAGAAATCTACTGCTGCCTATTCCTCAAGGTATAATATAACATACTATCATTCTGTATTATTCTCTCAATATATAGAGAAGATGCTCAAGTAAAATTGTTAGCTCTTAAAGACAAAGCAGATAAAGAATTCTCTCAATATCAAATGGAATTAAAGGTACAGTTTGATATTATTAACTTGTTTTTGATCAGTGTTCATGTTATGTTAACTCCATTACTATTGTTTTAGGAACTGATTCGAGTTATTGATCATGATCAAAGATTGAGAAATTTCATGTCATGCAAAGACCAAGAGAGAGCTGAAGCTCATCGTGAAATAGAAGCTACAAGGAGACGCAAAAGTATGGCATTCTAAAAAAAACATGCCTTTAAATCTTTTCCATTGTAGTTGCTGAGAAAACAGAAGAAAGAGAACGTACTGTTATGGTGAGTTAAGTATGTTTGGGGTGTGTAGTGAGTGTTTTGTCTCCTCCTCTGGCAGTCTTATGAAGAAGCTTTCCAGAGCATCAAGGAAGCTACTGGTATTACAGATATTGATCATCTTGTCAGTCGGTTCATTGAAGGTAAGTGTTTGTCTTATTGACATGTGTCAGACTCAATAGTCACTCAGTAGTGTCTGAAGTGACATTCTATTGAAATGACATGAAAATATTATGTTAACACTTTGTGTTTTTCTTCCTGTTTCCCAGTGGAAGATGAGAATTTTGCCCTCTTCAACTACGTCAATGAACTTAGTGGTAGTATGGAGTTAATACAAGAAACTATTACTGGTTTAAATGAGGAGATAAACCAGTTTCAACGGGAAGGTGTATCGCTCGAACAGCAAAGACAATCCATTCTTCGTGGTCTGGAAATGGAGTTGAATGATGCACAAAAGGATACAAAAGAATCTGAAGCACAACACAGTTTGTCTTCTCGTGTATTGGAACAATTGAAGTCAGGTGATTGTCATGTGATCATATGACAATATACATATTATATCCTTCATATATGCTAGGTATTGAATCTGTTTTCTCAAAGATTGGTTGTGATAGTACTGCTATCACTGAGCTATTGGGTGGTCATGCTGGTGTCACTGAGTCAACCTTACTACAATATCTTGGTCTCATTGAACAGAGAACTAATGAATTACTACAACTTCAAACCTTCCTACAAGCTAAAGTAACAATACATTAGAGCAATATATCATTAAGTTTGTACTGTCTCTTTAGGAATCTGATGATCCTGATGCCATTGCACAATTATTGATGACACGTAGTTCTCTACCTGGTCTTAATCAACCCTCTCTAGTTTTACCTTCTACAACGTAAACTCATTAAATTTTCACTAGTTTTTTTATGTTTGTTTTCATTAGCTCTGAATACAGTATTGATAGCAATGAAGATGAAGGACAACCTTTGACACAAGAAGAACTTCGACAAAGAGCTATAAAGGGAGTAAGTACTCATTGTATAATAATTATATTATCTATTATTGTATATAGCTCCACCAACGTGAAGTTCGCAAAACTGTCACAGTTTTAACGACACCTCCTGGAACAGCTGCTCCCCAAAGCACAAAGAGCCGAGGAATGACATCAGAGAAGAAGAGATTACTCTCAACACGTTAGAACAAACAAATACACTCTATATTTAGTAATGTTAAGAATATTTTATTGAAACCATTTCATTTAAGCAAGAAAATAATAGCAAGAGTGATAAGTGACCCTGGTAATAATTTTTGTTTTTTCAATAATATATCACTAAAAATATACAAGTATCATAATAACAGTAATCACTTTACACTCCAGCATTTTTTAAAAGAGCTTGTGCTACTGCCTTCAATATAGCATTACATGAATTATTGACAGACTGAGCTGTGGCTATTGCACCAGGAGATATATTGTTAGTCTGTCCAGATACTATAGGAAAACAAAAATAAAGTGATATCACTCAACACACAACATCTTACCTTGTCTTTTTCCAATATTATTTTGATCAGTAGCTACATTAATTTAATTAATGATATAATAATTAATATACAATGCGTTCACTTACATCTTTTTTTCCATGATTTACGAGTTGGGTCTAGTTATTATAATCAACTGACAAGTTGTTATTATGTCACTATTGTACCTTGTCTTCTTTGTTCCTCTGGTATTGGATCATCATCACTGGCTATTACTGCCTCTTGAGCATTTAACAAAGTACTAATCATCTTACGCTCTTGAGTATTAGGAAGAAACTGAATAAAGAATAGATAAAGATTATTATCAAGGGGGTTGGTTAACTTACCCTAGGATCAACACCAAATATGACATAGTATCCTGTCTTATCCACTATTGTTAATACTCCTACATTGTAACAAAATTGTAAAATGTTATTATACTAAGTACTAACCAAAACCACGAAATTGTTTAGTATTGTTACCAATATCATAAAAACTAGTGACACCCTCAAACTCATTGTATGTATGAAATGATGTAATGTCATTGAAAGTGAAAAAAACATAGTCATCTTTGAAGACAATGACTGTCTTGCGACTGTAAACAACAACAGCTTCACGTCCAATGTTCTCTTGTTCAAAGCGACTTTTAGGTTTACTGCGTTTATCCCTATGCATAGTAGCCATAACTTCTTCAATTCTTTGATGAGATACCTACAACAAATATACCATCAATATAAGGCAGTGTTGAGTACACTCAACCTACAAACAGTGAAATCATTATACAAATATTATCCACACTGCCTACCCAAACTATACATATACAGGAAATTAATGTCTGAGTTTTATATACCTTTTGGACAAAGAGATCATTTTCATTGGCATCTCTCTTTGAGTTAGTAGTTGTACATCCGTCAACATCTTGACTCTTGGGATCAAAACAAACTGCATGCATCCGGAAACCTGGTCTTCTAATGGACTTGTTGCTTCGGAATTCAACAAGTAGACGAGAAGGTTCCAAGTCGCCTTGAGGAGTTAAGGTGCCACATGTGATCTGATCACCAAAATCTCTTGATACACGTAGATAATCCAGACAAATGGGATCACGGAAGAATGGACTTATTACTGGATCTTGTAATTGATGTTCAGGAATATCATAGTACATGAGTTGTCCAGCTGGACATCGAATGTGCCATCTACACATCAACCTGTGACAAAGAGCTTCAAGACAATTCAGTTATAACTATTTCATACCTGTTGACATGATTAGCTCCACGTAGGCGACCAGGAGTGTTGAGAAAGTACAGGATATGTGTGTCAGAGCGATCTAAGATGCTGAGATTTCTTCGACGTACAAAAACTGGATCACAGAGTGTGAAGCCAGATATCATTCTCATGTTAGTGCGATAACAAAAATATTGACTGTAACAGAGACATCAAATGGACCAGTATTTTCATGATTAGTGTCATACTTTTTTGATGGGTATCGAGGAGAAATGGGACATTGTGTGAGAACTGCAAATAAATCATTAACTCCATCAGTAACTGGAAACTGAGCCATAGTAAGAGTAGACAAACAGACAAAAGACATTAACAATAACACTGACATCTTGGTACAGTGAGCAATATAAACTTGTTCTTATCAACTGCGACATTTATATACACTTTCTGTGGGTGTTGTTTGGGTTTTAAGGCTGGCCAAAATGACTATTGTAGTCATTATTCTAAAAATCTCTATATGGCCTTAGGGAACTGGGTGTGACAATAATCTATGTCCTAAAATGAGCAAAGATTTTACTAAATGCCCCCAATCTCAGTACATGCCTAGGCTTATTAGCTCATCATTTGCAGGAGTCAAGTCCAGAAGCCAGATGTTTGCACATGCAAGAGAGGGAAGCTTGTACAAACACTGTTATTGATCAATACATCATAATAATTATGATGCTTACTGGGCGGTGGGACGTTTGTGGTCTCAAACACGTGTTTGCTTATATAAACTCACTGTTAAAATGGCAGCCAATGAAGGGAATGAAGAACAGTTGGAAAGACAATTGGGAAATGCGTCAAATATGATCAATGCAGCCTTAGGAAATTCTTTTGAGTAAGTTTGTAGTATCCTATAATGTCAATATTGTTATAATTTGTCTTAAGTTCTAGACATACTAAAGAGAGATCATTTCTCGACCATATGCTGTTTGCTGTAATACGTGCTCCAGTAGTACATCCGCTCAAACTTGTCACAGCTCTCATACAGTTTGGCTATGAGCCAGCTCCACCTACTAGAAAATACAGCTTTTTGGTTCGTCAGTATTTTTATTATTATCCAGGGTTTGTAGGCTATTGTCGTAGTATTGCTAATGAGAGAGGCTGGAGGAGCTTGTATCGTGGAGTTGGACCAGCCATTATAGAAGATGTTGCAGGAGAAGTTGCAAATGATTTAGTCAGACCATTAGTCAGTTCGTTTGTCAACTCTCTTCCGCTTAAAGAGGTACCAGGAGATGAAACTCCTGATAATGTTGACAACTTGACCACAACACGAGCTACATTGGTCCGAGCTACAAAAGGGTTTATAACATTGTCTGTCACCAATTGTCTTGTAGAAGTTTTAATACATCCATTTCATGTGGTCACCGTTCGAACAATGGCGCAACATGTGGGACAAGAAACTATGTACAATGGATTTATTACTGCAATTAAGGAGATCTACAATAGTGATGGCATACGAGGATTTTATGCAGGAATAATACCTAGTCTTATATATCATGTAGTGAGTAGTCTGGCCTATGAAGTTGTTGTTGTTGTCGTTGAAGAGACAGCAAAACGGTTACCTGTTGCTATTGTAAGTGGTGGAGTGGCAATTTTGAAAGGCCCACTAGCTTCCTATATGACACGATCTTACACATACTCTTTCCAACTTATCAGAAATCTGATGGCGATAAATGGGATACCACTACAAGCTGCTTCCCTAAACCCACAGTTCTCTTCTTGGAAAGACTGCTGGAAGTATTTACGAGCTACTGGAAACCTATTCCGTGGCAGTGTCGTTCTATGGCCTCGTTTTGTTCACAATGATCCTAGAAATAAGTTATAACAGTTGTGTGACCTTATATAGTAACTGAACTCTATGTACATTCTAGTATTATTTGTATGTCATTTATTCATAATAAGAAGCGAAAACGAGCTCCACCCTCGTGTAAATGAGATCCTCCATCTTGTTTGTTAGAGATGGCTACAGTCCTGGTATTGCTCTTCTTACATTGTCTTCTATATCATTTTACACAAGCCTCTTGGACACAACAATATGGAGACGGTGGTTCTACCAGTTTTGTTCCTTTTAAAGGCGTTATCAATCAAGGATGGTGGTACATTGCACAAAGAGCCTCACAAGATATAGCTCACCCACGAAATCCTTGTACAACTGAGGAGGGGATTGTTTTCTACCCACTGGAATCACGAGTGATAGCTGTCTCTCCTGAAGGTGTTGTCTTAAGGGAATATGATGTGCAACAGACAGATGCAGAATACTACCTAGAGACGAGTAACACTTTGTACTCTGAGAAACTCAAAATGGTGATAGTGTTTGCAGATGGTTCTACACAACAGCAAGAGGGTCGATTAATCTCGCGTCTTTCAGCTTTGGATCCCACTGCAGATCATGTCATCTGGCAAACTGATAGCATGCATGCTTTTTCTCATCCACTCGTGCTTTCTGAGACTCATGAGTCACTTTTCATTGCTACTGGCAAAGCACTTGTTGCATTAAGTCTCAAAGATGGTTCACAAATTTGGTCCAAATCTCTAGCCTCTGATTTAGATTGGCCTATTCCTCTTAAACTTGCTACTCTATCTAGTTCAAGTGGACAAAACAAAGAAGTCCTTCTTTTCCCTACTGTCCCAGGAGTGAATAATGGAATCTTAATTGCTCTTGATCCAGTCACTGGAATGGAGTTATGGCAACAGACATTGGGATTTAATGAGGATGGAAGCTTTGCAATATCTCCCACAGGCATCATTTATGGTTGCACTGGTTTGTTTCCTGATATTGCTCATGGCAAACAAATCATAATACTGGAAGCAGAGACTGGGAAAATACTCTACAATGGAGAAGGCTACTGTACTAATGCCTCTCAAGTGATGACACCCTCAGCAGATTCTTCTGGAAATGGATACTATAGGTAACATATTATTATAAATTGATGTTGTTTTATTTGTATTCTTTGTAGTTGTGGTAATCAGGTGTTCTCAGTGACACCTGATGGCAAACTACGGTGGCGTTCAGCTGTATATGGTTATCAAGACTTACCTTCACATCTTCCTGTGTCTATTCATCCAGATGGCACTGTTTACTACATAACTATTAATCAGACAAGTATCCTAGCTCTCTCCAGTCAAGATGGTTCACTTATTAAGAGTTATACTGGTAGGAAAGATGTTTCCATTATTCAGCCACCTATACTTGTTGGAAATGACTACATGTACATAGTTGGTATTGCTCCTCATTCTACTGCTGTTCTCTACCCAATGTTACGTTAATAATTACTAATTAAATAGAATTCAATTGTTTTTTTATGCTCAAAATCTGCTGATGAGATTATTTTTATCTTTGACACAATTCTTGTAATATTTTATAACTTTCTGAGTGACGTTGTTGAGATTTTTTAGACAATCTCTTCCACCTGAATCAAATTGACAAATAGTAATCTAACAGGTAGTAAGTCATACTTTATTCGAACATCTTTCCATTTCTGAAGATAGTCTCTTTTAAGTGGGTCCATTTCATCATTAGTCAAACCAACATCCTAGCACAATAATGACAAAACATTCATAAAATACTCCACTTACTAAACAATGGTCCATATTATCAGTATCCACTAATGGCCTATCATCTGTGTATGATATGTTGTCTGATACCTCAGGAAATGGTAGACTAGTAAGAGAAAGAACAAGCGTACAATATCTGCTATAATGATCATGTATTACCTGTATACATTTAAGTCTGGTACAGTCACCTACATGATAATAATAAATCCTTATTGTTGTTCATAACTACATACCATAGGATGGGTATTGAAGGACAAAGAATGAACAGTGAGACCCTGTCCAAGTGGATCGTTTACAACCCATTCACGACATACTGAGTAAAGTGATGGAGTGTTACCCAGACGAGACAAATTTAAATGACGACCATATATAGTAATGACCTCACTAGAACTAAACATGTCATGATAATAATTGTTATAAGCTTTTGTTTACCTTGACTCTTTTTCTTCATCACTAAAAGCTACCGGAAGACAATTACTAGTTTGATGATATATTTAATTCCTTACTGTCTGATATGCTGTCTCGTTGTGCTCGTTTTCTTTTCCTACGTTGTTTATAAGTCCGTTTCCTTGGAGATGAATACTCTATCCTACATTATAAACAGTCTGTTAAAATTGAACTAAATGAAAATAATTTCATTGACAAATCAATACTGAATTAACCCCCAAATCCTTGATATACTTAAACCAAATGAAATAACAACTTTGTTACACTAGACAAGAACCAGTCATGGGTTCGGACTTCATTGGGAAATTAACACTAAACCTTGGAACCAAAATGTATTGATTTTACATTGAAGTATGGTGTTCCATTATCAGTTCTCTGTCCATTTCATGCAATAAAAATATATCAAAGTAAACTCACAGATCTCTTGCTGCCTCCTCTACATCTTCATCTATTTCTACATTTGACAGTTCTCTAATTGTAACATTTTAAATGACTGATTTGATAATATTGTGAACTTAATAAACTCACCTATCTTTCCTCTGTGAGACTAGATCATCTAAGACATCACGAAGTTGAGTACGGCCTATCAAACAGACATTGATTACAATATTTTGTAATAAAATGTGATGATTTTATACCTGTTTGCTCTGTACTTCTTTCAACAGCCATAAGTGGGCGGGGCAATCTGATCAACGGGTTCTCAGGAAATCACTGGAACTCGTTTCAAACATAAAATCCCTCCTACTAGAAAATTGCGGGAAATCTAAATAGAAGAGATATGCAGCCCCCTCAGGTTGGAGTTGCCTTCGGACAAGTACGTGACAGTGTTTAAGTGTGTAAACCAAATCCAGTTCTACACACAGTCTTTACATAATTTGATCTGATATATCTCATGATTCCTCTACATATCTTTTTTCATGTCACCATTACACTTAGAACTCCTATTCAGTAGAAGAAGAAGAGGCAATTCGATATGCATTAGATCAAAGACTGGGACCAGAGTATGTTAGTCAGAGACCTGGACCAGGAGGACAAAAAGTATGGATATTTTCTTGTGTAATGGTGACTAGTTCCATTACAGTTGGCATATATTGAGGGGCACAAATTAATTAGTTTAGCTAACGAAACATTCGGATTTAATGGTTGGTCTCATTCAGTTACTCAACAAAATATCGGTGAGTATGTCTGGCATTAGTCACAGCAATGTTACACTATATTATGTGTCCACCATATTGTCCATAGATATTGGGTATGTATTCTATATATCTACAGTTATAAGTTGTTCATATTTACATAATGTGCTTATCATTGATATTTAGAAGCTGGGAGGTTTCTCCCAGACAGATAATGTTTTACATTAAATGACACATTTGCCTCCTCAGACTTTATTGATCAAGTTGGTGATAAGTACTATGTTGGAGTGAGTGCATTTGTCAAAGTCCAACTTAAAAATGGTGCCTTCCATGAAGACATTGGATATGGTATTAGTGAAGGAATGAAATCAAAAGGTTTGTCACTTGAGAAAGCTAGGAAAGAGGCAGTAACTGATGGTATGAAGAGAGCTCTAAGGTAATCTATGATACATGAACAGCAGTAATGTTACAATTAGCAGTGTATTGTGTATTAATGATATTTATTACTATACAAATTGTTATTGATAGTTAGTTAGGTTAACAGCAAACACATATGTTGAGCTTATGTTCAGTTATACCACAGATGCTATATATATGTTGTATATTGTTTGTTGATTATCAGGAGCTTTGGTAACTTGCTAGGGAATTGTATTGCTGATAAAAACTTCCTGAAAGTAGTTCAAAAACAACCTAGACAGGTAATAACATAATCAATAAATTAGCATCAGTTATTAATGGTTTCATTTTTGGAACAGCAATCTAAGGAAATACAACAACAAAACTTAAAGTGCATGGGAGAACTTCATCCTTCTCTACTTGAGTATCGTTACAATCGTCTTCATTATCTTCTCCCATCTCATCCTCCCAACCTCATGCATGTCACTACATCAGAGTCCCAGCAAATGGAGACACTACCGGACTCATGTGTGGGTTGTACCCCTTTAATCGATGCTTTAAAAGCTGAAGAATATTGCCAACAAAAAAGAAAGAGAGTAATGAACAGTTTACTAAAAGAAAGCAATAATTGTTTGGATAGTGGGCAGAGCAGTTCAGATGTGGATGCTAAGACTTCATTGCCAACCTGTTCTATATCTCTCAATAATACATCTAGTAACACTAAAGTTATTCAATCTTTGAAACAAGAACCACAAACTCCTGTATATCACAAAACACCTAATTCAATAAGGCCGTCTAGTGAAGGGGCTACCTCATTAACCAGTACTGATAAAGGAACTCCAACTGGAAAAGAAACAAGTCCAAATGTGTATTTAGCTACTCCAATGAGTAAAGATGGATGGAATAACTCTACAGAGGATAATAGAAAGTTACGTTTAGCTCAGCAAAAGCTAAAAAAACAAGAATGGCAGCGAAAGCATCAACAAAAACAAGAAAGTGAAACTTGTCATGTTAAGCAAGAGGGAGTAGCTGAAGATGAAGAATCTGTCGCATATCTTGACCTCATCACTGATGGTAAGGGGTTTCTATGGGATTGTAGAATTGATACTTACATCATAACTACAATGTGTGAACAATGTGACAATGTTTGTCCATTGTGTGTTGAACTTAGTACAAGATTTGTTATATACATCACTTCATCATTGTTTCTTGCTCTATAAATATTTCATTTATGAGAAAAGTCAGCAGTAGTTAGTCCCGGAAAGGGAGAGTCCTGGTCATGTACTTCAATCACTATGACACCATTAATGTTCTCTCTCTCTCTCTCTCTCTCTCTCTCTCAGATGATCCAGAGTTCTGGGATCGTGTGTTATCGAGTCAAAGTACAAATAATCTCACTAAAGACACATCGTTACCTAATGATAACGTGCACAAACCAAAGAGACTACGTGTATCATAATAATTATTAATAATTTTTAATTAATAGCGATTATTAATAATTACCGGAAGGCGAAATCGTATAAAATCCCTGCACAGTATTACCATTTTATTGGTGTAAGTTTAACATACGAGAGGCGCAGAAAGCATGTCTTCTAGATATCAAACGCTAATAACCAGTCCAGATGATTCTCACAGCGACTATAGACTAGCATCTCCTCCAGTTCGACGTTCGTCGGAGCCTAACATGTACGCTATCGACTACTTTCCGAATCATAAGAAATATAACAGTTTACCTCAATATGGTAGACTACATGGATTTTTGCAACGTCTTAACACGAGACGAAGAAGCAGACGAGATAGAGTAATAGATACAAGAAGTAACAGATTGTCTGGAGATGGAGGAGCCATTTCTTTTCAAGTTAATAGTCAAACTCAAAGTGACAATAATAAGAAAGAAGATACAGATGCTGTATTTGATAGTAGCAGTGAATTAGAGACTGTATCAAAGTCTGGACAAAAAAAAGGATCATACCAATACAAGAGATTAAGATTGAAGAGACATCATCGATCCATGTCAGATCATACTGTAACCAACTCGCAAAAACAATTTTAAAGACTTTACTTTCTGTTGTATTATAAACTCAATTAATATATTATCCTATATACCCTTCTATTGTATTATGGAGTCATTCATTCAACTGTTTATTTTTATATTGTATTCTGTATTGTACAGGCACACTGTATTGTATGCGTTGGTTGTTTTGACAAGTGACTTCTGTCAGCAATACACTTAGTTATCTTCTGTGTTGACAATGCACATACCATTAGAGTATAGTATACACATTGTAGTCAAGACAATTTGTATCAATATGAAAGAAATGTCTACTATATAATTCAATATCCACGAGCCATTAACTAATACTGGATTGTATGCTATCGTATTTGCTGCAATGTTAAAAAGTTCTGGTGACACATTTTATAAATTTTTCTAACAATATTTTGCCTATTACTTAAACTTAAGGTAGCATACTGCTAATTAAACAGTCATTAGCACATAACGTAGTTAATACATAATAGACATGCCCATCATAACAAGTATATATTATAATACCAAAGGTGGCAATAATATGACATATTGGTGACATATCAAACGTCATGTGCTAGTTTGTTGCACAATTTGTATTGTACTTAACTGATC
Organism: Xestospongia bergquistia; assembly: GCA_963965975.1. Taxonomy (NCBI): domain Eukaryota; kingdom Metazoa; phylum Porifera; class Demospongiae; order Haplosclerida; family Petrosiidae; genus Xestospongia; species Xestospongia bergquistia. Next base: position 3,022,674 of record OZ014419.1, read on the forward strand.
TGTTTATACATTCCAGAGGCAATTAAGAATGTCAGCAGTGGTGTACAATAACAGTGTTGTTTAAATCACTTGGTGCTAATATGATTTTTTCCAGTACATGATTTAAAGGAATTAGCATCCCAGCATGAGAATTATTGGAGGTACATGTGATAATAGACAAATTATCAAAAGAAACATCTAATATAGAAATATGTAAATAACACAAATATATCTGAAGGTTTCTGTTGTGAAACAATATGTAACCCACCTCAAGCGAGGAGGAAGTTATGACCTATAAATATGTGTCTATACTTATTGTGAAGTGATAAATTCTTTAGTCTTGAGGTAGAGTCCCTTGAGTAGGGTACGTCCCCTGTGTGTCTACAATATTATGGATCATATCATCAGACCCACCCATTACCACATGAGTCACAAGGTCACTCATAACAGACAAGTCTCCTTCCATCATACTTAGAGCAGTCGAGGGACCAATAGGTGAGCCCATAGCAATGGCCTTCTCTCGATGTTCCTGGGTTTGGTAATGAGCAACTAAATCATTGGGATCTTGAAAGGTTTTGTTACATGCATGGCAAGGAAAGACATTGATAATACGACGATATTCGGGATGAGTTTTCATGTGTTGACGGTAAGCATATATTGAGTTGAAGCCATCAGAACAGAAACGGCAATTGAACTTTGATTCCCCATTATGAACCTTGACGTGAGTTTGAAGATATGCTAATCTAGCAAATATCTTACCACATATTTCACATTCAAAACGATGATCTGAGACCTTATGAGTTTCTAGATCATCTTGTGAAAGACATACTCTGAAACACTCTGAACATCGCAACTCTTCATTTTCAGAGTGAGATTTCTTTAAATGATCTTTTAAATCTGCTAACAAAGTAAAAGACCCGTCACATTCTTGACAATGATAGGGTTTGCTCTCTCCATGAACTTTTTGGTGGTTCAAGTACATAGAACGAGTGGCAAATGTGCGACCACATGTTTCATGTGTACACGTGTAGGGATGAACAGCAGCATGTACAGTTTTAATGTGGCTCTCTAAAGAATCTTTACGAGTGAAGGATTTGGTGCAGTAATTGCAAGGAATACGAGGACGGTTAGGATCATGTATCTCAAGATGGCGAGTCAAACGATATGGACGATCAAAGGCCTTGTTACATATGGTACACTTGTACTCCCTAAAAGTAGATCCTACTTCTGTTTGTGTAGTGAGTTTAACTCTACCAATATCCATTTCTTGTGTAGTCTCAGTAGAATTCATTTGTGTCAGAAGTGCAGTGGGAGTATCATCATCCAGCCTGTGGTTGTCATCTTGGCTAGATGCTCTAACATCATGCTGAGAAAGTAGTGCTTGCTCTACTGCATGTAAACTTTGAGCAGCAGCTTCAATAAAGCTTGCTGCAGATGTAGAGACACCAGATACATCTAGAGACTCGGGTAAGCTCTCTTGACTGTTATCTGAATTCAGGCCGGACGTGTTGGCAGCATGGAGACTGAAGTCACTCTGTCCTGCTAGCTCTGAACCTATAGTAACATCCAGGCTGGATGGATGGGATGACGAGGGAGAAGAAGGCCCATCTTGGGAGGATGGTTGCACAATTTCTATGTATTGCTGCATGTCATTAACATCCACTCCAGACTCGTGGTTCTCTCGTAAATGACGAAACATACAACGACGATAGAAGAAGGACACTCCACAGAGACGACAAATGAGTGGATTGAGCTTACCACGTTTGCTAACTCTTTGCTTGAGTTGCTTATGAGCTGACACCATCAGAGGGGTGGAGCTTAAGATAGGAGAAGGAGACGTCATGACAGTGATACCCTGTGGTCCCGTCGTAACATTAGAAATATGAATAGTGGTACTTGGAGCCCCAGCAGAGCGACAATTACGACAATGACTGGGAATTTGACCTGGTTCTGTATTCGTTGCAAATTTACGGTTACATCCATGACATGTAAATACTGCCACAGTCCTAGACAAAAAAGGTAAATCATTTATTGCTTATTGTTTTTCATGCATCACTCTTCCCCACTATGCTGAGTGGCAATAACACCAAACAAGGTTAAAATATCAACAGGGGATTTAAGTATGCTATCAGTGTCATCACAAGTTGATTTTCATTACTCACGATTACAACCTTAACAAAACAACTAAGCAATATCATGGGACTATATTCACAATATGTCACGTAGTCCCCTCATACTTTAATTAACTTATTGATGACTTACGATTTCTTATTATTGGGTTCCTCGTCATCCAGACTGTTTCCTGGTCTCTTACCTAATGTTATGCTCGTTCCTCCATCATCAAAAAAACAAGATTCCCCTGGGATAGTAGGGGTTACTGTAGAAGCTGTTGACATAGTATCAGAAAACATAGGCATCATGTTACTCATAGAGGCTTTTCCAACATCCTGGAGACTTTGTAAGCCAATCTCTCCCAAGTAGATAGTTTGTAGGAGTGAAGCACAGTCTGAACGAACTGTCTGTATTTGATCAAGGGCATTTTTCAGACGGTCGGGTGAGGACATCATAGTGCTCATGACATCAAGATAGCCAGAAAGACGATGTAGATTTGATAGTATTGCGGTAGACTTGTCCAATGCTTCCCTCACAGATGTGGCTACCTGCTCTCGTAACTTTTCTTGAAGGCTAGCATCACTGTCTCCAGCTGCCATCATTAGATAAGGAAATACTTAAGATGTTTTCTGTATCTGAAATTGAAAAATTTTTTGGACTGATCTTACTCATTAAACTAGTTACTTATTATTATTGAAAAAAATAATTTTTAATTAAAATTTAGTTGAATGACACTCGTACCAATAGCTATTGAACAAGAAATTGATTTTAACATTTCTAACTTTAAGTGGATGAGCCTATATGTACACTACTTTAGATATAACATGATTATCAAAGCTAGGTCACTTAACTTGGGAGCCTGGCTCCCTAAAACCTTTTATTAAAACTGCCAACTGCTAAGTATTCTACAGCAGTATGATAATGCATTGACAACATAGAAAGTTAATCATTTTTGAAATCTCGTCAAACATCTCTTACTAAGAAATTGGACAGATCCCCAGGAAAACGAGAACGCTGGGCCCCTTTTTTCTGACTTCGGAACACACTGTAGTGGGAATTCTTGTCGCGTGACCCTTCTGACGTGTTGTGATTTCAAATTTTTATTCGATTCCTTCGCGGTACAATAGTAACAATACCGCCAAATCTAAAATGGCTGATTGAGGTTCTTGTTGACACAAACTATAAAGATTTCTTGTTGACACAAACTATAAAAGTCATAAAGTGACACAAGGAGTGACTGTAACTTTTTAATGTCAAGATGCAGACTATGAAGCTCACCGATGAGGTGTTCCGGAGCTTTAGAGTTGCAAAAGTTTTCCGAGAAAATACAGATACTATTAACTGCTTTGACTTTTCTCATAATGGTGAAAATATGATAGCTAGCAGTAATGATGACTCTATTGTGGTGTATTGTTGTATGGAAGGCAAGTAGGTTAATTGTTCCCATAAGCCTGATGTAGTGGTGGGCACTATTTGGAATCTACAACTCCTTTTCTCGTATTAGACCCAAGAGAACTGTATACAGTAAAAAGTATGGATGTGATTTAGTTCAATACACTCATGCACCAAATGCAATTATTTACACATCTAATAAAGTTGATGGTAAGCACATGATAATCTTATTAACATATCATTTTGTTAATATTATTTTTAGATACAATACGATATTTATCATTACATGATAACAAATATCTTCGTTATTTCCCTGGCCACACTAAAAGGTAAAGTGTTACATAATGTGTTATACTTTTACATTTTATTATAGAGTGGTTACTCTCAGAATGTCACCAGTTAATGACATGTTTTTATCAGGTAGTCTAGATAGAACTTTAAGACTGTGGGATCTACGATCACCTAATTGTCAAGTATGATCTAAAGTTTGTTCTAATGAACTACTATGATATTAATAGGGTTTAATGCACCTTAATGGACGTGCTGTGGCTTCATTTGATCCAGAGGGTCTCATTTTTGCAGCTGGCATAGACTCCAGACAGCTTAAACTATATGATCTCCGATCTTTTGATAAAGTACTCCCACTCATTAAGTTAAATGAAAAGACCATGCTATTATATTGTAGGGTCCTTTTTCAACTTTTCATGTGCGACAAGATTTTGCTAGTTGTGAATGGACTGGATTGAAATTTAGTACAGACGGAAAGAAGATATTAATTTCAACTAATATCAGTCAAATTAAGTTAATTGATGCTTTCCAAGGAAATGAACTACATACATTATCAGTACGTGCTAGTTATAAATTTAAGAAAATAATTAACTAATATGTTTACTCTTATGAGCTGTTGTGACTAGATTTGTATTATTTCGAATGTTAAGTTCTATTATTATTGTAAACTGTATCTTTCATCTCTACTAATTATATGCTTTTAATTATAGGGTCATTTAAACAGTACTGGATTAACATTAGAAGCATCATTTACTCCTGATGCCAAGTATGTTACATCTGGGTCTCAAAATGGGCGTATACATGTCTGGTCAGCTGAGACAGGAGAAGAGATAACTATATTAGACGGGGGTCATCCCCATCCATCTTGTTGTGTCCAGTTCAATCCAAAATATATGATGATGGCTTCAGCATGTAAAAGCATAGTAAGTATATAGAGTATAATGTAATGTATTGGTTATATCCTTGTGTAGGCATTCTGGCTACCAGCTACTGATGAGTGGATACCACCTACATCACAACAAGACAATAATATGGAACATTGACAAATTAAAAGAAACATATTATACATTCTTGTATGCATAGTAATAATTTAGTGTTGTTTTACTACTAACTAAAATTATTTATAACATGCGTAATTGTATGTGTTAAGTACAGTCAATAACCTCTTCACTTTCTTCTGATGAGGATTTGGTTATTTCTAGTGACTGCTTGTTCTGTTTTCTTAAATCCTCGATTATTTTTTCTTGATCCATCAACTTGTTTTTGAGTTTTTCTACTTCAAGTTGTAATTCTAAGCACTGGTCCATCCATCTTTTTTCTGTATTTCTCAATTTCTGGTTTTCTCGCTTGAGGTTAACTATATCTCGTTGTGCTATCTCTAACTTTGTTTCAGATAAAGATTTATTTCTTTCAATGGCACGATATCTGTCAGTAAGTTCATCTATTTTTTCAGTATTTTCTTTATCTTCAGTTTGAAGAGAAATGTTTCTTTCTTGCGCAGACTGTAATTTCTTCATGGTTCTACTTCGTGCTTCTTCTAAAATTTCCTTATCTTTTAGTTCTATCTCAAGTTGTTTCTGGACATCCCTTTTCTCTTCTTCCAGTCTTAGCTTTTCACTGTTGTGAATTGCTTCAGGTATCATCACATCACTTCTAGTAGATGAAGGATAGAATTGGAGCCTTTTAAAATCATTTTCTACATCTAATAAATCATCTTCAGACGCTTGTTGAGCAAGTGAAAGAAAAGAGTCAGTGCCTTTACCAGAATCTCTTCTATTGTAATCAACTTCAAGTTCAGCTTGTTGAGGGTTCTTATAATAATCATACTTTAGTATGTCATTAACACTTTTTCGGAGTGCTATTGATAAACAATTCAGTGAATCAATGCTGTCAAATGTCTCACATATAGCATCAAAAAGAGTTCTGTCCAGACCTGATCCTAGACGGTTCTGTAGTTCAGTCACTAGAGTATCTAAACACTTGCTTTTCTTGACTTCATCACTAATAGCTCCGCGAGCACATAATTCATCGAGTACAGGTATCAAGCAGGTCTCAATAAAGCGTTTGATGTTCACCAGGTTCTTGTTAAGCGCTTTCTTCTGCGCTAGTCGAATTTTTTTCTCAGTATCTTCCTCGGCCATCGAAATTAGCTAACATATTCATAAGTTAGCGAAGTTCTTCAAGGGTGGGTTGCCGCCCCTTTGCGTTGTAGCCATTTAAAGACTTTATATTAACTTAATGCAAGAGGAGCATTAACCAGGCTATAGGATAATAAAAGAACACTCAGAGAATACAGAAAGCCACATATATATATATATATATAATTATATATTATATATAAATATAATATAATGTATATTTCTGTCGGTCAGTATTATGAAAGAAAAATACAAGAATCAAAATGACAATAAAAAACTACAAATTTCACATGCATGGTAAAATGTGGACATAGAAACTTAAAAGAAACCAAGTGTTAACATAATTAAAGTCAAAATGAACTGACGTTTATAATTACAATATAAATTAATACTTACTATTACATAAAAATAGTTAATCCCTACAATATAAGAAATCAAGACATGGATAACAAAGATATCATAAAAAATATTCAACTACATACACTTCTTCTGTAGGTCTTCAATTCCCTGTTTGAGGTGCTGTACTTCCATTTGACGTTCCTTCCTCTCCTCATCTAACTTTCTATCTTGTTCATCCAATCTTTTTGTTAAATCATTTATAAGTATACTCTGCCTTTGACATAGTTCTTCAAGTTTATTAATTTTATCCTGAGCTTTTTGTAAGTCGTTTTCAAGTTCTGAGTTTCTTCTCTTATATGTGCGTTGCTCTTCTTTGAGGTTCTTCAACTGGTTATCTTTTTCTTGTATATCACTGCTGTATCTACACATTTTATCCAAGTTTTCAGTCCTTTCAGACTGTAGCTCTTCACGTTGCTTTTCTAACTGATTGTTATCTTCTTTAAGAGATGTATTTTCTTCCTTTTCTATCTTTACTGTTGCACTAAGATCTCTGACAATGTCTTGGTGTTCATCTTCTCCTATAAGCCCACCAATTTTCTGTGATTTTGTAGCTAATCTGACTTGAGAGAGATAATCAGGATCATGACACGAAACATCACTTCTAACTACTGTTCCCTGTTGAAGGTGCCCATGATCATTTTTTGTACTGCCATTGTCTATACCAGCAACTGTATTCTCTGTAGTCTTGGTATCACCACTCTTGTTTTCTTCATTAATTGGATTGATAGCTGATTGTTCTCTTCCTACAGATTCACTCACTGGACGTTGTACAGGCAAAGGACCATCCTGCGTACTTTGACTAGAACCTTTGCCATTAAAGGAAGGTTGAGAGGGGTCTACTTGTTTGGTTAGTAGTGAAGTTTGAAAATGTCGCTCATGTGAATCCTGTAGTTTTGCAGACTCAGATGTAGGGAGGGGGTAATTTCTCTCTGAATTAAGGGAACCAGCCATTTGCTTGCCTCGAGCGTTCGGTGAAAGGAAGGAACTCCCTGTTAACTACTGATTGAGCATCCCATAGATTTATTGCCAATTATTGGAATCCTCCGTCAACTATGTCTTTTTTAATGCCGTATTATGACGTCATTATATTGCAAATTACAATAATAATTATTATGCGCATGCACAAGCGGTATATAGTCGCCGCCGCGCCGGAGAAAGTTTTTAACCTCTTTAGCATTCATTGCGACATACGCATAACGTCATGAAACCATATACTGTAGGATAATAGAAAAATTCCTTGAACAATTTTGGAATAACTAACACAGCAAACAATTGATATGCTAGCAGTGTGACTCAGTGCCTTCTGAATCATGTCCACTTCAGAGGAAATAAATGAAGAGCATGGAGTATGTGAGTGATGTATCAAGTCAGGTAAAAATATATATATAATAAATAGTACATGTACCAACATCAATAAAATTTATATATATATATATATATATATATATATATATATATATATATATATATATATATATATTACAAAATTTCATAGCAGTGAACATTTAAATATACCCAAAGTTATGTCCTTATAAAAATCTTCATTTCTTGTGTACTTTATAATATTTCAATAGCTCACCAACAGTAGTTATTTCCTCTGACATCATTGTTCAAAATCTACAAATGAAGATTTAAAAAATATTAAAACAACATTAGTGACTGATCATAACAGTAGTTCATCAATCACTTCATTGTGGTCAATATCAGGACATTCATATTTTGTACACTTTGTACATAAATTTAAAAGCTGTATTGAAGTTGTGTAGTTTATTTGATATTCACATAAAATTATATATAAAAATTATTTTATAATTATAGAAAAGTTACAGAGAGACTTTTTAGTCAACTATAACTATATACACATTGGAGAGTATGTCTGATACATGTACCTATCCAGCTTATATACATAATGTCACTTAAATTTATACTGCTTTAATACATACTATAGATGAGGAAGTTATGAAGAATCCACAAAATCATTAGAAAGCAATAGATATCAATATCACTAAATAATCAAATAATCTATAGATTTTAGTTTTCTAGAGTATGTCAAATATAGACATATCATTATGTTTAATGTTATTATACTTTCGTGTTAAACTGCCTTACCAACTGTCCAAGTGCAGGTACATTTACATAATACAAACTACAGATAATGTCATCATTGTCAATTTAGTGAATGACTTTAAAAGTATATGTAGGCAGTAGATATTATAAACTCACAAGGATAGTCAATTATTTACACGTTGGAAGGTGTGACACCTGCTTTATTCTTTCTAAATATGACAATACTCAGTGGTATCAACAACAGTTCTGTATGTGTAATATCGATAATAAGTCTCCAAAAGAGATTTACTTCTACAATTACAGATGATTCCAGTTAGTGCAGTTACAGTTACAGTCACAAAACAGGACCTATCCATTCTGTTTTATAAATTAAATGAAGGTATGTATGGGGAGATAACTAACACATTGAAGATTAAGTAACCATCTATCATTTATACTCTGCACTTCACTTGTGGAGCATGAGGAGGCCAGTTTTGTACCTTATCACAAACAATTTTAACTTATATTTTTAACAATCATGGGAGGTTTTATACTTGCAAACCATTGCACAATATTGTATCATTGGGCTACTTCTTATAGAGTCGGATCCACTATAAATAGAAACTATGCTCTTAGATAGAGGCTTTTATAGAGTATTAATAATAGTACACTTATATAAACAAAGTAGACATGTGGACAGTCTTCTTGTTGACTTAATTAAAGTATCCAGAAAGGTTGAAGAAGTTAGAAATGAGAAAAATAACCACAGGATATACAAAATTATGAAACACCATCAATCATATGAAGTTAACTCTCAAAATGTACCAGATACACATTATGTTGTGTAAAGTTAGAGGAATTCTATGATTATAAAGTTAATGTCATAAGTGTCCACATATTTAAATGCTATACTAAATGCTTGGAGCTATTGAGGAAGATATTGAGAAGTCCTCACTGTTATATTATGAAAACAATTTTATAAAGCAGACAATAAGGCAAACAAGATTCTTTTGAACAAAAAAAGACAAATACCCACAATGCTATCAAAGCCATCAATACAATATGTTACCTGATATAGATCAAAGATTTCAGAAGAGCCTCTATTTTGTGGTGCTTGTTTTAAGGAGAACGAAATGCAGCAATCATGCCAATATTGAGATTGATGGGATCCATTGTGATACATACTCTATTTGGCTATATTTATCATGAACATTACCAAAACTTAATTCCTTACTTGAGAATTACACATGTCACTTCTGCCACTCATCAACTAATATTAACTATTTCACAAATACATTCATACTTTAGTAATTCAATTATCATGTTATGCATACCAGTTAATAGATATGTAACCTCAACAAATTAAAATGTTATGCATACTGTAGACTTTAAAAACAATTGTTAATGAACTATCCTTACCTCTACAACTGGAGGCCCCGAGAAAGATGCCATGTAGATAGGTAGGTATCACGTGAGCTTTTATACAAAGGTTAAAAATTATTTACATTTTTCCAGCTAATGACTAGTTGAAGGATTAGTAGCCATTTTGAGAGGGGTAGGGTAATCACTACTACTGATCGGAAATGACAAATAATACAACATAATGATAACAATACAATATAATGACAATAGTAAAAATGACAAAGAACAATAAAAATTAATTTACTATGTTTCTGGTCTAGATAATGTCATGTATTCTAAACTTATGTTAGCACTATCTCCATACATTGCTTCGTACCACTCTCTCCATTGTAACAACTCTTGTCTTAACTCTTTGATCAAATTATCTCGACTAGCGATTTCTTGATGTAAGTTATCAATACTTACAGCAGATACTGATGTGTTATGTTCAGCTAACTGGAGTCTACTTTGAAGGTCCTCACAATCTTCTAATAATTTTTGTTGAACATCCATTGCATTTTTTAAATCAGATTTCAATTTTCTATTTTCTGTTTCAAGTCTTCGAATAAACTCTTGCTTTCTGCCCAAAATTTCATTTTCTTGAGCAACTTGACTCATTTTATATTCCAATAGTTGCTGGTCATCTTTTCTCGCTTCTGTGAGATATTCCTTTTCATATTCTAAATCTTTCAGCTGGTCCATCACACATTGTCGAGTGTGCCGTAAATGTGCATTTTCCATCTCAAGGTTAGCTATCTTCATTTGTAGACCCCATCCATTATCAGACTGAGGAGCATTATCTGTGGCATTGTTACCCTGATTTAGACTTAAAGTTTTTATTGGGTTAACAAGTTCTGATTTAGGATTCTCCCCATCCTGAGGCGAAATATTACTGGCAGGAACAGGAGGTAAAGGAACAGTTGAAGAATTAGTAGGATTATGGTTAGGAGAATTTATCGTCAGGTCACATCCAGAGTCATTTGAGGAAGATTTCTTAACTGGTGTCAATTGTTTACGAGTATTTTGTGTAGGTGGAAAATGACGGTTTGGATAATCTGGATCTTCAAATGCTGTCAAGTCACATCCAGAATCATCAACAGTTGTTTTACTCTCGCAAGAACTAAGTGGAAGTGTGGTAGGGAAATCACGTCTGGTCATATCAGAAGGGGTGTGGTCAGAGTTAGATGATGACGACTTGTCTGAATAGTCTCGTGTAGACAGCCCATCACCCCTGTGGATAGGACCTGATAATGCAGGACTAATAATGTCTGAAGTATAAGGTCTACGGGATATTGATAGAGCATTATCTAAAGACAATAATGGGAATGGTGATGTATATGGCTTTCCACTTTCTAATTGATCTTGCAAAACAGATGACAGAACATCTAGTGGTGGGTCTGTCATCCCTTTTATCAAAGTGTCCCAAGTATCTTCTGTGAACGACAGCTTTGTTTCGACGGCCGCTAGAACTATTTCAAAGTCTTTAGTATCTCTCGTATCTGCATTGATAACGCCGTTGGAGTACAAATAGGCTATAATTTGAAACCCGGAAGATTTAAAGCCATCTCTTAGTTTAATATAGTTGTTCTTAAAAATAGCACACTTCAAGCTGTGGCTATTTCTTCTGCTCATTCTCTTTAGCTTTCTTACCGTTCTTTATCACTTTGGAGAGAAATACAGGATATGGAAAAGTCCCTTGCATGTCTTATTACTCACATTTTGGTGGGTGTGGTTGGAATACATATAAATTAGTCATAACTAAATTCAATGCATTTTCAGTTCTACAATAACGCGAGGTATCCCATCAGATATTTCTTTAATAACACAGTGACTGAAAATTCCCTCCTTCCTAATCAAATCTAAAAACATTTTCATGGTACCACCTACACCAAAATAGTGATTTTTAGCAGCCACTAATATAACACCATTAATATCAACGAGTTCTTTAAATACAAGCAGCAATTTAGAATGTGACTGAACACAATAGATTGTCTCAGATGTCATTATTATATCAAATTTTTGCTTCATGTATCTCCCAGAGAATACAGAATAGCTTTCCCAGTCCCCTGAAAAAAAGTGACACTTCTTTAGAGCTGTGCAGTTGAAATCATTTGACATTACATCAATAGGTTTGAAGGTTTTGGAGATGTTCAATAAAACATTTGGTATAGTCAAAAATTGTATTACTTCACAATTATAGTCTTGAAAATGGACCTCGTGAGCTCCCATAAGCAATGAATATATACCCAATAATCCAAGACCACACCCCAAATCTAATACTCGTTTCCCTTTAAAATCCATTTGTGAGGCATAATCTAGCAAATCATAAGTACATTCCCATATCTTCAGACCACCTTCGTAGATACCAGGTAAGAGATCAGAATGGTGGTTATCAGTACATTGGATCAACTGGGAAAGATTTTCACTATTACTCTTGCTATATTGAGAGAACGTGTTGATATCATCTAGTTTGATGTAATGTACTGTACAACCTGGAGTTATGACAGAAATGGTCTGGCCAGAAGTGAGAAGATGATAGTAGAAGGCGTTTGGAAATGTTGGATAATGTTCACTTGCCTGTCTTGTTGAAATTTGACAATCACTAACTGCATTGTCATCGAGGACTTCGGTAGTAACAGTTCCTTCATTATGTGGTATTTGGAAATTGAACTTAAAACCAGCCATTGTTGTAGGTCCAGATTAACACGTGGTTATATTAAAACTTTGAGGTGTGATGTCTACAAGCCAGTCCGTCCCACATGCATTCCAAAGCTGCCAGCAAGAGAGGAGGTGGTTTATAATTGGCCATAGAAAGGCCAGAGTCAGTAAAGCCAGTAAGTTGCCTAAGAAATATTGAGTGTATTGTGTCTCTATGGTTATCAAAGAGTCTAGGCTGCCGTATTCCTGATATATTGTTGGTAGTTACTCTTTAGAAATAGAAAGTTTTTTTTTCACTAACAAATTGTAGTTTTCAATTCGCTCGTGAAAGAAAACCTGTTTATCACTCTGTGTTTAACACTCGTGGCGGTAAGATAGTGCTATTGTGTTTGGTTGACTAGTATCATTTTGATCCACTTATCACCTTTTTAATTCGAGTGAACTTAAAAGTGTCAGCCATTTTCAGCGTTACTATGATGTCATTATGCATCAAGATTCGACCTTGTGAGTCAACCCAACACCAAATTTGCTAGTTTTAAAATCCATCTACTTTATATCAAGATAATTATTGTATCAATATTTTGAACAGCCAATTGTCTAATTGCATTATTATTTTTGTATATTGTACATTGTCTGGCTATTATGTTGTTTCCCTTTAAAAAATACCCAATAATACCAGTACCATTTGTAAGGACTTCACAACAGTTGTGTTGGTATTTAACCTGTTTTTTGAAAGAGACTAATGCATTCCATTCCCTAATAGCCTGCTATGTAACCATTTGTCTTCTAGTATTCAGTATGTCTCCTGTGTCTTGTCTCTTAGACAACACAAACGTATAATGTACCAGAACTATACTTGTTTATCAGGGCCACTCACTAACAGGCATGTTATCTTTATAGTGTAAGTATTATGACTAGGTAACCTATGTCAGAATGCTTATCCATTGTTAAATCAACAATACTTGATAGTCTCATAGCTAGTACACTATTTGTGAAATGTAGTAATTGTTAAGTGTAACTATCTATTGAATTCTGAATTCTTTGAATTCAACTCTATTTGATCAGCAAAGAAATAGTCAGAAGTATGCTCAAATTATAATAACAATATAATATCTACTAGACTACTACTAGAATGTTAATCGAGACAATGACAACATATGACATGTGTGTTTGTACACAGTAACATCTGGTTGTTTTCCTCTCTCTCTCTCTCTCTCTCTCTCTCTCTCTCTCTCTCTCTCTCTCTCTCTCTCTCTCTCTCTCTCTCTCTCTCTTTTAGTTCCCTTCATGACTTCATGAACTTTGACCTCAATAAAATAATGGGATTTGGTACCAATGACTCATGGCTTCCAAATAAGGAAACAACCATTGCCATATGTACCACATTAATTGCTGCAGTTGTTGCACTATATGTATATCGATTTATTAATCAGAGAACTTATTCACCTCGTACACATCATGTTTCTAGTGAAGTAGAGCTAGTTAGATTGTGTGAACAGATCAAAGATGAACCACTCTCAAAATTAGATCACAACATTCGTCGTGTCATGTCTGACAGCAGTCGACCTGGTCCGTATACATTTTACTTTAAGAGCGATTCTGTGGAAAAGTCAGCATTAGTTTCAGCAAGTCGATATGGTCGTGTTGATGTTGTCAAGTACTTTCTTAACAATTACTCAAAGTGTGTTCAAGTTAATCAAACAGCTAATCTCGATTTACCAGTAGGTCGTCATCACTCCATGAGAGAAGTTCATTTTTGTTGTCCTCTTTATGCTGCCTGTTTCAATGGGAGTTTGGAAACAGTCACACATCTTTTAAAAGCTAAAGCCAATGTCAATCAACCAGATTGTTTGGGACGTACACCACTTCAAGTAGCTGCTCAAAGAGGACACATGGTTCTTGTTCAAGAGTTATTAAGTAAAGGTGCTGATGTAAATGCTATGGATGCACATGGCTACACACCCCTCTTGACGGCAGTGTCAGAACGTCACATTAAAGTAGTGACTGTTCTTTTAGAGCACGAAGCTGATGCCCTCCATTATGATCATAATGGTCTCACTGCACTACATATTGCAGCAGAAAATGGAGCAAAGTCAATAGTAGAATTACTGCTAGAGCATGACACCACATTAGCATATCAAAATAGTTATGATCAGAAACACAAGTTGGCCTGCCCTTTGTTTCTTGCAGCTGGCCAGGGACACATTTCAACCAGTCAGCTGCTTATGGAAGCTTCAAATTGTTCACCTGCTCAAATGCCAGATGTCTTATTACTATGGGGTGCAGCTTTAGTTCAACCACAACATCAATATATTAGAGCATCAGTTCAACGTTACTGGCTGGAAGCCTTAGAATTAAAACAACAACATCCAGTTTTCACTTCATCTGTTATTCCAGTTGAGGCATACGAGTATCGTACAGAAATGACAACTGTTGATGAAGCTATGGGGTACTTTTCAACTCAACTACCCACACTAGAACCGCATAACAATGCATCAACCCCAACTAAACCTAATGGAGGTCTCAACTATGCTGAGCTAGGCTCCAATAAGACTCTTTGTCTAACTCCAGAAGCTTATACAGAAATCTGTTACCAGAGTTTGCTAATATTGGAACGTTGCCTTGGTTACGGTGATCCTATTGTTATTAAACGATTATTAGATGTTGGTCGTTATATGTTAACTAAACGTAAAACTGTAAAATGTGAACGACTACTATGTCGAGCGCTGGAGATGAGTACAGATCGAATAGCTCGATACCCTCGTACAAATTATTGTAGGAATGTAGAACTGGAATACGAGATCAAGACAACATTAAAGAACCTTTGTGATTTAGTACATGAGATGTTACAACTTCCACAAAATAACGACTACAATTTTTCAGTTTATCTCACCTATACAGTAACTGCTCTAGATGCATTGACTGAGAAAGGACGTTATGACTGTACACTAAATCCTGCAAAAATTAATGTTCATCTCATTCTATTAATGTTAGCATTACTGGCAGCTTGGGTACATTACAGAAATCAAGTATATGCTCAAACTGACTTAGGTGATTTTGTCAATGAGTCTAGTGTTGACATGGAGGAATATGAAGAATGTGAGAGTCTAGCTCGAAGACTAGTACAGCAACATCTCTTTGTTTGTAATGGGACAACTCTTCTTCATCTTACTCTGGGAAAATTAGGGACTCGAGACTCATTAGTACGTAACTATTTCTTTCTTAAGGATCTTTCATCCTTCTTGACCTCTCTCCTCACCTGGGGAGCAGCTGAGGTCATTGATCTTGCTAATTCAGCTGGAGAACGACCACTTCATATAGCAGCAAATCGTGCCCGAGGGAACCAAGAGACTCACCAATTAATCAGCTCTCTCTTACAACACGGAGCTCACTTAGATAGTGTCAATGCTATAGGAAAGACACCAACAGAAGTGCAGCGACTTCCATCTCTTAAACTCAATACACCCATGGTGTTACGATGTCTTTGTTACAATAAAATTATTTCAGAGGGTCTGGAGTATGCAGATTGGGTTCCTGTAAAGTACTTTACAGAATTAGACAAGGCAATTCTTAGACTGCACGATCCTCAATGTGCTAGAGATGAATACGAGATAGAGTTCCATAGAAGATTAAAGTTATAATTAGTTCTTGTTTGGTTTATTTTTAGTTCTCAAGTCTTTTAGTAGTAACTGCAGTCATGTACATTTGACAATGATTATCATATCACAGTTGTCACTGGTTGATCTGTGCAAAAAATTATTTTATATAAACTCATCAATTAATTTCTTCAGAGTAATTTATTACTGTCTTCATTTTAATTGTTTTTATAGTAATCATGTTTCCAATTCAAGTTATACATTTTAGTGAACAACAGTAAGTGAGTATGTGAGAGAATTATACAAGTCTCTTAGGAAAAGAGATTGGTCTGTTTCCACGGTAACAATATATGAACAACAAAATAACTGAACTCATAATAAATGACAATCCTAAAGTTTCAATGACAAGTTTCTTAGTAGAAACAGGTTCAGACTTTGCAGGTGGTTTCCTCCCTAGTCCCTACAGGAAGTAACATATATATTGATATTAGATGAAAGGAATATTAAAGATTCTGAGGTATCAACAAGCCTTAAAAATACATCACAGAATGCCTTATTGTAATAGTCATTATTAAATATAAAATTCCTTACAGTATAAATTAGTTGTTCTAAAGACGACACTTCTTGTTTCAAATGTTGTGATGCTATAACAACAGCTTGTATTTGGTTAGTCAGTTCTTCCACTTCTCCTGGCTCTGACGCCATGGTTATAGGAGATGGTGTTTTAGAGGAGGTGTGGCCTATTATAAAGGAGGTGGAGCCATGAACATAACGGATATGATTTGCCAGTTGAGACAATACCAGTGAATATTCCTGTAGACTGTATATCAATATCATACAACTGCCATAATACCCTAAAACAACTTGCCTCAGTGATCTTTTAACAGGTAAAGGATCATCAGGCATTTTCCACTGGGTTTTATGAAGTTCGGTAACAGCATTTGTTATCTTCTTCCTCAATCCCACCTTTATATGACCAGTTCTCACTATTACATTGTTAATATACACTATACCTGAGAAACACCAATATCTTCCAAGTCTTTGTCTGTCATGCTCAGTAAAGTAGAGAATTTTACTTGATGTGTCTACAGTGATAGTATACAACAATATCTATTTGCAAGGCAATAACTGACCTGAAACAATTGAGCCAGGTGTCCCAACTTTAATCCAGCTAAAAACAGCTCTAGATCACCATATTGAATACTACTGGTGTCAGAGACTCTAATAACAGTATACTATAAAGTGTGTTATGTGAGATACTGACAGTTTAGTCTCTCTAACTGACAAATTGTTTCTACCCTGAACTAAATCAGTGCAATTCTTTCCTCTGCTGCTCAAAGCTGTATCTATAACATCAATGATGCTCCTTGAATCTCTGGAAAGAGCCAATGTGGCAGGTGTATCACCTAGATGTGTGGAGATCTCTGGATTGGCTCCATTGGATAGGAGTAATTCCACAAGAGCTAGATCTCCATGTAAAGCAGCATAACATAATGGCTAAAAGTTAATGACACTTTGAATCATTGTAATGAAAGGGTTCTTACACTCCATCCCCTCGCATCTTGTTTGTTGACATCAGCATTACCAGATATCAAGGCCCCAGCTAAACCGGTATGACCAGCTTGACAGGCATACAACAATGGAGTCATGTGATGCCTAAAAGTTGAGACAAAAATATCACGTGACCAATCACATGACCATCACCTGTCATGGCTATTAACTCTTGCTCCTTTATTAATAAGTAAATTAGCACTATTCACTAGTACTTCCTCATCAAAACTTTTTGAGCAACATAATGCCATTAAACAAGAAAACATATCTAAAAAAACTTTAATTAAATTTCATGATAAGTTGTAATACCTTTATGAGAATTGGTATTAGCACCTTTGTCCAGAAGGAATTGAATAATATCATGGTTGCCATGGTTACAGGCATACATGAGAGCTGTCCATCCACCTTTGAGTGGCATGTCAGGATCGTAACCTGGTGGTAGCCATGGTTACATGAAAAATGTGTAATGGCTATTATTACCTGAATTAATGAACTCTTTCACAGTCTCAATTTTTCCATTAATAATGGCCATTCTTAGTTGATCTTGTGTGATAGCTGGTTGTCTATTATAACATTGACCAACTGGTTCTACAAGTTAAATCAACAAATATAATTCAATTTAATTATGTTCATCTAATGACATCAAATATACCCACTCATCATAATGGTCACATGAAATTATTTCCATGCACAAGTGCCACATTGCAATTCTAACCAGCAATGTGCATTAATTAGGGTTTAGGTACAAGAACAGGGGGTCAGTACATGTAGTCTCGTGGGATTAGGTCAGTGACACAGTACAACATCAGGTTTAGTCTCACATTGTCCAGTATCACTTTGATACCAGCTACTTATCCCACTGTTCTGTGTTGTATACAAGTATCATACTTTTGTTGCCACTTTTTGTCTTTGCTGACCATATCTTTTCTTCAACAACAACTACTCTATCAAAACTGGTTATCTGTTTTAAAACGTTAAATGGTGTAAGGCAAACACACTCATTATCAATACCTCTGAACTGCTAAAATCAAAATGTTCGTCTTCTCTTCCACCCAAATCCAAGTCATCGTCATACATAAGCTCAGCATCCCTTTCACCACCAGCAGGTACAAAAGCCATATTGGCACCACGTGTATTACTAAAATAGCTAACAACGATGTTACTAATAATAGTAACAGTTGTGTAATGAAGTAACAATCAACTGGCATCGTGTACCATGCATTGGCTGATACCATTTGATATTATAATAATTTTATGTTATTCTTTCACTATGAAATAATCATATACTTTTTCTAAAAGGTCCTCAGTTTATATATTATGTCATTAATAACAAGGACTCAAGACAACACTGTCTGGCAAGCTGTGTAGCTGTGGTTTTATGATTTTCTTTCAATATTCAATAAAACTTATTGCAGTGTTATGAATATGTGTAATACGATATACCGTCGTCTATTATTGATGCATACTAATATAGTGTAAGAATTGTGAAAGTAGTCACTTCCGCGTTGTTTATCATTCTCAGTCAGGACAGAGAAGAGAGAATGAATGTAGTTGGCGCACCTACTTCTATCTTTCCTCATACATACAAAGTGATGATCATTGGCCGTTGTGGAGTGGGAAAGACTACTCTGTTATGGAGGTACCTCTACAATGAATTTAAAGACTTAAGAGGAACAATTGTTGACAAAGAAACTAAAACAGTTAAACTTGATGGCAGAGATCTTGACCTTGAGCTTTGGGATACAGCCAGTAAGAATGATCTTATGTAAAAGTTTCATGATGATTCCACATTTTAGGATTAGAAACCTACTGTACACTGTCTCCCCAATACTTAAGAGATGCCAATGCTGTGATCATTGTCTATCAAATCACAGATCCTGCATCTTATGTGGAAGTGAAAGATTCCTGGTTAAGGATGGTCTGTGGTCAGTTCGGTGAAGATGCTGATCAACACATCCCAATTCTTTTGGTTGGGAGTAAAAGTGATTTAGTTGATAAGTATGATGACTTACAAGTTCGCGTTAGATCTAGAGATGTTAAGGAAGATCTCAAACATCGCTACTCTCAGTTATTAGGACCAATTGAATGTAGTTCTAAAACTGGTAAAAATGTTGACAAAGTTTTTCGAGTTTTGGCGGAGGAAATAGTTCGTCGTGACATGGAAGGTTCATTGCTTATTCATAAGAGTGGCCATCCTAAAGTTGTCAGGACAGATACACAAGGACCATGTACTTGCTAAATAATTATATACTATATGTTCATTTCATACAATAATATGTGTACGTTTTGATCATTGGAAACAACAACAATTATTTTAACAGTGTAAATAAACTTTGTTTATACTTTCCTGAGTTACATTATTACATACTGTGTCTTACAAATAAAAACTTGTATGCAATTCTGTGTGTTTTTGTTCTTGGATGCTCTGAATAAGAGCATTTTGATTCTAATAGCTAAGACAAACATATGTGTCCATTATGTCATAGTCATCTTGCCAACATGAAAATGACAGCTTTATTTTCAATGTTAGTGACAGATTGGTTGATGTTATGTTTTCTTTGTTTACTTTCAATTTAAGTATAACTAATAAGTAAGTACAGCTGGTTGTATTGCAATGCCAAATTACTTAGTATTTCTCTTGAGAAGTGAGAAAGTTTAAGAGAAAGATGAATGTAGCAGATGATGATAATGATGTCATTCTCAATTCCAGTTTATATCATTTATACAAAGTGATGATCATTGGTCATTGTGGAGTAGGAAAGACATCACTGTTATACAGATATCTCTACAATGAATTCAATGAATTCAGATTAACTCCTCTTGACAAAGAAACCAAGACTATTAATATTAAGGACAGAAAAATTGATCTTGAACTTTGGGACACAGCTGGTATGTGATGGCATCACTATGATTGCTATATTTATTTTGTAACTTTCATTTCTTTGTTTAGGATTAGAAACATACTGCACTCCATCTACACTAAACTTAAAAGGCACAAATGCTGTGATTATTCTCTATCAAATCACAGACCCTTCAACTTATGTGGAAGTGAAAGATTCCTGGTTAAGGATGGTCTGTGCCCAGTTTGGTGAAGATGCTGATCAACATATTCCAATTCTTTTGGTTGGGAGTAAAAGTGATTTAGTTGATAAGTATGATGACTTACAAGTTCATGTTAGATCTAAAGATGTTAATGAAGATCTCAAACATCGCCACTCTCAGTTATTAGGACCAATTGAATGTAGTTCTAAAACTGGTAAAAATGTTGACAAAGTTTTTCGAGTTTTGGCGGAGGAAATAGTTCGTCGTGACATGGAAGGTTCATTGCCTATTCATAAGAGTGGCCATCCTAAAGTTGTCAGGACAGATACACAAGGATCATGTACTTGCTAAATAATTATATGGTATATGTTCATTTCATACAATAATATGTGTACGTTTTGATCATTGGAAACAACAACAATTATTTTAACAGTGTAAATAAACTTTGTTTATACTTTCCTGAGTTACATTATTACATATTGTGTCTTACAAATGAGAACTTGTATGCAATTCTGTGTGTTTTTGTTCTTGGATGCTCTGAATAAGAGCATTTTCATTCTAATAGCTAAGACAAACATATGTCTGCATTATGTCATAGTCATCTTGTAACATGAAAATGACAGCTTTATTTTCAGTGTGATAAGTTAGTGACAGATTGGTTTATGTTATGTTTTCTTTGTTTACTTTCAACTTTAAGTATAACTAAAAAGTAAGTACAGCTGGTTGTATTGCAATGCCAAATTACTTAGTATTTCTCTTGACAAGTGAGAAAGTTTAAGAGAAAGATGAATGTAGCAGATGATGATAATGATGTCATTCCCAATTCCAGCTTTCATCATCTATACAAAGTGATGATCATTGGCCATTGTGGAGTAGGAAAGACATCACTGTTATACAGATATCTCTACAATGAATTCAATGAATTCAGATTAACTCCTCTTGACAAAGAAACCAAGACAATTAATATTAAGGGCAGAAAAATTGATCTTGAACTTTGGGACACAGCTGGTATGTGATGGCATCACTATGATTGCTATATTTATTTTGTAACTTTCATTTCTTTGTTTAGGATTAGAAACATACTGCACTCCATCTACACTAAACTTAAAAGGCACAAATGCTGTGATTATTCTCTATCAAATCACAGACCCTTCAACTTATGTGGAAGTGAAAGATTCCTGGTTAAGGATGGTCTGTGCCCAGTTTGGTGAAGATGCTGATCAACATATTCCAATTCTTTTGGTTGGGAGTAAAAGTGATTTAGTTGATAAGTATGATGACTTACAAGTTTGTGTTAGATCTAAAGATATTAATGAAGATCTCAAACATCGCCACTCTCAGTTATTAGGACCAATTGAATGTAGTTCTAAAACTGGTAAAAATGTTGACAAAGTTTTTCGAGTCTTATCTGAGGAGATAATTCGTCGTAACATAAAAGGCTCTATACATGATAAAAACAATAAGGATCATCCTCATGTTACCAAAACAAACTCACAAGGATCATGTAACTGCTGAACATTTCAATATTGTAATAAATACACTGGTTATGTGTTCATTTTAGGTATTATTAGCTGTATGAACTTTGACTTAAATACATGAACAAATGCATGTAAAAGCATACATATATATGATTTGTTTAAATAGAGGAGAGATGGGATCAAAGGGGTTAAATTATCTGACATTCCTCTTTGCTTCTTGTGTTTGAGCAGAGAGGAGAGTCTAATTTGTTAACTGAAAGTAGATGCACATAAAATGAGTGAAGATACTTATATACTTGAACATGAATGACCCTCACATACTTAAGTTAGTATGACACTGTAATGTAAGCAGGATATGAAAGTTAATACTTTACATTATACTGTTGATGTTAACCTGTCCTTTGTCATCAGACTAAGATTATATATGTGAAAAGTATTAATTGGTGATTGAAAGTCAATAAGATGAGTATATAACTTACATCAATTGCATAACAATTCAATTTAGACTTCGTATGTTCAATTACGTGTGCTATATTTATTTCATTATCATTTGAAGGTAGTGAATTAAATTAATATAGTAGGTCATTACAGCTGTAACAGGAGAAACAAGGAATGTAACACAGTTTATGGTGATGATATGATTCATGTGCACAAAATGATGATCATGGCTATAATCATGTAGGAAAGACTTCATTGTTAATATATATTTATAATAAGTTTGATTTTGATTCCTGGTTTAGTCATACCTCTCTTATAGTCCAATTGACACCAAGACCAAGACAATTGTAATGTTAAAGGGAAAATCTTGATTTGGAGTGTTGTGATATTATAAAGTTTTCAAATTCATAAAATTAACTGAAGAGCTAACACACCTCCGTGAAAAATGGGTCTAGCAAGAATAAAACATTTCACCTGACCCAGATGTCAGTGGAGCACAATCATGTTATTGTGACAATATTTCCTGTAGATCTGATGATATTTAAAACTAACAATACAAAATAACTTCTTTACATTGAGTGAAGCTTATAAAGTAAACTGCTCAGTCTAAAGGACTTAATGGGACTAACTAAATAAAGTGCAATTAACTGTTTAGTAAGTTGGTTTGCATTAACGCTCTAAAGTATAGTTTGTTGTGACATGGAATTCTGATCGCGCTGTATTCATATTTCAAAGTTTACAACAGTTAATACACATACATAGATGTTGAATCTTAATGTTTGGGGCTATTACAATAAATGTTAGTCCTTTGAATTCAACAAACTTTCTGAATTCATTTATCATTGAAAATACATATACATGTCTGTCCTGTTATATCATTAAATGTTTTAAATGAAACTACATAATGACTTTATGTTACAAAGATGTGTTACCCCATATTCAGTATTGATACACAGTATTGGTTGTCTGTTGGATCTACCTTCCTAAAAGTAGTTGTCACTTTCAGTTTCAAACTTTACATATATTTCTAATTTAATAAGTCTTTACAATTATTATCATGAGATATTACATTTTGAGACTATAGTTGTCTATTTTCCAAACAACTACATATTATAAATAAATGGCTATAGCTCATAAGATAAGCATTTGGGATTGAAGTCATAATCATGTTGTTAGTGATAACAGTTTATGTGTCATTATTGTTTTACTTTCACTATTTAGTGCACAGTACTGCACTATATACAGTAATAGCATTAACTACTATACAGGCAGTATTGTTTGTGACAAAGGAGTCTGAGAGTAAGGAGAGAAAAAAATGAATGTAATGGGTGATGATGACACAATTCCTGCTTCAATCTTTCCTTATGTGTACAAAGTGAATATCATTGGTTGTTGTGGAGTAGGAAAGACTACTCTGTTATGGAGGTACCTCCACAATGAATTTAAGGACTTGAGAGGAACTATTGTTGACAAAGAAAATAAAAAAGTTAGTGTCAATGGGAGGAGCATTGAGCTTGAGATTTGGGATACAGCCAGTAAGTTATCCTATAGCTGCAGTAATATTATTTGTGTTATTCAGGACAAGAAACCTATGATTCAATGCCCGAAATGGATCTAAGAAATACAAATGCTGTGATCATTGTCTATCAAATCACAGATCCTGCATCTTATGTGGAAGTGAAAGATTCCAGCTGGTTAAGGATGGTCTATGGTCTGTTCGGTGAAGATGCTGATCAACACATCCCAATTCTTTTGGTTGGGAGTAAAAGTGATTTAGTTGATAAGTATGATGACTTACAAGTTCGCGTTAGATCTAGAGATGTTAAGGAAGATCTCAAACATCGCCACTCTCAGTTATTAGGACCAATTGAATGTAGTTCTAAAACTGGTAAAAATGTTGATAAAGTTTTTCAAGTTTTGGCAGAGGAAATAGTTCGTCGTGACATGGAAGGTTCATTGTCTATTCATAAGAGTGGCCATCCTAAAGTTGTCAGGACAGATACACAAGGACCATGTACTTGCTAAATAATTATATGCTATATGTTCATTTCATACAATAATATGTGTACGTTTTGATCATTGAAAACAACAACAATTATTATAATTGTGTAAACTATTTTGTTTATACTTTCATGAGTTAGACATATTGTGTCTTACAAATGAGAACTTGTATGCAATTCTGTGTGTTTTTGTTCTTGGATGCTCTGAATAAGAGCATTTTATTCTAATAGTTAGGATAAACATATATGTGTATGTTATGTCATAGTCAAGTGATATCTTGCCAGCATGAAAATGACAGCTTTATTTTTAGTGTGATAAGTTAGTGACAGATTGGTTTATGTTAGGTTTTCTTTGTTTACTTTCATTTTTAAGTATAACTAAGAAGTAGGTACAACTGGTTGCATTGCAATGCCATTACTTAGTATTTCCCTTAACAAGTGAGAAAGTTTAAGAGAAAAATGAATGTAGCAGATGATGATAATACGGAAGCCGCAGACGGACATTCCAATTCCTATTTCTTATTTCTTCCGCGAACGTTGGCGCATTTAAAAATCCCAATTAACGACCCAGTTAATGAATTCAATTATTTCAATTTTTGGCATGTGTGGCATTCTAGGCTTTTCTTGTTACTTAATAAAACGCGGAGAGCGAGTACCACGAGCCGTCTCTTAGAATCGAGCGCCAGCGAGATGTTTCCAGTTGGGTTGGGTCCCTGATTTTGGTTGTATATTGTAGGTCTATTATTTAGGGAAGCCGAGAACGGACATTCAAACTCCGTATAACCCCGTTTAATTGAAATTGGAAATAAGAATTGGAATGTCCGTCTGAGGCTTCCGTATGATAATAATATCATTCCCAATTCCAGCTTACGTCATCTATACAAAGTGATGATCATTGGCCATTGTGGAGTAGGAAAGACATCACTGTTATACAGATATCTCTACAATGAATTCAATGAATTCAGATTAACTCCTCTTGACAAAGAAACCAAGACTATTAATATTAAGGACAGAAAAATTGATCTTGAACTTTGGGACACAGCTGGTATGTGATGGCATCACTATGATTGCTATATTTATTTTGTAACTTTCATTTCTTTGTTTAGGATTAGAAACATACTGCACTCCATCTACACTAAACTTAAAAGGCACAAATGCTGTGATTATTCTCTATCAAATCACAGACCCTTCAACTTATGTGGAAGTGAAAGAATCCTGGTTAAAGATGGTCTGTGCCCAGTTTGGTGAAGATGCTGATCAACATGTTCCAATTCTTTTGGTTGGGAGTAAAAGTGATTTAGTTGATAAGTATGATGACTTACAAGTTTGTGTTAGATCTAAAGATATTGAAGATCTCAAACATCGCCACTCTCAGTTGTTAGAACCAATTGAGTGTACTTCTAAAATTGGTATAAATGTCGACAAAGTTTTTCGAGTCTTATCTGAGGAGATAATTCGTCGTAACATGAAAGGCTCTATACATGATAAAAACAATAAGGTTCATCCTCATGTTACCAAAACAAACTCACAAGGATCATGTAACTGCTAAACATTTCAATATTGTAATAAATACACTGGTTATGTGTTCATTTTAGGTATTATTAGCTGTATGAACTTTGACTTAAATACATGAACAAATGCATGTAAAAGCATACATATATATGATTTGTTTAAATAGAGGAGAGATGGGATCAAAGGGGTTAAATTATCTGACATTCCTCTTTGCTTCTTGTGTTTGAGCAGAGAGGAGAGTCTAATTTGTTAACTGAAAGCAGATCCACATAAAATGAACCAGTTAGTGAAGATACTGATATACCTGAACATGAATGACCCTCACATACTTAGATAGCATCACACTGCAACGTAAGCAGGATATGAAAGTTAATACTTTACATTATACTGTTGATGTTAACCTGTCCTTTGTCATCAGACTAAGATTATATATGTGAAAAGTATTAATTGGTGATTGAAAGTCAATAAGATGAGTATATAACTTACATCAATTGCATAACAATTCAATTTAGACTTCGTATGTTCAATTATATGTGTTATATTTATTTCATTATCATTTAAAAGTAGTGAATTCAAATAATATAGTAGGTCATTACAGCTGTAACAGGAGAAACAAGGAATGTAACACAGTTTAAGGTGATGATATGATTCATGTGCACAAAATGATGATCATGGCTATAATCATGTAGGAAAGACTCCATTCTTGATATATATTTATAATAAGTTTGGTTTTGATTCCTGGTTTAGGCATACCTCTCTTAGTCCTTTGAATTCAACAAACTTTCTGAATTCATTTATTATTGAAAATACATATACATGTCTGTCCTATTATATCATTAAATGTTTTAAATGAAACTACATAATGACTTTATGTTACAAAGATGTGTTACCCCATATTGAGTATCGATACACAGTATTGGTTGTCTGTTGGATCTACCTTCCTAAAAGTAGTTGTCACTTTCAGTTTCAAACTTTACATATATTTCTAATTTAATAAGTCTTTACAATTATTATCATGAGATATTACATTTTGAGACTATAGTTGTCTATTTTCCAAACAAATACATATTATTAATAAATGGCTATAGCTCATAAGATAAGCATTTGGGATTGAAGTCATAATCATGTTGTTAGTGATAACAGTTTATGTGTCATTATTGTTTTACTTTCACTATTTAGCACTATATACAGTAATAGCATTATTATTGACAGGCAGTATTGTGTGTGACAAAGGAGTCTGAGAGTAAGGAGAGAAAAAAAATGAATGTAATGGGTGATGATGATACAATTCCTGCTTCAATCTTTCCTTATGTGTACAAAGTGAATATCATTGGCCGTTGTGGAGTAGGAAAGACTACTCTGTTATGGAGGTATTTCCACAATGAATTTAAGGACTTGAGAGGAACAATTATTGACAAAGAAAATAAAAAAGTCAGTGTCAATGGGAGGAGCATTGAGCTTGAGATTTGGGATACAGCCGGTAAGTTATCCTATAGCTAGAGTAATATTATTTGTGTTATTCAGGACAAGAAACCTATATTGATTCATTCCCCAAACTGCATCGAAGAAATACAAATGCTGTGATCATTGTCTATCAAATCACAGATCCTGCATCTTATGTGGAAGTGAAAGATTCCTGGTTAAGGATGATCTGTGGTCAGTTCGGTGAAGATGCTGATCAACACATCCCAATTCTTTTGGTTGGGAGTAAAAGTGATTTAGTTGATAAGTATGATGACTTACAAGTTCGTGTTAGATCTAGAGATGTTAAGGAAGATCTCAAACATCGCCACTCTCAGTTATTAGGACCAATTGAATGTAGTTCTAAAACTGGTAAAAATGTTGACAAAGTTTTTCAAGTTTTGGCAGAGGAAATAGTTCGTCGTGACATGGAAGGTTCATTGCCTATTCATAAGAGTGGCCATCCTAAAGTTGTCAGGACAGATACACAAGGATCATGTACTTGCTAAATAATTATATGCTATATGTTCATTTCATACAATAATATGTGTATGTTTTGATCATTGGAAACAACAACAATTATTTTAACAATGTAAATAAACTTTGTTTATACTTTCCTGAGTTACATGCATTATTACATATTGTGTCTTACAAATGAGAACTTGTATGCAATTCTGTGTGTTTTTGTTCTTGGATGCTCTGAATAAGACCATTTTGATTCTAATAGCTAAGACAAACATATGTGTGCATTATGTCATAGTCATCTTGCAAACATGAAAATGACAGCTTTATTTTCAGTGTGATAAGTTAGTGACAGATTGGTTTATGTTATGTTTTCCTTGTTTACTTTCAATTTTAAGTATAACTAATAAGTAAGTACAGCTGGTTGTATTGCAATGCCAAATTACTTAGTATTTCTCTTGACAAGTGAGAAAGTTTAAGAGAAAGATGAATGTAGCAGATGATGATAATGATGTCATTCCCAATTCCAGCTTTCATCATCTATACAAAGTGATGATCATTGGCCATTGTGGAGTAGGAAAGACATCGCTGTTATACAGATACCTCTACAATGAATTCAATGAATTCAGATTAACTCCTCTTGACAAAGAAACCAAGACTATTAATATTAAGGACAGAAAAATTGATCTTGAACTTTGGGACACAGCTGGTATGTGATGGCATCACTATGATTGCTATATTTATTTTGTAACTTTCATTTCTTTGTTTAGGATTAGAAACATACTGCACTCCACCTACACTAAACTTAAAAGGCACAAATGCTGTGATTATTCTCTATCAAATCACAGACCCTTCAACTTATGTGGAAGTGAAAGATTCCTGGTTAAGGATGGTCTGTGCCCAGTTTGGTGAAGATGCTGATCAACATATTCCAATTCTTTTGGTTGGGAGTAAAAGTGATTTAGTTGATAGGTATGATGACTTACAAGTTCGTGTTAGATCTAGAGATGTTAAAGAAGATCTCAAACATCGTCACTCTCAGTTATTAGGACCAATTGAATGTAGTTCTAAAACTGGTAAAAATGTTGACAAAGTTTTTCAAGTTTTGGCAGAGGAAATAGTTCGTCGTGACATGGAAGGTTCGTTGCCTATTCATAAGAGTGGCCATCCTAAAGTTGTCAGGACAGATACACAAGGATCATGTACTTGCTAAATAATTATATGCTATATGTTCATTTCATACAATAATATGTGTATGTTTTGATCATTGGAAACAACAACAATTATTTTAACAATGTAAATAAACTTTGTTTATACTTTCCTGAGTTACATGCATTATTACATATTGTGTCTTACAAATGAGAACTTGTATGCAATTCTGTGTGTTTTTGTTCTTGGATGCTCTGAATAAGACCATTTTGATTCTAATAGCTAAGACAAACATATGTGTGCATTATGTCATAGTCATCTTGCAAACATGAAAATGACAGCTTTATTTTCAGTGTGATAAGTTAGTGACAGATTGGTTTATGTTGTTTTCTTTGTTTACTTTCAATTTTAAGTATAACTAAGAAGTAGGTACAACTGGTTGCATTGCAATGCCATTACTTAGTATTTCCCTTAACAAGTGAGAAAGTTTAAGAGAAAAATGAATGTAGCAGATGATGATAATACGGAAGCCGCAGACGGACATTCCAATTCCTATTTCTTATTTCTTCCGCGAACGTTGGCGCATTTAAAAATCCCAATTAACGACCCAGTTAATGAATTCAATTATTTCAATTTTTGGCATGTGTGGCATTCTAGGCTTTTCTTGTTACTTAATAAAACGCGGAGAGCGAGTACCACGAGCCGTCTCTTAGAATCGAGCGCCAGCGAGATGTTTCCAGCTGATTTTGGTTGTATATTGTAGGTCTATTATTTAGGGAAGCCGAGAACGGACATTCAAACTCCGTATAACCCCGTTTAATTGAAATTGGAAATAGGAATTGGAATGTCCGTCTGAGGCTTCCGTATGATAATAATATTATTCCCAATTCCAGCTTTCATCATCTATACAAAGTGATGATCATTGGCCGTTGTGGAGTAGGAAAGACATCACTGTTACACAGATATCTCTACAATGAATTCATTGAATTCGGATTAACTCCTCTTGACAAAGAAACTAAGACTATTAATATTAAGGACAGAAAAATTGATCTTGAACTTTGGGACACAGCTGGTATGTGATGGCATCACTATGATTGCTATATTTATTTTGTAACTTTCATTTCTTTGTTTAGGATTAGAAACATACTGCACTCCATCTACACTAAACTTAAAAGGCACAAATGCTGTGATTATTCTCTATCAAATCACAGAACCTTCAACTTATGTGGAAGTGAAAGAATCCTGGTTAAAGATGGTCTGTGAACAGTTTGGTGAAGATGCTGATCAACATATTCCAATTCTTTTGGTTGGGAGTAAAAGTGATTTAGTTGATAAGTATAATGACTTACAAGTTTGTGTTAGATCTAAAGATATTAATGAAGATCTCAAACATCGCCACTCTCAGTTATTAGGACCAATTGAGTGTAGTTCTAAAACTGGTAAAAATGTCGACAAAGTTTTTCGAGTCTTATCTGAGGAGATAATTCGTCGTAACATGAAAGGCTCTATACATGATAAAAACAATAAGGATCATCCTCATGTTACCAAAACAAACTCACAAGGATCATGTAACTGCTGAACATTTCAATATTGTAATAAATACACTGGTTATATGTTCATTTTAGGTATTATTAGCTTTATGAACTTTGACTTAAATACATGAACAAATGCATGTAAAAGCATACATATATATGATTTGTTTAAATAGAGGAGAGATGGGATCAAAGGGGTTAAATTATCTGACATTCCTCTTTGCTTACGTTGCATCACACTGCAACGTAAGCAGGATATGAAAGTTAATACTTTACATTATACTGTTGATGTTAACCTGTCCTTTGTCATCAGACTAAGATTATATATGTGAAAAGTATTAATTGATGATTGAAAGTCAATAAGATGAGCATAAAACTTACATCAATTGCATAACAATTCAATTTAGACTTCATATGTTCAATTATATGTGTTATATTTATTTCATTGTTATTTGGAAGTAGTGAATTAAAATAATATAGTAGGTCATTACAGCTGTAACAGGAGAAACAAGGAATGTAACACAGTTTATGGTGATGATATGATTCATGTGCACAAAATGATGATCATGGCTATAATCATGTAGGAAAGACTCCATTGTTAATATATATTTTGATTCCTCCTTAGCCATACCTCTCTTATAGTCCAATTGACACCAAGACCAAGACAATTGTAATATTAAAGGGAAAATCTTGATTTGGAGTGTTGTGATATTATAAAGTTTTCAAATTCATATAATTAACTGAGGAGATAGTTTGTTGCGTCATGGAAGTCTGATTGCGCTGTATTCATATTTCAAAGTTTACAACAGTTGATACACATACATAGATGTTGAATCTTAATGTTTGGGGCTATTACAATAAATGTTAGTCCTTTGAATTCAACAAACTTTCTGAATTCATTTATTATTGAAAATACATATACATGTCTGTCCTGTTATATCATTAAATGTTTTAAATGAAACTACATAATGACTTTATGTTACAAAGATGTGTTACCTCATATTTAGAATTGATACACAGTATTGCTTGTCTGTTGGATCTACCTTCCTAAAAGTAGTTATCACTTTCAGTTTCAAACTTCATATATATTTCTAATTTAATAAGTCTTTACAATTATTATCATGAGATATTACATTTTGAGACTATAGTTGTCTATTTCCAAACAACTACATATTATGAATAAATGGCTATAGCTCATATAAGATAAGCATTTGGGATTGAAGTCATAATCATGTTGTTAGTGATAACAGTTTATGTTTCATTACTTTCACTATTTAGTGCACAGTACTGCACTATATACAGTAATAGCATTAACTACTATACAGGCAGTATTGTGTGTGACAAAGGAGTCTGAGAGTAAGGAGAGAAAAAAATGAATGTAATGGGTGATGATGACACAATTCCTGCTTCAATCTTTCCTTATGTGTACAAAGTGAATATCATTGGCTGTTGTGGAGTAGGAAAGACTACTCTGTTATGGAGGTATTTCCACAATGAATTTAAGGACTTGAGAGAAACTATTGTTGACAAAGAAAATAAAAAAGTTAGTGTCAATGGGAGGAGCATTGAGCTTGAGATTTGGGATACAGCCGGTAAGTTATCCTATAGCTAGAGTAATATTATTTGTGTTATTCAGGACAAGAAACCTTTACTGGTTCAATGCCCGAACTGCATCTAAGAAATACAAATGCTGTGATCATTGTCTATCAAATCACAGACCCTGCATCTTATGTGGAAGTAAAAGATTTCTGGTTAAGGATGGTCTGTCGTCTGTTTGGTGAAGATGCTGATCAACATATTCCAATTCTTTTGGTTGGGAGTAAAAATGATTTAGTTGATAAGTATGATGACTTACAAGATCGTGTTAGATCTAGAGATGTTAAGGAAGATCTCAAACATCACCACTCTCAGTTATTAGGACCAATTGAGTGTAGTTCTAAAACTGGTAAAAATGTTGACAAAGTTTTTCAAGTTTTGGCGGAGGAAATAGTTCGTCGTGACATGGAAGGTTCATTGCCTATTCATAAGAGTGGCCATCCTAAAGTTGTCAGGACAGATACACAAGGACCATGTATTTGCTAAATAATTATATGCTATATGTTCATTTCATACAATAATATGTGTACGTTTTGATCATTGGAAACAACAACAATTATTTTAACAGTGTAAATAAACTTTGTTTATACTTTCCTGAGTTACATTATTACATATTGTGTCTTACAAATGAGAACTTGTATGCAATTCTGTGTGTTTTTGTTCTTGGATGCTCTGAATAAGAGCATTTTGATTCTAATAGCTAAGACAAACATGTGTACATTATGTCATAGTCATCTTATAACATGAAAATGACAGCTTTATTTTCAGTGTGATAAGTTAGTGACAGATTGGTTTATGTTATGTTTTCTTTGTTGACTTTCAATTTTAAGTATAACTAATAAGTAAGTACAGCTGGTTGTATTGCAATGCCAAATTACTTAGTATTTCCCTTAACAAGTGAGAAAGTTTAAGAGAAAGATGAATGTAGCAGATGATGATAACGATGTCCTTGAACATGAATGACCCTCACATACTTAAGTTAGTATGACACTGCAACGTAAGCAGGATATGAAAGTTAATACTTTACATTATACTGTTGATATTAACCTGTCCTTTGTCATCAGACTAAGATTATATATGTGAAAAGTATTAATTGATGATTGAAAGTCAATAAGATGAGCATAAAACTTACATCAATTGCATAACAATTCAATTTAGACTTCATATGTTCAATTATGTATGCTATATTTATTTCATTGTTATTTGGAAGTAGTGAATTAAAATAATATAGTAGGTCATTACAGCTATAACAGGAGAAACAAGGAATGTAACACAGTTTATGGTGATGATATGATTCATGTGCACAAAATGATGATTATGGCCATAATCATGTAGAAAAGACTCCATTGTTAATATATATTTTGATTCCTGGTTTAGTCATACCTCTCTTATAGTCCAATTGACACCAAGACCAAGACAATTGTAATGTTAGAGGGAAAATCTTGATTTGGAGTGTTGTGATATTATAAAGTTTTCAAATTCATATAATTAACTGAGGAGATAGTTTGTTGTGTCATGGAAGTCTGATTGCGTTGTATTCATATTTCAAAGTTTACAACAGTTGATACACATACATAGATGTTGAATCTTAATGTTTGGGGCTATTACAATAAATGTTAGTCCTTTGAATTCAACAAACTTTCTGAATTCATTTATTATTGAAAATACATATACATGTCTGTCCTGTTATATCATTAAATGTTTTAAATGAAACTACATAATGACTTTATGTTACAAAGATGTGTTACCCCATATTCAGTATTGATACACAGTATTGCTTGTCTGTTGGATCTACCTTCCTAAAAGTAGTTATCACTTTCAGTTTCAAACTTCATATATATTTCTAATTTAATAAGTCTTTACAATTATTATCATGAGATATTACATTTTGAGACTATAGTTGTCTATTTTCCAAACAACTACATATTATGAATAAATGGATATAGCTCTTATAAAATAAACATTTGGGATTGAAGTCATAATCATGATGTAAATGATAACAGTTTATGTTTCGTTATTTTATTACTTTCACTATTTAATGCACAGTACTGCACTATATACAGTAATAGCATTAACTACTATACAGGCAGTATTGTGTGTGACAAAGGAGTCTGAAAGTAAGGAGAGAAAAACAATGAATGTAATGGGTGACGATGATACAATTCCTGCTTCAATCTTTCCTTATGTGTACAAAGTGATGATTATTGGCTGTTGTGGAGTAGGAAAGACTACTCTGTTATGGAGGTACCTCTACAATGAATTTAAGGACTTGAGAGGAACAATTATTGACAAAGAAAATAAAAAAGTCAGTGTCAATGGGAGGAGCCTTGAGCTTGAGTTTTGGGATACAGCCAGTAAGTTATCCTATAGCTAGAGTAATATTATTTGTCTTATTCAGGACAAGAAGCCTACATTCCTTCATTGCCCACACAGCATCTAAGAAATGCAGATGCTGTGATCATTGTCTATCAAATCACAGAGACTTCAACTTATGCAGAAGTGAAAGATTTGTGGCTTAATATTGTTTTTAACCAGTTTGGTGAAGATGCTGATCAAAAAATTCCAATTCTTTTGGTTGGGAGTAAAAGTGATTTAGTTGATAAGTATGATGACTTACAAGATCGTGTTAGATCTAAAGATGTTAAGGAAGATCTCAAACGTCGCCACTCTCAGTTGTTAGGACCAATTGAATGTAGTTCTAAAACTGGTAAAAATGTCGACAAAGTTTTTCAAGTTTTGGCAGAGGAAATAGTTCACCGTGACATGGAAGGGTCTCAAACGAGTAGACCACATATTAACATGACAAATTCAGCCGGAGCATGTAGCTGCTGAACAATTCAGTATATTGTTCATTGAACAATAAGAATAATTTTGATTAATATTACCTCATAGCATAAAATATATTTCATAAAACACAGCATGGTTACTTCCTTCTATTAATAATATTTAGAGATCATCTTGTTTTTATCATTTATTTATGACCTCCTTAATTATTAACAATGGAAAGTAAAACATTTTACTTAAAGCATTTGTATGTTTTGATAACAGAATTGTCATGGTAGCTTTGTAAGAGTACAAAATATTGTTGAGCAGCACAAGTAAGTCCTCAGTTACCAAATAAATGATCTCATACATAATACAATAAAATTTTGGACACACTGAATTCATTGGTATTATCTATAAAACAGTCCAAGACCTCAGTTACATATGACATCAAGGTAGTCTTCATATCATGGGGTCTTTTGGATTAGGAAAGGGATTAACTTTTAGCAAAATGTCATTCAAATATAATGCTAACTTCCTGTATAAGCATGTGTATAGTTGACTAACAGGTTGTTATGAGTCAAAGTCTCCTGAGAATAAACACTGCAGGTAACAGGGTCGGATGGTAAAATAAAAGAGACACACAACAAAGGTGGCTCATCTAAATCATTATGCAATTGAGTATCGATTCTTGTAGTGGTCCTTTTGGTCCACAGTCTTTCTTTCCACCAACTTATAAGATAGTACTAGTGGGTAATCTTGGAGTAGGCAAAACAACTTTACTGTGGAGATATATACATAAAGAATTCCGGTCTTCTAAGGTAACAGTCATTGATGTTGAGAGAAAAAGAACAACAATACGAAATAGAGAAGTTGAATTAGAGTTCTGGGATACTGCAGGTATTATAATAATATAGAAGATTAGTAACATTCTAATGTTGCCAGTAGTGCTTTTTTTTCAATTCCTTTATTATCCACCTTTTTAGGCCAAGAAAGATTTCGTACCATATCTCCTTCTTATTATCTTGGAGCACATGCTATCATTGTTATTTATGATATGACTGATCGTGAGTCATTTGTTGAAGTTAAACAGTACTGGTTGAAGGAGATATTTGGTCTCTTTGGTGAAGATGCTGACCATCGTATGCCTATTATGCTAGTGGGCACAAAGGCTGATGAGGTCAATGCTAGTTATGATGATGAACAAACATTTGTGAAAAAGAGAGATGTAATGGAATTAAAGAGAGAATATGATCGAATGCTAGGACCTTATGAATGTAGTGCTAGGACTGGTGAAAATGTGGAGAAAGCATTTTCAAAAATTGCTGAAGATTTGGTACTTCGTGATACTGTTGGCATGTTACAATATAACAAAGATCTTGACTCACCATCATCTTGTAAAATATGCTGACTATAATTGATGCAATCATTGTTTACCATTATCACTTATAAATATGTTGTTTTCAAGTAATCTCATTGCTTTATGACCAAGCTAATACTGTAAATTCAAATAATTTATAATCATTATATTATAATTATAAATTTCTTATTTTATTTGTTCAACAAGCTTTACAGAAAATACTTTATTGCTTGTACAATTATGCTTTGCATGAAACAGTCATAATAGTATTGAAAAATTGCACATACCATTCAATGTATCTCAGATACATGTGTAATACCTGTCAACA
The DNA here is from genome assembly GCA_963965975.1 of Xestospongia bergquistia. Classification (NCBI taxonomy): domain Eukaryota; kingdom Metazoa; phylum Porifera; class Demospongiae; order Haplosclerida; family Petrosiidae; genus Xestospongia; species Xestospongia bergquistia. The sequence continues at coordinate 3,059,355 of OZ014419.1, forward strand.
TTCATTCATTCAGCAATATTCTGGCTCATAGTTAAGAATGGGCAGCCACTTAGTAGTTCAGTACATGCAATGAATTATATCATTATACTTTTTTGCAGCAAGTATCCATCACCCACTCATTTAGCATTATCCCTGGCAGGGGAAGTACAACAGTAATGATTCAGTAATCTCATAATGAAACAGCATACCCAACTTAACAGTAACACAGCATACATTATTATAGTTTGTGATGATGATATGTCTTTAATAGTCATACTAATCTGATGGAAATGTCCAAATATGGTGATAGTTTTTGATGGTACATCTTTGTTAGTCATACTTCTAATCTGATGGAATATATCCAAATATGGTAATGGGTACTCAAATTGACATCAATTTAGCTGTTCATAATTATATACAGTAAATAATCAGTTTTACAGAAAATATTTTTGTATTATGTTCTAGAAAAATAACATTCTACTTGAAACATCATAAAATGTCATCAAAAATGATTTCTAACTATGTTGAGGGAAAATATTTTGAATAAATAAATGAAATGTTGACCAGTTCCATTGACATTACATAAGTATCTATAACATTTTGGTAAAAAATCAAGGAATACATAGATTGTTGTCGGGGAGCAATATTTATTAACAGCATTTCTTAGAAACATTCCTAACATGTATACTGGAGGATTCTTTTGATTTGATGTTTCTAGCAATAATTTCTCTGCCCAATGCCTCAAAAGCCTTATTCACTTTGTCACCTCCTTTTTTTGCACTGCACTCAATTGGATGTAAAAGATTTTTTTTACTAGAAAACTCTTTGACTTCTTTGAATGATATTGCTCTCTTATCTTCCAAATCTGTTTTGTTTCCAACAATGATAAATGGAATATCAGGAGTTGTGTCGAGATAATTGGTAGCTTCCACATACCAACTTTTTGTTGCTTCGTTGTAAGATTCAGCATCAGAGATATCATATACTATCATAACAGCACTGGTATTGTGATAAAACCTTTGCGTGATGGACTGATAACGTTCCTGTCCTGTGTGTTGGAAAAGAGAATGGTTAAGCATAACCAGAACATTCTAGTATGAAGTTACAATAGCATCAGAACATTGGTATATTATAGTACCCATTCATTGGTATACAAAACTAGGTATACTATGGTAGGTGACATTGGTGTACTATATGATACACAGTGTAATGGGTAATAATCAAGTATTAGTGACCATTAGTACACACAGTTCAGTGGGCTACTGTACTACATAAAGAGTGGGTGTTGTGGTACAATCTCATTACTACATGATTCAGGAAAGATATAGCAAAGTGTAACAAATGATTATATTTAAGTTTTAAAAAATAATATCAAAATCACAAAAAGATGAACCTGTGGACAAAAATAGTCTGAGACTTGATTATTGTAAAGTGACTGTCATTTATTAGAAATAAATTAGTAGTGGTTTAATATCCACACACCCACACACAAATATGGACAAAACAGTCTGAGACTGATTGTTGTAAAGTGACTGTCATTTATTAGAAAGTTACTTGTGGTTTAATATCCACACAAATACACACATATTATTATAAAATTGACTAGTCTTCAATGACTCTAATCTTTTCTGATCTTCCTATTCCACTTCTACCTCTGGCACAGTGACAACCTTCCTTCGAAACACGAGATACATTGGGTCTCTGAGATGGCTGACGTTTCTTAAACAACTCGGTAGCTATTATGTGAAATACTCTTTTAACATTATCTCCAGTCTTTGCGCTACATTGTACTGGAGGAAGGAGGCCTTTCTGTAATGCCAATTCTTTAGTAGTTTCAAAGTTGACAGTGTCAGTACTTGAAGTAATAAGATCAGATTTATTTGCCACTAAAAGAATAGGTATATTGTCCTCATCAAATCGAAGGTAATGTCGAAGCTCTTGAAACCAATAATCTTGAAGATCACGGAAACTTTCTTCATCAACAGAACTATAAACAAGTATAACAGCATCAGAATTTTCATAATAGCGTTGAGTTAATGTACGATATCTGTCTTGACCTAGAAAAAACAATTAGTATATTAAATTTACAATATAAAAGAAGTTAAATTAATTCTCTTTTTAATATTTGAACTAAAATCTCCTAATAGTTGATAACTATAATGACTGGCTTAATAATATATTAGATCATACAATATAATTATGTGTTTGTCCACACAACATAAATTATATTTACGATGTATACCAAATATCTGTTGTATGCAGCAACCTTGTCTGTATTGGTCCATTTCATGTCTATTTCCACTAACAACTATTTAAAATGAAGGCAATCTGATGGGTCTGGAGAAGTCAAGGAAGTGTGTTTGACACAAGTGGGTGTGGTTTGTGTGGGTGGACCTTTGGACAGTCAAGGTGGCTGCTACACAGCATATTGGTCAAAATACTGACCTGCACAGAGATGAATTTAGAAGCCATGTTGAAGTACGAGATGAATATAAAAGATACGCGTAGATTGTCCCAAGTCACACCTACACATACACACACCACTGCTTTAATGTCTTCCAAATTCCAATGTCTGACATGTATTAAACAAGCCTCAATGAACAAAGTTGCAAGAAAACTTATAAAATTGATGTGTTGGTTCCAATTCAATAATTAAATTATCATATTTGTTAAAAGTCACGTGACTAACTCTGATCTGATTGGTCAAGTAGGACTCAGGAATTTGACTATTTATATCAAATAGGTTTAATCAAGTCAGAATAATTTAACGCATAGCAATAACTTTCTCGAGTAAAAAGCTTACAGAGAGACTGTTTTTGTTCTTAGACTCATAACCCCCTGGTAATGAGTAGGATCTTGTAAGATCTTAAGGGTATTTCCCAAGAGTTTACAAGGTTCACCAAAATTGTATAATCTTGGTTGATCTTAAGTTCACCAAGATTATATAATCTTATCATAGACAAGATTACAAGATCATGTAAGATTATGCTGGGGATTTGATCCAGTTTAGGTATATCTTGCATGATAGTATGATCACTCTAGATCATACTACATAACAAGTTCCATTCACTAATGTAAATTACGTGTTTCAAATAACAATTTACATGTCCTTAGAACATGTAATAAGTCAAACATATGATAATCCATAGCATAAGACTATTAACATCACTGCAAGAAACTTGTTTGAACATGCTGTGGCTAGGGGTGTGGCTTAGTGGGCGGGGTTTTTTACAACACAATAAATTTGGTAAACTTAGTTCATTGAGTAGTCAACATCTGTCTAGGATAATTTATTACTATGTCAATTGTACTATTCAAATGTGCTGTATATACATAAACAATATTACTATAGGGAGATAGACAAAACTTAAGGAGATACAATAGACTATGACATATTATGTATAACACTATGATCCATTGTACAATGCTAACTCAATCCTTAACATAATTGGGATAAGCTAGTCTTAATTCAACTAGAGAATAAGTTATTTAAAGATCATAAATCACAAACTGACATTCTGATAGTTACCACAATAGGGTTACCATGTAAGGAAACATCACTCATGCGTATATCAGGAGTATGGAACATGCTCATTTAAATTTACTAATCAAAAATATGTTAATTATGATAACATAGCTAAGCTTTATTGGAAGTCAATGATCTGTATAGTTTTGTCTCTTGCTACAATAAAAGTCAGAAAAGATTAACTTAACATGAAGCTTTATAAAGGCCTAATTCCCCAGCTCAAATTGTTACTATAACCTTATTATGAGTCTACTGGCTATAAGTGATTGATTATACACGAGAAAACATGACACATACCTGCAGTGTCCCAGAGATAGAGTACCATCTCTTTTCCGTTAATTGTTATAGCTTTTCTTTCCTCAGCTACAAATTTATTTGGCGCATCTTCAAAATTATTGTGAACATATCTCATTAGTAGACTAGTCTTTCCCACGCCCACTGCTCCGATCAAGATAACTTTGTATTCATTGGGTTGAAGTAAGGCTGCATTAGCACCTGTTGACCGACTGTCTCGTTCTGTTCCGGAAGCCATACCTTAAAAAATCTAAAATAATAAACAACACAAACGTAACAACTACAAAGAACGCAAATAATGCATTGTAGTTATAATTAAGCGAATAGCTTTTCGATATGCCCTTTACAAAATAACCTGGATTGAGAGGCACCTTATAACTCACTATAAAATATGCAGTAAAATGATCCTTACCGAGTGCTGACGACACAACATAGAATAATCATCTGATTTGGTAGTTTGGGGTGGAATCTTGGCTCACGTGATATCACGTGATTTGCCATGACGTAATAGTGAATTTATAACGAGGTATTGAGTTGTGAGGCAGCAAATCTTTTCAAGACTATACTGCTGACCTTTTTTCTGAGGCGTGTCCTTTCCCAGGAAGAAGAAAGAAGTGTCCTTGTTCGTAGCCTTTCTTTGCATCTTTCAATAAATACAGTAAGGTAAGTTTTTTAAATTTTAAATCAAGGAGGAGGATGGGTCTTTACTAACATAATATGTATATGTGTGTGTGTGACCCTTATTATTAAACTGTCAAGATGATTGTTTACCTAGCTTTTAGGGATCATATTTAGAGATGTATAAAATTTCCATGGCCTTCTATATAAATATTATATATATAGATATATAGGTAGATCTAGAGGGATATATAATATATAATTACGTTTATATAATATACTGTTCTGGCAGTACAATATATATAGAAAATGTTGGAGTTCAAAAATAAGTGATTTATCTTTTGATAGCATTGCATTTGTTAGTGAAAAGCATCATTACTGAACTACCCCTAGGAAAGTTAAATCGTCACTTATCATTAGTTGAGCATGTTATAACTTTTAATTGTTTGAATCTTATCTTAATTTTCCTTTTGGTATTCCTAATAAGTTTGTTTTTATGTATTATAATATGAATTCCACTCTTGTTTTAATGATAATCATGAACATGTGATGTTCATGAGTGCTATTAATAATTGTAAAAGAATTCATAGAGTTTTTCAAATGTATAACTTCCTGTTCATTGTGTATTGTTTTTCATAATCATATTAATGATCACATTCATATAATATTCTCATTTTTATTAAAGATTTCAAGATGCATGGAAATCGAACCAAGTTGCGTCAGCAACTTCAGAAAGAGCGCCAGCAATTGGAGATGAGGAGAGAAGAGGACGAATTGAGAAGACAAAGAAATGTCATTGTATCACAGTCCTCTAATTCAATGATTATTCCTCAAAAACCTCGGCCACCACAAGTTACAATTGAAGTACCTGAGAATGTGCTAAAAGTGAGTAAATGGGATTGAGCTAATTGACAGGGTTCCCTCTGCTATTTTCATGAGGATAAGTACGATAATTAGGCAATCAGAGTTATCCCTTCTCTCTCTAAAATAAACCTGATACATTCTAAAAAACATATAGATATTATGTTATTAGTGTAATAGGAGAATAATGACAAAGATTAGGTAAGAATTGTTCCTCCCCCTAAAAGGGATGTGGTCCCAGTTTTAGCAGTTTATATGATACCTTGAACTCTAACACAATAACATGTTTTTTAAGCGTTTGTTGTAGCCACGTTGTGATGATCTTTATAATGTAGGTACAGTCAGCTCTTCAAAATCCAACAACCTTCCATGTTGAATCTGTTCGTAAAAACCAGCTCCATCAATATCTCTCAACACAGACCATGTCATCACCTCTCTCCACTCATAGTGCACCTGCTACAAATAATGTATTTGGAGCAATGCGGCCAAGTACTAATGAAGTGGGAGGGGCTACAATGCAGTCATTTAACATTCGCAAAGACCCGATGCTCTCTGAAGTATCAGGTAAGAAGTAAGACATGCATTATATGATAAAGTGTATAACTCCCAAAAATGGTTGTTCAATGTACTATATCTCTTTCACAGGGTTTACTCATCATTCTCCAGTTCATCAGTCTTCTCTCGCTCCTTCAACTACTGCCACTGGTCCTACCACTCTTCATACTCTGTCTTCACCCGATACATACCCATCCCACCAGACAACAAGTCTCACTGTTAAATCAGAGAGCCCCACTTTAATGAACACTGACCAACCACTCTCAGAAAATGTGAGCTAAGATTAATATGATTGTGTATTAATTGTCCATGACCAAGTTATCTATATTACAAAGGAATGACCAAATGTTATATACTGTATCTGTTCTTAGGAGCAAGCTATCCTTGATGACATCATGGGTTTAGAAGAGAAGATAGAAGGGCTAGGTCCACTACCTTACTTTGAACCAAATGTGATAATGCCACAGACAGTAAGTTCTTCCTCTAGTATAGCCAGTAAAGATGAGGTTGAAGAATTTGTGTAGTAGATACATTACAAGTACTTCTGTATTTTAGTGATCTGTATTTTACAAAAGTGTCATTGCTGTTGTAAAGATGTTGCTGAATTAATTTTTATGAGGTGCATATGTCTTCTCTCAGTGTCAGCATTAAGGCTAAGCCTTCCTCCATTTATTTGAAGCATAGTATTTTCATCATACATGTATAATACAAATAATATAGTTTACATTAAATAGTTTGTAGAACACTTTAAATAAACTGTTAGTTGAACAATGACTAAACACATGTTCTGAGGGAAGAGTTGTTATCACTAGATCACCAACAGTGTTAAGGGAAAACTACCTAAGACACATGTTTATCTTGTGCACTATACTACATGTTATATCAACTTTGTTACAGCAATAGTTGAGTTTAGTGTGACAATTGACTGGTATGTATTGTCACTATGAATATAATGTGGTCATTATTGATGATGATCCTTTAATGTCATAGCTAATTATCTCACTGCTAAGTTTATTAACAATTCTAAAAAGCTTATAAAGTAGAGATTTTCCTTATCACTACATTTCATATTATGTGATGCAATAGTCTAGCAGCGAACTAAACAATGTGTGAAGTGGTACAATCATTTCACTATAGAACCACTAGACTTGTTGCCAACTTTCATGACTACCACAGCATTTTTTGCTTTAGGTTGTAGCTGCTAGCATAGACAGAACAAAAAACTTAAAAATATCTCAGGATATGACAGGAATAATTGATAAATAGTTTATTTACATGAACTCAACCACAATCGTTTGAGCTTGTAAAAATTCATACCTGACTTCCTTTTAAAGAAAGAGAGACCACTTTTTTAGTAATATAATTTGCAAGCACTACACTGGGTGCTTTATTTCCTGTTTTCCATGTAAGTACATTACTTATCTTATTTACATATCTATCTACATGTACCATGTGATGTCCTTAACAAAATAGTTGTGGTTGTCATGTGAGTGATGCTGTTTCAGAACTATCACTACATGAGGATATTGTGGTTTTAATGATGTAATAATTAAGTAATTGCTATTTTTAGATTATTAATATTCATTTTGTTTCTACAGCTTCCTGTAGCAACAAATCTATTTGATGTTTTTGGAGGAGGTTCAACCACATCTCATCAAATGTACATACCCCAAATATCATCATCTTGTCCTCCTGAAGTTAAAGAAGAGAAGATGAGAGAGGCATGCCCATTTGGTCTTAATCCCAGTATGTCTCATAATAATTATAATGTCATGTTGTACTTAAATTGTCTTTTTACTGCCTGGGATATACAGCATGCTAGGTAGTCCTAAGATTAGTTTAGTCCACATGTTAACTATATTTGTGTGTCTAATTGTCTTCATTTTTCTATGTTATTACGATAACTGTTGACACACATAACAAGCAATGAATGTCATTACTTTTTCCATAAACACTTTGATTTGGGCATAACTGATCAAAGTTGTTACTTGAGAAACATCTTTGATCATATCCGTAGCTTTTGCCAACTCTTGACGTCTTTAAAGTTAGCAATAATCCAGTCCCCTAGCAGCAGACCATCAAAATAATCTTACAATGTTTTTTGCCATTATATTCTTTATTATGTTTGTATCTTTTCATGTTAATTGTATGGTACTAATTTGTTTATTTTTCTTGTTTTTTAATAGCTGCTAGTATTGATATTAAAAGTCTTGAGAAAGAAAGAATGAAAAAGAACAATCATAATATGAGTAAGTATTATATTAGTTTGTATTATAGCAATGTAGTCAGATTCTGTATCAATAAAATTAACAAATGTTTCTATCGTTTTCAAGTTGAAAGACGTCGAAGATTTAATATCAATGATAGAATTAAAGAATTAGGACTACTACTTCCGTCTTCAGAAAGGTATTGTGATACATTGTCTATTGTTATATTACCAATATCCTGTTTACAGTGAAGCTCGCCAGAACAAAGGGAGTATTTTAAAAGCCAGTGTAGACTACATTAGAAAACTACAGAGAGATGTTGAGAGACTCAAGATACAAGATGCTAAACAAAGACAATTAGAGGAAAGTAACCGACAAATGAGATTAAGAATTCAAGTGAGTACTCTGAATACTAATATACAAATAAACTGTCAATACAATAGCTAAGATTGTTTGTTTTAGACTAAACAATGGCTGGTTATTAGTTTGTATTGTTTCAGTGCAATAGCAATTTAGAATAATTAACCCCAGTAAACAAATATCCTTATATAGGCTACATGTTATAGATTTTATAAAGTACATATCATCTTATATAATAAAGTCAAGGAGAGGGGTTATGTTGGCAAACAAACTCATTTTTTAAATTAATATATTTGTTATGGAATGCTGTTAATTTAAACTTCCTGTCCAGTAATTTGCTTGTTTCATAGCTTATCAAAGAAAACTAAAAATATCATTAAATAGCAATAAATTAAAATAAATTAAAATAGCATCACTCACATGACAACCACAACTATTTTGTTAAGGACATCACATGGAACATGTAGATAGATATGTAAATAAGATAAGTAATGTACTTACATGGAAAACAGGAAATAAAGCACCCAGTGTAGTGCTTGCAAATTATATTACTAAAAAGTGGTCTCCTTACTTTAAAAGGAAGTGAGGTATGAATTCTTACATGCTCAAAAGATTGTGGTTGATTTCATGTAAATAAACTATTTATCAATTATTTCTGTCATATCCTGAGATATTTGTAAGTGTTTTTGTTAAGCAGCTACAAACTAAAGCAAATATGTTGTGGTAGTAATATGATAGATGTTTTAATTACAACTAGCATTGCTTCCTGCAAACACAGTTTCTACTCTGTGTCCTTTCTCTATTATTTATAAATCTGAGTTCATAAATCCTTAATAGATGTTTGAGACTAATTTATATCCTCTTGTTTTGTCTACTAGGAACTAGAATTGACAGCCAGAGCTCATGGTATTCGTACACCATCTCTAACTCCTGATACCAAACAATTAGCAGAAGCTGCTGATAAAGCGCTAGGCCCTTCTACTCCTCGTGCTCGTTCACCTGTTAGCTCAACAACAACCACACCCCTTTCTCCTCACGTATTTGGAATAGGAAATGACGATCACTTCTCTGAGATGTTACGGTCTAGTCCTGGCATTGACTTGTCCAAGCTTAATATTAAAACTGAGCCTGTAAGTATGGAAATATAAAGACTGAAGTGATGTATGGAAAATGCAACCTTTCTTTATTTAACACATAGCTGCTTCTCCATAAAATACATCATCTTTGTCCCCTTTCTAATTAATGTCAGAAAGAGGATGTCCCTGCAATTAGGACAATTAGAGAGGTTTCATATTTGTATAATACATTATGTATTAATGATAAGTACAGAAGCCTAGTGGGACAGTCTGACATTTAGCTATGCCCCATAGGGACAGTCCAACCTTTAGATATGGCCCAATGATCTCAGAACACATACTTTAATGATTAGGGTTTAGGGGGTAGGAATATGTATTAAAATATGATGATCTCAGACTGTCCCACTGGGCTTCCATTGATATAATGAAATGGATTAGTACTCAATACACTGATACATAATTGGAAAAAAAGAAAAATATAATTGTAATAAGTTGTGATATAATAGTATGGAAGTCAAGTCTACATGTCTTGACTAGTAGGTCTATTGCTCTTTCAATTGCTTGAGAGAGGAAGTAATGAAGTCCCAAACCTTGACCCATCATTGTCTTAGGATTGCTTTACTATATATCATTAATAATTTTTACAAATTTATTTGCTAAAAAGTGTGTGTGTGTGTGTGTGTGTGTGTGTGTGTGTGTGTGTGTGTGTGTGTGTGTGTGTGTGTGTGTGTGTGTGTGTGTGTGTGTGTGTGTGTGTGTGTGTAACAACACAACATTTTAAAACCTGTACATATACAATGTCTCTTTTTCTATTAGGATTTTCAGGAGCCCACCATGACATCGCCACATCATCCACTTTCCTCCCCACTTCAAACAGCTGGCACTGGTAACCTTACATTTGGTGACCCTGAGATGTCACTGGGAGCTGTGCCTACCACGTCTTTTCCTGATAACTCCTTTTTCACCTCCACATCCATTTCAATGGCTAACTCGACAATCTTTGGAGAGTCATAGATATATCTTCTAGTAGTAGTTAAGACAACTTTTTTGAGTGCTATCATCCTTTCTATCATATTTTTCATAAACAAAACTTTATTCTAGTTTTTTTGGTCTTTTAATCTTCTGAATTATGGTCGCTTGTATTTTTCACACTTTCCCTTCTTCACTTTCAGGTATTTCAAAACACATTGTCATTAATGTAACAATGTATACATATATATATATATATGTATGTTATAATATATATATATAATTATATATATATATATATATATAATTATATATATGTATATATAATGTACTCACACACTAGTGTACTACTAATGACATGTGATGATATAATATTTATTATTTCTAGTATAATAAACCTGTTTTTAATAATAAAAAATGAGGCAAATACTATTTTAGCATTGTATACTTATGAGCAGTTATAGTTCTTCTAACAGAATAAGTTTTTTTAAATAATGATTTTTTATAACAAAGGTGATCTGTTGCATGTGATACAAAATATAAATGTTCTATTATTAAAAGTATGAGTTCATCCCAATTGAAAGAATATGAGAAGAGTAGGAAGGAGAAGAATGAGCAGTGTTGATAACTGGTTTAACTGGTAAAACGAGTTTGATCCGTTGAATGGATAAATTATAATAACAGTAGGATATAGTGTGGTGCTGTAGGAAGAATGATAATTTGATAGTTTGTGATAAAGAGTTTAGTAATCAAATCAATTTCATGATAACAATCATATTACAATAATAATTACTCACTGATCTGTTGGTTCTTCAGTAGTACTGAATGTTGGTTCAGTAGTATTAGAGGTTGCTTCATCAGTTGTACTGGATGTTGGTTCATCAGTTGTATTTGAAGTAGGCGGAGCAGTCACAGCTGGTATGGATACATTTTCTGGTAGAGTTTGTTGAAAGTCACTACTCTGTAAATAATCCACAACTTGAGTTCCTAATTGGGCAGCCTATAATATAAAAACATTCTAAAAGTAAATTTCTATATTAAGTTTAGTAAGTGGTGACATATTTAAGTGTCAACAAAACTGTTTGTATAAGATCATCAAAGTAGCTCAGAACATCAATTGTTTTAATAAATACTATGTCTATTTAGGTAAGACATACAACAAATGCCAATGAAATATAATCACAGAGTTTAGTAATCCAATAGTCTGCCTACTACTACTTTCATTTGTGGCATGCAGACATAAAAGTACATAACCTTACATTGAATTAGCTAGGACATAAGGTTACTTCCCCAAGACAACATAGTAATAGTGTGGGCACCCACACCCAAAATACTAAATTGTATTAGTTGTACAGTTACTGGATTTCCAACTCCATAACTTGTAAACTAACCTGAACATAAAGTTGTTTTATGTTAAAGGAGTGTACTTGGTTATGTCTTTGATGTTCAATACTAAATAAAAGAGTAGTTGTAGTATCATTAGCAACAACACTGGAACCGTTCCAACAATTAGTATTAATAGCTTTTGACAGACAGAAAGTTGGAATAGACTTGTCTAATGAGAGAGAGAGAGGAGCAAATAACGTATATAATACCAATATTAGCTGTGAATGATAATACCCTTGTGTATTGGTATGTATGTAGAATACTCTCATATATTGGTATGTATGTAACCAGTGGGTGCAATAAACAGGATGTAGTCAAGACAACCACATACTGTGGGGAAATGTCAAATTTCTCAATTATAACACACTAAAAATCTATTTCATAAACTTGAGGGATACACTTGTGGTTTACTGGTTTCCATTCAATGGAAACTGATGGCTATTGTGGTTACATCTGCTCATCCTTACTGAATACTCCTGACAGAGAGAACACTTTAGTGACAGCAGGTTGTAAAGATGATGGCAAAGGATAATCTTCTAAATATCGTCGTCTTCTACGTGATGATGATAATATTTTTGATAGATCAATTTTACAACGTTCTAGAGACTTTTGTTGCTATAGAATAAAAAACATAATTGTTATGAATGAAAATTACAAGTTTTTAGTTAAGCATATACAACAATAACACAGTGTGATTCAACATTTAATAACATATTCCACACAAAAAACTGCTTAGCAGTATATCACGAAACATAATGTTAGTATTGCAATATTGATAAATTTAAAGTCTAACTGACTTCTACAAATGTTTCCTTACCAAACTATGCAATATATTAGCAGGTAAAATAAGAGGTCCATCTACTCGTAGAGTCTGATTCATCAGGGATTGAGTTAGTTCTAACAGTTGACGACTGACATTCCATACAGCTTCCAATTGAGGCTTTAGACCTTCATAAACTGGTGACTGACATGCACTAATAACAGGGACACAGACACTCTCACACAACTTTGGAATGTTGCGTACACAACTGGAGCAGTATTGTTTCAGGACAGCTTCTATACATTGGTTTGAGGGCAAGAATTGAAGTGAATTTGGTTTACGAAACTGGATTAAAAAGTTGGTGATCTTCTTTAGTGATTGCATGACATATTGTAATTGTTTAAAGCTCTGTCCAATATTTTTAATATGTTCTGAATTTATGTATTCATGAAGAAGATTATCAAGACACTGTATTTGGTCTCCAGGGTAAGGCAAAGCTTGAGTGAAGATATCAACGAGTGTTGAGGTTATGTTGTGTACAAACTTCTCAAAGTCAAAGTTCAAATCAACAGTATAGTTTGGATGTAATTGATGATTCAAGTTTGTCTTGACAGCATTGAGGTAGACTTTAGCTAAAGGAACAATTGAATGAGGAAAAGGAAGGACATTGACAAAAAGTGTTGAGAATTGATTGATAGTATCTAGTGAGAGAGAGAGAGAGAGAGATCACTGATTTTTACATAAGCTTATTAAATCATCTTGTGATGTCAAATAATAGTTATGTCCTTAAAACAACTATAGTAATATAGTTACAAATTAAAATAGCACATGTCTGTAAGGACAGACACTATGCATATTATTAATAACCTGTGGCTATTGATTTAAACTAGGCCACTGGACCAAAGCCAAAACTAGTAGGTGGACATTTTAAATGCATTGAGATAGATTAATCCATGGTTACCCTCAGAAAGAGGATATGAAGTGTCTCTCTGCCAAAGAGCTATGGGATATCTGGTCATTAACACGGTTTATTAGAGATTCATCTAGTGACACAGTCAAACAAGTGAAATAATATAAAAATTAACAGGTGTTCTCTCTTGAGAAGACATGATACATCATTACACAACCAACACATACTTAATATAGAGAGAGTTTGTGGTTACTTTCTTATCTTGTATATTTACTACTAAGATACAATCATACATTGTACCAATTTCCTTCATTATTTTACACTATAATTATGTCGAGGCAATGTGTCCCACTTATATTCAAATCATGTTTATTGTCTCACAAGCCAAATCGTAAGAGAGTAATTATTAACATAACCAAATGATAAACAACACATTAGAGCTGACATTGGTCACTCATTAGCAGTGTTTTGGTTGCAACAATAATTAGCAGGCATCCTCACACCTTACTCTATCAAAGTAGAGTAGAGACATAACATTAATAGAAACCATTGAATATTAAGTTTAATGATGTTAGGTTAGTTAAGATGGACTTGGTCTAGTGGGTGATCTGGCACTAATATCTTATTTTAACAGTATGGCCTCTAACAAAGTATCAACAAACAACAAATAAGGAACTAGATGCTAACCTGTTGTGGTTTTATATGCATCTACCCAACTCAAAAGTGTTATCTCTAAGTCTTTATGAAGTCCAGACATCAACTCAGTTGTTGTGTTATTTCTGAAGGTATTAAAGTACTGAACAGTACAGCATTGAGGCTTGTCCAATGGACAATAGGGCAAGTTAGAACCTAAAAGGAATACATCAGAATAAGGGTGTGGTAGTAATCAAAGTGGACATCAAAAGATAATAGTCACATACTGCTATGTCAGGCATGCTACTCTCTAATACAGACGCTACTAATATTGCTGCGTGAGCACATCTATGATATCAAATAATGAGACTAGAGTACACAAAGTGGACCAACTCTTTATAGCTCTGTATTGTTGCTACTGTAAATAAATACTTAGATAAATTGATAACTTTGTTCAATATGCTATAGGCAATTGCATTGAGAATATGACACTGATATTGAATAAACTTCATATACTTTGTCAGTTACATATATATATACATATATATATATATATATATATATACACACACACACATTGCTATATCACCATTACACTTGAGGATCAAGTATCAAGTTACTGGATTGATATTCTCTCTTTGAGCTATTAAGTTAATGGTTACAGCTCCATGCAGACAACTAACATGAGAACCTACCGAGAATAGGCTTAGATGATCCCCCAGCATTGCTCTGAACGTCAAGTTCATGGCAGTCGGACAATGCAATGACCGTCTTTAAAAAGACTAAAAGCAACAAAATAAGACGTATAAGAGACATCTTGTCTGATCTCATACCACAAATGACTTCAGAACTTGAGTTAAGTTTTTTAACCTGTTTGCTTTTGATTAATTAACTAACCGTGGGCGAACATTATTTTAATTATAGTTTAGATACAATTTTAGTAGTGTACTGTGTCAGTAATAGCTCTGAGTACTAATATTATTATAATAAATTTTAGTTTAAGTGAAATGGCATCTTGAGCAAAATCAAAGCAAGTATAATATAAATGACAACATTAGGTCATGTACTTCAGCTCTGTATAAGTTATTGTCAACCTGTCTTCTGTCCACTGTAAGTAACTTGGCAAACAGTGTGTTCTGTAAGGCTTAAATATTTCAAAATAGTTCACATGTATACAGCAACCTCAATTATGCTTGAAATTAAACACAAGATATGCATTCAACTGCTGCTCCCTTTGGTTTTGCCAATGTATGAGTCATATTTAAACAGTAATACACTCCAGTTTTTATATTAGTGTTGTTTTTGTATAATAAAATGTTTTAATTTTAGTTTATTTTATGTGTAGACATATGTAAAAACATTTAGTTTTAGTTTCAGTAGTGTCTGAAGATTTCTTAGTTTCAGTTTCAGTTTTATTGAATTTGTTCAAAGGAGTACTCCGGGTCTCCATAAGTTATTGTCAAAGAAGTAGCTTGGCAAATGCTATATGTGTTATGTAATGTTAATTATTTGTCATAATACAGAAACTTCAAATATACCTTCAAGATATATTTTCAACTCAGTACCTTTGAATTTACCAGGATACGAGCCTTATCTAACAGTAAACCACTTCATTTCTTATAAGATGGCAATGTGTATAGTTACATGTAGTGGCAGCTACAAATTAAAATTTCCTTATAAGGAGCTCTTGATATGTTTTATATTAGGTTTTATGGACAAAAAACAATAAACAATAAAGTCAACAACTAAAATTACCGGATGAAATTTAAATTTTAATTTTAGTGTTAGTATTATTATCAAGGTAGTCAATTTTAGTTAGTATATCCCTTATTAAAATAAATATATTTTAGTTTCAATTTTGGTATACAAAAAACTAAATTTGATTGATTTAACTAATATATTGTTATACGCGTTACATATACAAAAGTAAACATAACAATATTTTGATTACTAATGTATTTATTAAATTGACTGTTTATGTAACTACATAAGTAAACATTAGTAATTAAAACAACAGTATTATGTTTACTATTTTGATCAAAGTATGTTTGACCTGTTTACCCACATATTGATTAAATCAACCAATCAATGTACCAGTAAGTCGGTGAACATAGCAATGATTACATGCATGCATGTAATTAATGCTATATTCAGCAACTTACTGATGACTGGATGTCTATCATTATTTACTATCCAAATGTATTATTATGAAGCATCAAAGGAGACCTAGGGTGATAAAATATCTGGAAACATGTTAATAGAGTTTGTGTTGACTTTGCAATCAAATTTCAATAATATCATGCTCATTCCATTACATGGATAACTGTCAATAGTATCCTTGGAGTAGTATAATCCCAACAGCAGGTGGTAGTTTTATTTCTAAAATATGAAGTACATAGGCTATGCTAAGATTTAATCTATACTAAACTCCCAATACAGTTACTATTTTGTCAATTATAACATAATGACATTTGAATTTGTGTAATCCTCCTACCTGTTACATAAAGTTACAAAAAGCTTTAATATATAAGTATTATGACCTCAGCCTTCTTATATACCTCAGTTCTGAGGTACATGTTCACTGAAAATTTTAGTAAAATCATGATCATTGATATCACACTAATAAATGATTGCTATAAAATTAAAGGGGGAAATGAATAAATGATTGCTATAAAATTAAAGGGGGAAATGAATAAATGATTGCTATAAAATTAAAGGAGGAAATGAATAAATGATTGCTATAAAATTAAAGGGGGAAATGGAACTACTGGGTCAGTAAATTATCTCTAGTAAAGCAATAATGTAACTATCAAACTAAACACTAAAATTCCAAGTGAAGCTACAGCCCAAGTTGTTCCACTGTTTGGATCTTTGGTACCAGCTATAGTAGGAGTCGTAGTGGCTTTCAACATTGATGATGTAGACTTTATAGTGGACGTTAGAGGTGTAGTAGCAACAGAAGTGATACTAGGAGTTGGAGTGGAGGTGTCTTCAAGTATGAGTGAGAATAGTTGACCAGGTAGTATTAGAAGTCCACTTGGAGCAATTTCAAGAAAAGACTGCTCAGATAAGAAATCATTCACTGGAGTACCTTTAATAGTAGCAGCATTATAATTATAAATGATAATGGTATGACTTATACCTAAAGATCTAGCTAGTTCAATGAGCTCTCTCCTGTTAAATGACACCACTGGATTCATGTCTAAAGTATATTATGTTATACAATATGTGTGATCATAAAGGTCACCTTGGAATTGAATGGAGTCATCGATATCATCAATATCATCATCCATTTGTCTCTCTTTATCACCATCCCAACAGTTGGTAATAGGTCTGCTATGACAGAAAATAGGACCATCTTCATCTGTAAAACTTATAATTATCATCAAAATCATAGTTTGCTATTTATTACCGTATGTATAAGAGCCATTCAGTGCAGTGACATTCAATATAATACTACTTGGTAATACTAGTGGATTATTTGTAGCTCGACGTTTACGTCCAAAATTTGGTCTGAAAACTACATTACAAGAAGTACTAACTTCAAACTTCTATAGAATAATACAAATTGTTATGAGAGTCATGACTTTAATCAACCTTTCCATCCCTCATCCTACTATATAATTCACTTACAAATGACATAAACTGACTGTTGTTATTAAAGTCAATTGTAAATATATTATTTTCAGAAGAGATTGCATCAGTTACAGCTTGCTCTACTTGGTCAATAACTTGACGTGTAACATTCCACAAAATATCCAATTGAGATCTCAGACCTTGTCTATAGGGCACATAGCAGCCTTGAGTAAGATATGTACAAACACTCCAGCACAATGGTTGAATGTTACGAATGCAAGCAGCACAACGAAGTTGCAAGAATGTATCCAAACATTTATCAACAAATGAACCATTAGAGACTCTTAAAAGAAATACATCTTTATACCATTTTTTAATTGCTTTCATGACAGAATGAATTCTCCTTAACTTTTCAACATTAGCAACAGTTTGTGCTATAATTGTTGTGTTAAACATTGTATCAATCTTTTCTTTGATGCAACCATGTGTAACAGAATTGAGAGAGAAAAGAAGCTTTGGAGCTATAAAATCGGTGATAAATTGAGTTTTCACATTATCAATAAAAGTATCAAAATACATGCTGACATTAAAATTGTTTGTTGTATCAACGATAAAGTTAGTAGAGAGAGTTTGAATAAACTGCATAGATAGAGTATTTTGATTGGATTGTGAAAGTTCCTTTAGAAGAGGAACACAGGATGCAAGCTCTTGTAAGAAAGTATTATCTATAACTAGATAAAGATATCAATACAAACTGAAGTATTACAAAAATGGAGAACAGGTTTGGAAGTTTGAAAATGATAACTCTATTGCTTATCAAAGTGATGAGACATTTAGACAATCTGTTTGTCTTTCTTTGTTGGTACATACAGAGAAAATTCTGGTAGGAACTTAGAATCTACTTGAGAAACAGTGTCACTACTACACACTCATTTGCTATTTATAACTTGTATTAGACAATGTCACACTAACTTACAGTTTTCCAATGCATCAACAACCCTGCATAAAATGACAAAGTTGCTTTGATTGAATTCATGTATCAAACCATTGATGAGATTTTGTTTAATGGTTATCTTCTTCTCATTGAAGTAATTATCAGTACAACATTGAAGACTAGTAGTACGACAGTACATAAGTGAACTTCCTATAATTAATACACAAATAATACAATTATGTTATTCCTCATTATATAACACAAATGTTTATGTGTATATAAACAAAGTTAACAGGTATAAAATATATTGTATTACACTGTTTCTTAACAATAGATATGTTCCTTCATTTGGATTCATCTCTATATTTTGAAAATGCATATGTACTTGATAATAACATATGAACCACAAGGATGTATTTGAGAGACAAAAATATAGTTTGGACACCTACATAATTTACACTATATATATATATCACTGAAAAAATTGATCGGTTGATTTTAACGACTATATATGGTCATTTAGATTACATTGATAAGTAGTAAACATGACACTATTTTACTGACTGATACTTGAATGTCATATAGTTATTGTTAGAGCTATGAAGATTCTGTTTAATGTCTCATTAGTTAGACACAAGAATTTTCATGGATGCTGGGCCTATGTGTCATGGCTATAACTATGGAATTTATAACAGGATAGTCCTACATACTACACACTTATACTTATATCAGTTGTTTTTTGAAGTACATAAATATCAATTCCATAATTAGTAATCAAAATAGCATGTGTTCTTAATACTTTTCAATGTATTTTGTAGACATGTATGAAATCTAAGTGACAATGAGTTGGTTAAAACACCTAATCTGTTTTAGAAGTGTACTTATAATAGATAAAACCACTAATGCATATCTGTCATTACTCTACAAATCTTTTATATTCATCTCTTATAATCATGAATATCTCACTTAGAAGGAGTTACTAAAAACACGTTTGAAGTTTCTATTTAGAGTAGGAGAACCAGCTGGATATAGTACACAAGTAATTTAAGATGGTTAAATTATTAATACATGTATAGACATCAGTGAGCCTTTTGAGGTAACATCATCAAAGGACTACACACTCCCTAATATCATATAATTAATTTATATTTTATTCAAAGTACAAAGAAAAAGGTACCAGTAAAGATGAACCAACCACACACATTATCAATAATTAATTGCAATCATCATTGTATGTATTCTTTAATTAGGCATATCATCTGCTATTTATGTAGCCATGATTGGTTGCCAACATCTTAATGAATAACTCAACTAAAATGAAAAGATTTTATGTATATGTCATGATATCTGATAAGACCAAATAGATAATCCAGTCCATACTACGTGTTAAATATAGTTGGGAAGTTCAGCTAAAATTTCATAAAACAGACAACTAGTTGATTTACTAAGGATAGGGCAAGCGGACCACAAAGTGCCTACTATATATACTTCTCTCTATCAAGGCACAGTTTACTCATAGGTAAAATATTAAAAGAGCTTTAAAATCATTTTGATACAGTTATTAATCCAACAATCACTTGATATAGGTACATTTATGACACTTACCATTCTGAGGATAGATTGAAGTTCCAATATCCAGTTGACTACAATTCAGTCCATGGGTAGCAGTGACTAGGGCAAAGAAACATGTAATGAAAAACAAGACAGGGTTCATTTTTGTTAATACAAACTGAACTCTGAGGTTCTCTATATAGTGAGATAGCCTGACTGAAGCCTTTAGAATGACTGACTAATCAAACCTAGCAAATGTCCAGCTAATGTATTTATATGCACTACAGCTGTATGACGTGTTTTTTATAAACTAAGGTGGAGGATGAGGTGTCACATAACATACCATGAAATCATGTGATGTGCGAGGAGGAAATCTGTATAGCTAATGTATAATAGATAAAAAAGGGATTTTTATTATTTAAGTCATTTGTTCATTTCAGACCATTATATTGTTTTGGACATGGTTGAAATGATCAAACAATATCATAATGATGCTTTCCTGTATAATAATTCACAATAATATTAACTAGGAATATATGGATACACAGGGTTTGTCTTGTGCAGTTGATAGGGTAGATTGAATGACAAAGCAACTTTGATCTCTAGTCTGTCCAGGAAAATAGTAACCTTTAGCATTTGTAGAATAATTTTAGTATATTTCTGACTTAGTCTTTGATCTTATAATTCTTATTCACCATCACACTGTCTATATATATATATATATATATATATATATATATATATATATATATATATATATAATATATATGTATATATATTATATATATATATATATATAATATATATGTATATATATATGTGTGTGTATATATATATATATATATATGTATGTATGTATTCACATATAAACTAAGGTGAGATTTTGTTGCACTGTTTAGATTAGTTACCTCACATTAAGGGACTTGGTAAAAACTGTTATCTTAAAGATAGGTAATATATATTATATTCTAGAATTTAATTTTTGTTCTTTGAGATCAACTATGAAAACATTCCATATCAACATCAACTCTTTTAAAAGTATCATAATTTACTATTCAATAGTTTGTTGGAGTTAGATTAGATAGGTTATAAGAATTGGATCCATGATATGGAGCCAGCTAAAAATTCAAAATAAAGTTAAGCAATTTGAAGGCAATGCTTTTGATTTTTCCAGCTGTCAACAATAAACTCAAAGTCTATAGCTATTCAGTAGTCAATAACAAAAAATAGAAAAAGTCAGCTTCTTACTATCACATGTACACACACATTCCTAATCAATTTTATTAATTTAAAGGATCATACCCTTGATCATAACATAATTTTACAGTGCACAGTGATATGTAAAAAGACTGATATATTCACCATTATAGACAATGGTAGTTCTTGTGGTTACCATATTTTCAATTTCAATCGATGTAAAGCAGCATTCAAGGACAAATGTAACTTACCCAGATTTAATTAAAGATGTCTTATTCCTTAATCATCAAACAAATTAAACTGGAGAAAAAGTTTGTGTATTCATCAATGGATTTAACAACAAACACTTCTATATAATAATTATAAAATGTAGCAATAATAAATTAGGCAATACAGAACTGTTTACATCAAAAGGTTTTTAAGTTTATTTCAGTTTGTTCAAAATAGAAAAGTCAACAGAACAACCAACATCACAAAGAAAAGAGATGTACTTATCAGACTTGCTCCACTAGGTGTATCTTCTGGAATGACTAGCCCCATTGGAGCATACTCTTGAAACTCCTCACTATTAATAAAGTCAGTCACAGGGTTCCCTGTATAAAATTTAATAATTATTAATAATAAGTACTACAATTAAGCTTACCTAATTGATTAACTTCATTTCGTATATCGGTCAAAGTAACATTATAATAAGGATTATTAACTAAACAATTTAAATCAATGACAATATTTTATAGCCATGTTTATCAATCTTACTTTGTCCTTCAATGGATGTGATAGTAAAATTAGGACCCCAATATCTTTGTACACTGTGTGTTCCATTCCAACAAGAAGCAATAGGGTTATGGCGACAATAATTAGGCCCTACATTATCTAAAAAGCAATTAAAAGTTAGATATATTATGTAAGTTGAATAATTACCATAATTAAAAATTCCAGCTTGTTCAAGTAAAGTAGCATTACGTAAGATCCTATCAGGTATCTCTAGTTCCTCATTCATATCATCATCATTACTTTCACGTCGTCTGCGAGTTGGGGGTGGTTGTGGGCCACCTCGTGGTGCAGGTGTGAGATTACAAGTATTTATAACATTTAGACCCTTGTTAAAGAATAAATGAAGTATAAACTAGAAATAATAAATTAACATACCAATGATAGATGTTGGCTTGGATCAATACGTAAAATGTTAGATGAAGAAATAGTTATATTCCGTGCTGCATTTCTTGAAATGTTTATCAACTGGTTAGTTATATTCCACAGGACATTAAATTGACCTCGAAGTCCATTTTGAACAACAGCATAACAACCATATATTACAGCACTACAGACAGGTTTACAAAGTGGAGGAATATCAGCACGACAAGCTGGACATATTGTCAGGTTAAGGAAGGTATCTGCACATCTATTACGTCCAACAAAATATGAAGTCAAGTTTGGAAGAAACTGGTTTGTAAACCAGAACTTTGTACGGTTCAAAGTTGTTGCAGCTCGACGGAGTTCTTTAAGACTCTCATCAATTATATTATTAGCTGTTTGGTTAACTTGTTTTAACAGTTCATTTCGAACACAAACACGTTGTGTGCCAGTAAAATTCACAACTCGAGGTTCAACTATACCATGAATTATCAGATTAACTTGTCCACGGATGAGTCCATGAGTAAAACCATCAACTGTAAAATTTGCTTCATTAGGGTGTCTTTTACGAAAGTAAAAGTTGCTTCTCAGATTTTCCTCATAGACACTATTGTTAACTGTAATATTAAGAGGTGGGCGGAAAGACCTCACAAATCGTGGAATAAAAGTGTTGTAAACATCTATGAAAAAGGAATGTAGTATCTTCATTGAGGAGAGTGTGTATAGATAAAACCAGACATATGGTGTTTAAAAGGAATTATTGATTATTGAATGAGTTCTTATGTTAGTGATGCTTTACATTATACAATAGAGATGAGTGGACTTCACACACATACAGTCATACACACACACATACACACAACTGTATCATTTTTAAAGATGGCTCTGTACATGAATTATACTACCACTTAAACTAATTGATACTTTATTAAGTAAGAAGTAACATACAATCTCGAAAGCCGTTATCAATATAATTCAGTCTGTTTCCATTTCTATCAATTTGGTTATGAAGATCATCTAATAAACGATTGTTTCTTAGATCACGTCTCTCTTCTTGCAAGAACTGTGCAACACAGCACTGTAGTGCATTGGTTTTGCAGTAAGGCAAGTCAGTACCTATAAAATACAAAAGAACAGATCAGTATGCAAGGGATTTTCATAAACAAGATTTTACTCTCAACAACAGCACTTGTGCTAAGCTGTTCATGATATAATAATGTGTCATATTGCAATTCCCAAATTGTGAATATTGTTAGACATAAGGAGGAGTGACACTACAAACAGTAAGGGATGGAAAGGGAGTGGACATTGTCACTGAGTCTTAACACAACTGTCATATACTAATCTGCTGTTATTAGCATTTGTAATTGTTGTCATATGATGCTTTTTGTTATAGTCACTAGAAACTTGGGACACAAGTAATTATTGCTTGTGGTGTGTATTTTCTTTTAAGATTTTATAGAATTTATAGACATGTAATACTTTTTCCACTTAACAAGGTAGTAGGATGAGATGATAAAATTTAGTGAATTCTAAAGTGGTGTTTGGGAGGTTAAAATTTGGCTATTTTTGACAGTATTATTTAAAAAAACATCCATAATTACCAAATTGGCAAATTGTTTCACTATACAGTACATAGTCTAGTACTCAGTATATCTGCAGCTCTTCAACACTTCATAAGGAATCTTGCTATATATAATAGAAAAACTAATTCAATGTTGCTGGACTAGTCTACAATCTATATATATAATTGGTGCCATGCTTAGCTTCAAATTTTGTGCAAGTATAGAGCTAGTAGTATTCAATAGAAGGTTTAAGCCTCAATTCAAAAATCAAGGACTTTTACTTCACACAAGTATGCTTCCTTCTGTGCAATTAATTCAATGGTACGAGCATAGATCATGCTGCATCTATTATGCTTGTACATAGTCTCTCACTACTATGATACCACATTGAATTATTTGGTACAATCATAATATAATTTTTTCTTACCAGGTATTGGAGTTGTGAGTGTAGTATTGATCATTAACTCTTCACAATCTGGTTGTCCTAGAACTAATGTTGAGTAAAGAGCGATGACAAAAATCCCAAGGAAATACATTGTGAGTCTTGTGAATGCGACTGTCTTCTAACAAACAAACTAAGTCAGCACAACTCTATTCGCGATTTGAGCCTAAGATTAATCAAATGAAGTATATATTTAGAATTTTATTGTATTATTCATGACTTGGGAGGTGATTGGGTGAAACAATAACAATTAAAAAATATCACGCTAACAATGCATTCACAGTAAAAATATTGTCCTAAAAAGTCAATCCTCTTCTTTGACAGCATCTGAAAACATCTCTAGATCTAACGTCATGTCTTTGAAGAGGAAGGATAAAATAACATGGATTAATAATTGATTGAACTAGAGAGAGAGTGATAGATAGATAGAGAGAGAGAGAAAGAGAGAGAGAGAGAGAGAGAGAGAGAGAGAGAGAGAGAGAGAGAGAGAGAGAGAGAGGAGAGAGAGAGAGAGAGAGAGAGGAGATGGCAGTTAAATTAACTGGGTACTACTTACTCCACTTACCAGATAACCACCCAATCTGAATATAAATATTTCCAATAAGCATATTCATCTCTTTGTATGACACTCTGTAATTAGATAGATGAATTTAAATATTATAGCAGTTACAGAGCTTGTAAAGAACTGTCTACCATTGAGTTACCAGGTGATAAAAATTCAGGCAGTAACACTACATTATTGGTATTGACAATCATTGTATAATACAGTTAAATAAAAGGGTAGGAAAGTAAAGAGATAGAAAAAAGATCTAAAAATTATATAGATAGTGACTTGATGTCAAGATGTCCTAAGAAAACTCCCAGTAAAATATCAGTGCCTACAATGATAATGTAATTATAATATTACAATATTATTTCCTAATATAATGATAAAGTATATTAATGGCAATTGTCTGGACGTAAAGAAAGCTGTTTACATCCTGCTGTTGAATGTAGAGTTTAGCATTGAGAAATAAACTATTTATCTAACATCAACAATGACTTTACAAAACATAGGTCTGTCTTCAACAACATGAATAGATACTTGTTGACTAAGTCTGTAAGTCATGCAATCAGTGTAGGCTCTAATTCATTAAACATATATCATGAAACATTAGCTATTGAGAGATATCCATAATTTTAGATATACACTAGCAATCATATGACAACAAATTAGTGTTGTTGTGATCTATTTTCAGATATCTTCTTTCATGTGTACATTTATTCATTAAGTAATCATTATAGAGTGACTGACTCACCAGCATTATAAACAACAATGTCAGGTTGAAATTGCTCTAGAGCTTGTGGTAATTTACGTCTAATATGTCCCAAATGTGTCTCATTACCAGTATGTACATCAAGTTCTATCTTCATCCTGATAGCAGCTATATGGAGAATAAGAATGTTGCTGAGCACAATGATAGCACATACACACTTAAACAATTAGAGTAATGGAATAAAATTATAAACACTATTTTTATTATATAGTCATATTAGAAGAGAAACTCTAATATTTGATTGAAGTAGGAACATTGATAAGATAAATATGAACTATCAAAAGTGAAATTAACATTGTTATATTTGTTATCTTGTTTAATTTTGACACTATTTCAATAGAACTCTTGAGGATAACAACAAAATATAACTAACAAACTCAATACCAGACAATTAATATTCACTGTATATTATATACAGACATAATAAAGTGCTATATCTGGTCATGTTACACAATAAGACAGTTGACACACTTCATATGATAGGACACATGAGCTAGCTTGTATGGAATGCACACAGTGACAATATTACTTCCAAACACTCTCCAGCAGTAATTAAGCATATGGTTTTAACAATCATACAATTATTAGGAAACAAACAATAGTTATTATTATAATATATAATTGTTAAATCTTGTTATGTTAACTAGAATGAGTTCATTATAACAGATATCAACTGATAACATGTAAGTTATATTACTGTTTTGAAAAATTATAAGTTAGTATTTTTATATACTAAGAGATTCTCTTAATCATAGTACAACAAGATACCTTGTATAGTTATCATAATTACATCTATTCAAGTGACAATTTCAACAGACCGCACTAAGATCGGGATGCTGTTAAACTGAAATCTTGTGGCACACAATATTAGGCACCCAAAAAATGTAATGATATAGTTAGCTGTTAATGACATTAAGTTAAACTATATCAACTTTATAGCATGTGGTAGCTAAATATGTAGTTATGTCTTGAGAGGAATATCCTTCATTAACAAGCAAAACTACACAAATAACATCAAGCCACACCTCAAAATATTCCAAATACAAAAAAATGAAAATCATCTACAGGCCATGACAGATATTAAAAAGGTTCAAAACAGTTACTGAATGATATCTCACTTAAAAAATATTTGCAATGAGAATATCTTTTACACAATTTGAGGTTTTCATTCTGATGAGCTTTTCATATTTTTGTCAGGTGACCTAGAAATGCTCAAACATTAACTAATAATTTTATTTATTTATAAAATTATTATTATTTCCATCTTGTGAGATAACTAAGTAAACTTGACTAACATCATGTGTTGTACTAAATATATCAAGGACATTCACTCACTACATATAGTACATTTGTACATGTATGAATGTAGCATGTGATTCTAGTAGAAATGAAAAACATGTACAATGTATATACACACATAGACTGTTGATATTATAAACAATGAATGTTATTTCCTTTCAGACATGATGGGTAAACAACTCTGTGTTCATTATGTGTGTGAGAAGATATTATTAATTATCAATATAATAAGAATTATTACAATATAGTAAAATTTGTGAATGTTCTTAACATTACATTGTTAAGATAATCAATGGCATACTATTCCTCTATTTTTTACTATATACTCTTCTTATTGTAGCTAGTTTCCAAATAGATAATCTTAAACTTGTAGTGTTACCTTAATTAATTAGAGGTAATGAACTGTAATGAATCCACAGCAATCACTGCAACCAGATGAGTAAAGAAATGTGTTTACAAATGTTTCTAAATCTGTTAGAAATTTGAAATTAGAAAATATTCCATGTCCACCAAATTTAAATGTCACAACTTCCTAAGAATATAAAAAAAATATGTATTCTATATATTTTACAATGGACTTTTAGTTTTCATATTATGAGAGGTCAAAAGCTAATTCAAGTGATTGATGAAAATTACAGACTCTAAGGAAAGGAGAAACTCTGAGCTCAAGGATAGAATGACCTATCCTTGGCTTCCTTACCTATCCCACCACTTTGATTTGTTGTAACTATCTTTCTACCTTAAATGGATGTAGCTTCTAAGATGAACTGTTACTAACAAACCAGTGTGATAGGAATAATAATTTTATAGAGCCAAACTGTAGATAGACTGTTACCCTTAATGGAAACCTTACTTCAATAGAAAATTTACCACGATACTCCTCAATCACAATGATGTTATTATATGCAAGTTACACCAAGAAGTCCTCTATCATTCACCAAACTTAGCCTGAGGTTAATAAAGGGTTATTAATGTTCATAGTGAGCGTGGGTGCATATGTAGTCAGCATCCTGATTAGCAACAGTGAGAATTCTCAACTGCTAGGAAGACATGAAGCCACTTCTGATATAAATCCGAATCAGTCCATTAAATCATCAAAGTAATTCATAGTATTCATGTGGTATTAATTTTGATACTAAATCATACTTACCAGAAAAGCTACTTGTAAATTAAGAGACTTTATCAAGAAAATGACAAGCTTCACATAAATAGATTGACTGATCATAAATACATTGATTGATCATGATTTAACTGTACTTATTGTCATATGTTGGACTGGTTTACAAAAAAAGACTTTGTGGGACATCATTAGTATCTATCAGTAATATATTATAAATATCAATGTAATCATGGAAACTAAAATAAATTTTGGTATTATATTAACTACAAAGTTCAAACAAAAGTAGATTCAAAGTTTGCGTTTATCTTTGCTTCATCAAAATAGGAAAGCCATCAGAGCAGCTAAAATCATAATTAGAATTGATGCACTTGTTATGCTTGCTCCACCAGGTGTGGGTGTGGGTGTTGGTGTGTCCTGTGGAAAGACAGGCGTTGGTGTTGGTGTTGATGTTGGTGTGTCCTCTGTAAGGACTAGACCCATGGGAGCATATTCTTGAAACTGCTCACTATTAATAAAGTCAGTCACAGGGTTCCCTATATAAAATTTAATAATTATTAATAATAAGTACTACAATTGAACTTACCTAATTGATTAACTTCATTTCGTATATCAGTCAAAGTAACATTATAATAAGGATTATTAACTAAATAATTTAAATCAATGACAATATTTTTATATCCAGGTTTATCTCTCTTACTTTGTCCTTCAATGGATGTGTTAGTAAAGCTAGGACCCCAATATCTTTGTACACTGTGTGTTCCATTCCAACAAGAAGCAATGGGGTTATGGCGACAATAATTAGGCCCTACATTATCTAAAAAGCAATTAAAAGTTAGATATATTATGTAAGTTGAATAATTACCATAATTAAAAATTCCAGCTTGTTCAAGTAAAGTAGCATTACGTAAGATCCTATCAGGTATCTCTAGTTCCTCATTCATATCATCATCATTACTTTCACGTCGTCTGCGAGTTGGGGATAGTTGTAGGCCACTTGGTGGTGCAAGTGTGAGATTACAAGTCCTTATAACACTTGTAACCTAGTTAAAGAATAAATGAAGTATAAACTAGAAATACTAGATTAACATACCAATGATAGATGTTGGCTTGGATCAATACGTAAAATGTTAGATGAAGAAATAGTTATAGTCCGTGCTGCATTTCTTGAAATGTTTATCAACTGGTTAGTTATATTCCACAGGACGTTAAATTGACCTCGAAGTCCATTTTGAACAACAGCATAACAACCATATATTACAGCACTACAGACAGGCTTACAAAGTTCAGCAATATCAGCATGACAAGCTGGACATATTGTCAGGTTAAGGAAGGTATCTGCACATCTATTACGTCCAACAAAATATGAAGTCAAGTTTGGAAGAAACTGGTTTGTAAACCAGAACTTTGTACGGCTCAAAGTTGTTGCAGCTCGACGGAGTTCTTTAAGACTCTCATCAATTATATTCTTAGCTGTTTGGTTAACTTGTGTTAACAGTTCTTTTCGAACACAATCACGTTGTGTGCCAGTAAAATTCACAACTCGAGGTTCAACTATACCATGAATTATCAGATTAACTTGTCCAAGGATGAGTCCTTGAGTAAAACCATCAACTGTAAAATTTGCTTCATTAGGGTGTCTTTTACGAAAGTAGAAATTACTTCTCAGAGTTTCCTCATAGACACTATTGTTAACTGTAATATTAAGAGGTGGGTGGAAAGACCTCACAAATCGTGGAATAAAAATGTTGTAAACATCTATGAAAAAGGAATGTAGTATCTTCATTCAGGAGAATGTGTATAGATGAAAGAAGGCATATGATGACACACACACACAATAGTATCATTTTTAAATATGGCTCTGTGCATGAATTATACTACCACCTAAACTAATTGATACTTTATTAAGTAAGAAGTAACATACAATCTTGAAAGTCGTTATCAATATAATTCAGTCTGTTTCCATTTCTATCAATTTGGTTATGAAGATCATCTAATAAGCGATTGTTTCTTAGATCACGTCTCTCTTCTTGCAAGAACTGTGCAACACAGCACTGTAGTGCATTGGTTTTGCAATAAGGCAAGTCAGTACCTATAAATACAAAAGAACAAATCAGTATGCAAGGGATTTTTTCATAAACAAGATTTTACTCAACAACAACACTTGTGCTAAGCTGTTCGTGATATAATAATGTGTCATATTGCAATTCCCAAATTGTGAATATTGTTAGACATAAGGAGGAGTGACACTACAAACAGTAAGGGATGGAAAGGGGGTGGACATTGTCACTGAGTCTTTACACAACTGTCATATACTACTAAAATATTTTAGTAGCATATGACTACGTCTCCTTTTTCACATCCTCCAATCTTGAGTTGATGTATGAAGGACAAATAGTGAGTGACCTACATCAAGGCATGTTTGCATTTGAGAACACTCTTACAGAGATTGACTTCCCTCAAATTCTTACTTATAGCTATATAGAATTTCTCTGAGTAAGAATTAAAATAGTTACCCATATAGAATACATACACCATAATCAGAGTATTACTGCAAAGCATGACTTATATATTCAACTGTTTCACCAATTTCCTTTTTTCCCTTAGAGATCACTCAAATACCATTTTTTTCACTCATTGACCACACCCTAAATTAACCCCAGTGGATGCTGTCAAAATTTTTAAGTGTACAATTATTATATGTTGTAATATGATTTATTATATAAATTGTTATCATTTGGAAGGTTTTTTACAATATTACAGTCATATTATCCATGTATATAAACTGTTGGATTTTTATTTTAAAAAATTAATTACAAATTAACAATGTCAAAATTTACAACGTTAATACAATGGTATAAAGACAGTGATATTATGGATGAAATATTTAAGATAATTTTACAATCATGACAAAAGGAATTGTAATATATACATTGTATAAACAACAGTGGTATTAATAATGTATATATTACAACAATGTTACAATTGTTGTACAAAATATGTAATATATCACGTATATATCCGACACCTAAAAAAATACATGATATATTTTTGTAGCTATATTTACAATTGTAATTACACAAAAAACCCAATATATTTTAAACATAAAAACAATGAATGTATTCAATATAATTATTTTTCCTGTGAATAATTTGCTGCTATATATTAGCATTTGTAATTGTTGTCATATGATGCTCTCGTTGCCTTTTATGATAATCACTAAAAATTTGAAACATAAGCTTGTGGTGTGTATTTTCTTTTAAGATTTTATAGAATTTTTAGACATGTAATACTTTTTTCACTTAATTAAGCTGGTAGGAGGAGGTAACAAAATTTAGTGAATTCTAAAGAGGTGTTTGGGAGGTTAAAATTTGGCTATTTTTGACAGTATTATTTAAAAATAAACATTCATAATTACCAAATTGGCAAATTGTTTCACTATACAGTACATAGTCTAGTACTCAGTATATCTGCAGCTCTTCAACACTTCATAAGGAATCTTGCTATATATAATAGAAAACTAATTCAATGTTGCTGGACTAGTCTACAATCTATATTATATAATTGGTGCCATGCTTAGCTTCAAATTTTGTGCAAGTATAGAGCTAGTAGTATTCAATAGAAGGTTTAAGCCTCAATTCAAAAATCAAGGACTTTTACTTCACACAAGTATGCTTCCTTCTGTGCAATTAATTCAATGGTACGAGCATAGATCATGCTGCATCTATTATGCTTGTACATAGTCTCTCACTACTATGATACCACATTGAATTATTTGGTACAATCATAATATAATTTTTTCTTACCAGGTATTGGAGTTGTGGGTGTAGTATTGATCATTAACTCTTCACAATCTGGTTCTGGTTGTCCCAGAACTAATGTTGAGTAAAGAGCGATGACAAAGATCCCAAGGAAATACATTGTGAGTCTTGTGAACGCGACTGTCTTCTAACAAACGAACTAAGTCAGCACAACTCTATTCCTAACGAAACTCCCAGTAAAATATCAGTGCCTACAATGATAATATATTTATAGTATATATTACAATATTATTTCCTAATATAATGATAAAGTATATTAATGGCAATTGTTTGGACGTAAAGAAAGAATGTGAAGTTTAGCATTGAGAAATAAACTATTTATCTAACATCAACAATGACTTTACAAAACATAGGTCTGTCTTCAACAACATGAATAGATACTTGTTGACTAAGTCTGTAAGTCATGCAATCAGTGTAGGCTCTAATTCATTAAACATATATCATGAAACATTAGCTATTGAGAGATATCCATAATTTTAGATATACACTAGCAATCATATGACAACAAATTAATGTTGTTGTGATCTATTTTCACATATCTTCTTTCTTGTGTACATTTGTTCATTAAGTAATCATTATAGAGGGATTGACTCACCAGCATTATAGACTACAATGTCAGGTTGAAATTGCTCTAGAGCTTGTGGTAATTTACGTCTAATATGTCCCAAATATGTCTCATTACCAGTATGTACATCAAGTTCTATCTTCATCCTGATAGCAGCTATATGGAGAATAAGAAATAGTTTTGTTAACAATCTATTACAATAAGGTCTCAAATGCTACCATAACAAGTGATATTGTAGTATTATTCCATTTATATAACTATGTTGCTGAGCACAATGATAGCACATACACACTTAAACAATTAGAGTAATGAGATTAAATTATATACACTATTTTTATTATATAGTCATATTAGAAGAGAAACTCTAATATTTGATTGAAGTAGGAACATTGATAAGATAAATACGAACTATCAAAAGTGAAATTGACATTGTTATATTTGTTATCTTGTTTAATTTTGACACTATTTCAATAGAACTCTTGAGGATAACAACAAAATATAATAACAAACTCAATACCAGACAATTAATATTCACTGTATATTATATACAGACATAATAAATTGCTATATCTGCTCATGTTACACAATAAGACAGTTGACACACTTCATATGATAGGACATATGAGCTAGCTTGTATGGAATGCATACAGTGACAATATTACTTCCAAATACTCTTCATCAGTAATTAAGCATATGGTTTTAACAATCATACAATTATTGGGAAACAAACAATAGTTATTATTATAATATATAATTGTTAAATGTCATGGCCTGTAGATGATTTTCATTTTTTTTGCATTTGCAATATTTTGAGGTGTGGCTTGATGTTATTTGTGTAGTTTTGCTTGTTAATTAAGGAAATTCCTCTCAAGACATAACTACATATTTAGCTACCACATGCTATAAAGTTAACTCTATATCATTACATTTGTGGGTACCTAACATTGTTACCATAAGATTTCAGATTAGCAACATCCCTATTTTCCATCTTAGTGAGGTCTGTCAAATTGTTAACTTATGTTTTTTTCAAAGCAGTAACATAACTTACTTATTATCAGTTGATATCTGTTATAATGAACTCATTCTAGTTAACATAACAAGATTTAACAATTATATATTATAATAATAACTATTGTTTGTTTCCCAATAATTGTATGATTGTTAAAACCATATGCTTTGTGTTTGGAAGTAATATTGTCACTGTATGCATTCCATACAAGCTAGCTCATATGTCCTATCATATGAAGTGTGTCAACTGTCTTATTGTGTAACATGAGCAGATATAGCAATTTATTATGTCTGTATATAATATACAGTGAATATTAATTGTCTGGTATTGATTTCCTTAATTAACAAGCAAAACTACACAAATAACATCAAGCCACACCTCAAAATATTGCAAATGCAAAAAAATGAAAATCATCTACAGGCCATGACAGATATTAAAAAGGCAAAACAGTTACTGAATGATATCTCACTTAAAAAAAATATTTGCAATGAGAATCTTTTACACTTTTTGAGGTTTTCATTCTGATGAGCTTTTCATATTTTTGTCAGGTGACCTAGAAATGCTCAAACATTAACTAATAATTTTATTTATTTACAAAATTATTATTATTTTCATCTTGTGAGATAACTAAGTAAACTTGACTAACATCATGTGTTGTACTAAATATATCAAGAACATTCACTCACTACATATAGTACGTTTGTACATGTATGAATGTAGCATGTGATTCTAGTAGAAATGAAAAACATGTACAATGTATATACACACATAGACTGTTGATATTATAAACAATGAATGTTATTTCCTTTCAGACATGATGGGTAAACAACTCTGTGTTCATTATGTGTGTGAGAAGATATTATTAAATTATCAATATAATAAGAATTATTATAATATGCTAACATTTGTGAATGTTTTTAATATTACATTGTTAAGATAATCAATGACATACTATTCCTCTATTTTTTACTATATACTCTTCTTATTGTAGCTAGTTTCCAAATAGATAATCTTAAACTTGTAGTGTTACCTTAATTAATTAGAGGTAATGAACTGTAATGAATCCACAGCAATCACTGCAACTAGATGAGTAAAGAAATGTATATAAATGTTTCTAAATCTGTTAGAAATTTGAAATTAGAAAATATTCCATGTCCACCAAATTTAAATGTCACAACTTCCTAAGAATATAAAAAATATGTATTCTATATATTTTACAATGGACTTTTAGTTTTCATATTATGAGAGGTCAAAAGCTAATTCAAGTGATTGATGAAAATTACAGACTCTAAGGAAAGGAGAAACTCTGAGCTCAAGGATAGAATGACCTATCCTTGGCTTCCTTATCTATCCCACCACTATCCCACCACTTTGATTTGTTGTAGTTGTCTTTCTACCTTAAATGGATGTAGCTTCTAAGATGAACTGTTACTGACAAACCAGTGACATAGGAATAATAATTTTATAGAGTCAAACTGTAGATAGACTGTTACCCTTAATGGAAACCTTACTTCTGTTCAATAGGAAATTGGCCATGATGCTTCTCTGTCATTCACCCGGCTTAGCCTGAGGTTAATAAAGGGTTATTAATCTTTATACCAATATAATGAGCGTGAGTGCATATGCAGTCAGCACCCAACACTGAGAATTCCCAACTGCTAGGAAGACATGAAGCCACTTCTGATATAAATGCGAATCAGTCCATTAAATCATCAAAGTAACTCATAGTCTTCATTTGGTATTAATTTTGATACTAAATCATACTTACCAGAAAAGCTACTTGTAAATTAAGAGACTTTATCAAGAAAATGACAAGCTTCACATAAATAGATTGACTGATCATAAATACATTGATTGATCATGATTTAACTGTACTTATTGTCATATGTTGGACTGGTTTACAAAAAAGACTTTGTGGGACATCATTAATATCTATCAGTAATATATTATAAATATCAATGTAAGCATGG
Organism: Xestospongia bergquistia; assembly: GCA_963965975.1. Taxonomy (NCBI): domain Eukaryota; kingdom Metazoa; phylum Porifera; class Demospongiae; order Haplosclerida; family Petrosiidae; genus Xestospongia; species Xestospongia bergquistia. Next base: position 3,094,985 of record OZ014419.1, read on the forward strand.
AAACTAAGATAAATTTTGGTATTATATTAACTACAAAGTTCAAACAAAAGTAGATTCAAAGTTTGTGTTTATCTTTGCTTCATCAAAATAGGAAAGCCATCAGAGTAGCTAAAATCATAATTAGAATTGATGCACTTGTCAGGCTAGCTCCACCAGGTGTGGGTGTGGGTGTGTCCTGTGGAAAGATAGGCGTTGGTGTTGGTGTTGATCTTGGTGTGTCCTCTGTAAGGACTAGACCCATGGGAGCATATTCTTGAAACTGCTCACTATTAATAAAGTCAGTCACAGGGTTCCCTATATAAAATTTAATAATTATTAATAATAAGTACTACAATTGAACTTACCTAATTGATTAACTTCATTTTGTATATCAGTCAAAGTAACATTATAATAAGGATTATTAACTAAACAATTTAAATCAATGACAATATTTTTATAGCCAAGTTTATCACTCTTACTTTGTCCATTAATGGATGTGTTATTAAAGATAGGACCAGTATACATCGTTTCATTGTATGTTCCATTCCAACAATTTTCAATAAGGTTGTTTCGACAATGAATAGGCCCTTCATTGTCTAAAAACAATTAATTAACAAGATTAAAATAATACTATAATTGTTTTGAAGATGCTAAAATTTAAAGATTAGAGGGTTAGCAGAAGCTATGATACAATAGTCACATCCTTTTGTTATAGCTCACAATAAAGGTTACTTTAATTCACATTGTAGGTTGAGTATGACTATGTAGTTTAATTTTATTCATTGCTGGATACTACAATAAAAATAAGAAGTGATTAATCATCCTATGATTGTTTTTGAAACTGCTAATATTGTACACTTGTACTATTGAAATTAATAAAGATATGGAACTGTATCTGAAGTACAATCAGACACACCTATCATATTTTGTACTCACAGTAACTTGTTAATTACAATATATGTATTAGAAGTTAACATGTTTGCATGTCTGAATAGTTTAATTTCATTTGTCACCTTCAATGATTGAACACAAAAATAGAACATTTTGAAGTGGACATCACCTGATGTATAACACTTGGCCCAAAAGCAATTATAGGACTAACTACTTGGTACACTTTGCATGCCATGCAATAAAAATAGGCATATCCAATCACTACATGTATATTAAGGGACAATTATAGGACTGTTTGGAATATTTTCTGTGAAATATTGCGTGTAAGTTGAACAATTACCATAATTAAAAATTCCAGCTTGTTCAAGTAAAGTAGCATTACGTAAGATCCTATCAGGTATCTCTAGTTCATCATTCATATCATCATCATTACTTTCACGTCGTCTACGAGTTGGGGGTGGTTGTAGGCCACTTGGTGGTGCAGGTGTGAGATTGCAAGTATTTATAACATTTAGACCCTTGTTAAAGAATAAATGAAGTATAAACTAGAAATACTAGATTAACATACCAATGATAGGTATTGGTTTGGATCAATACGTAAAATGTTAGATGAAGAAATAGTTATATTCCGTGTTGCATTTCTTGAAATGTTTATCAACTGGTTAGTTATATTCCACAGGACGTTAAATTGACCTCGAAGTCCATTTTGAACAACAGCATAACAACCATATATTACAGCACTACAGACAGGTTTACAAAGTGGAGGAATATCAACACGACAAGCTGGACATATTGTCAGGTTAAGGAAGGTATCTGCACATCTATTACGTCCAACAAAATATGAAGTCAAGTTTGGAAGGAACTGGTTTGTAAACCAGAACTTTGTATGGTTCAAAGTTGTTGCAGCTCGACGGAGTTCTTTAAGACTCTCATCAATTATATTCTTAGCTGTTTGGTTAACTTGTTTTAACAGTTCATTTCGAACACAATCACGTTGTGTGTCAGTAAAATTCACAACTCGAGGTTCAACTATACCATGAATTATCAGGTTGACTTGTCCACGGATGAGTCCTTGAGTAAAACCATCAACTGTAAAATTTGCTTCATTAGGGCGTCTTTTACAAAAGTAAAAGTTGCTTCTCAGATTTTCCTCATAGACACTATTGTTAACTGTAATATTAAGAGGTGGGCGGAAAGACCTCACAAATTGTGGAATAAAAATGCTGTAAACATCTATGAAAAAGTAAATTAAGAAGTGAGTATCTGTACAGTCTGTGCTGAATGACAAAACATGATTTAACATCTTACATTGTGAGATGAATGCTATATACAGAGCACTACAATATATGATAGTAGCAAATCAATAATAATTACAGTATAAACTGCATAAGGATTGTTTTGAAGTAAGGTTGAAGACCACATAGCAATGTGAAAACACTTCCCTTTGAACAGTGACACATAATTATACAGTCCTGTTTGGAATAACTATTATACATAGTAGACTTATTGATCATCATTCATAATGGATGATTTAGCTTTACAAGTCACAATATATATATGATTAAAAAAATGTAGTAGTATGGACAAAGACATGTTAAAAATTATTGTTAAGCTTAAATTTATTGTAACTGATATTAAGTTGTGTTAATAAATATTTAAACCAAAAGCTGACATACTATCATTATTCACTCGTAAACTTAAGGTACACTGTATAAATTGATTGGTTGATTCAAACAATATATCATTATATAGATTACATGTATGTAGCAAAACTAGTTGATACAATAAACTGAATAAAGTATAAACATCTTGTACAGTTCTCATTACTAATGTAATAGATGTACTATTCATGTAGTTAATAGTTAGAACTATGATTATAGTAAGATACAGGACCATAGTTGTTACTATGAAGTTCCTATATACACTTTAATGTATATTGTAGGGATGCATGCAACCAAAATGTACATGAATTTGTTAAAGCCACCAATTTATTTTAATAGTATCAAAGACACTATGCTGCTGTATATTATAGAACCATATGATAGTAGAAAAACAAAGGTTTAAAGTATTTACATATTTAACAGGAAGATGTTTCTGTTATCAACATTTAGTGGACCATATCAACAAAATGTCAAAGAGAAGAATACGATGTCTCGTTCAAAAATCAACAACTAAAGGATATTAACAAAACAACTGCACTATATTCACATATATATCTAACAATCATCAAATCTGTTGATCTACCCACACCTCCTGTTCTCCCTCATAGAAGATTTACTAATCTTCTATGAGGTGGATAGTTACTAACAGGTGGATTACTAACAGGTGGATCATGATGTACACAAACTGTCTCTCTCACTGGGCCAGGTCCAACATTCTGACTGTCCCATTGAGCTTCTATATTTCTCTGATAAAATGTTCATTGTTTACTTTCAACAATGGACAATCCATCCATTCACTGTCTCCAACAATAATAAACATATTATTTATTAACATACAATCTCGAAAGTCGTTATCAATATAATCCAGTCTGTTCCTATTTTTATCAATTTCATCAATAAGATTATCCAACAGACCCTCTCCTAGAGAACGCCTCTCTTCCACCAAGGACTGTTCAGTACAACATTGTAGTGTATCTGTTTCGCAGTAAGGCAAGTCAGTACCTATACAATACAAGAGAACAGATCAGTATGTAAGATTGTGGGTGTGTATAAGCACCAGACTGAACTGGAGCATTGATTGCATGGATATGATTAAATTGATTTTTTCACTAATAAGTATTAGAGATATGTAACTTCTACTAAGTCAAAACTAACAATGACGTAAAAGAGTGTAAAGATAAGATAAGCACCATTGACAAGTTCACCACTACTTGCAGGATTTAAATCACCATTGCCCAATATAATAATATAGGAATCACAGTTACCAACTATTATTATTATTGGGTACATATTTTCTATAGCTATCTGATGAGCGCTACTATATAACTAAATATTGTCATCATTTTTGTTGAATGCTTTGGTTTGTATTGAACATTAACAAATAAAATGTATTATCAAATATCCACGGCTTTGAATAATAGTATAATTGAAATCAAGATTTTTAGAACAATATTTTATTGTATTCTTTGCAATAAAATTTTTATTTACTTAACACTTGTTATGGTACAATGACATGTATATGGTACATTTAGACCTTCTTAAGCTGAACATATTGTTGCATTGTAATGATTACATATCAAAGTGTAATCAATAAAGGGACAATTGACAATGTAATAATACTTATACTAATGTAAATGCAACATATTTGATGAATAACCAACCACTTTGAAAAGTAAATATATAATCTTGTAAATGTAAACTAATGCAATAGTTATTATAGCATGATCAATATTAATCACCTTGTGTATGATAACTCTAACTTTAATAAATTCTAATATTTGTTAAAATTTGTTTAACATGTGGCACATGTATCATCTTGCATGTGCACACGGTAACTCTTATTTTTGCCAAATGGTGCAAGTATCTTGGAGTACATGCACAGGTATTTTATGGACTTAATTACTGAATTGACACTTATTCCTTTTGGTATAGGTAGTGTTTTTCATTATAATAATAGATAATGAATATAGAGTTTAAGTGAGAGCCAACTCAATGTCAATGACTTCACAGAGTCATCAATAACTATTAAGAGTATATGATCTATTATTTTAAAAAAAATAGATTAGAGGAATCCAACACTATAGCTAATAGAAACTTTATGAGAGCTACCCCTATTTGAATCATGTTATATGCTTGTAATGTAACCCATCATGGTGGCCTTGTGTTGGCAGAGAGAAGATATTATGTCATCTTTCCTTGGGAAGGGTGGGTGAGACAGAACTATAGAGAAATTGCTGCACTGAGAGAAAAATCAAGTATGCTAAAATTCAGATTGCACATGCATGAAACATGCCTACCATATGCTTATTGAATTTAATCAATATTATGATTATATACAGGTTGCATGTAGCAAATTATTTGATGGAAATTGAAAGTAAACATTATACTGTTTTCATTACAATCATAATTAATGCATTATGGAGTCGACTATTCATGTGGAGTTATTAGAATTTTGATGATGAGATGCTGGACAATTCAGTACTACATACATATTAATATATCTACATGGATGTATGCAACTAAAATATCCTTAAAGCAATCAATTTATTTTAACAGTGGTTTGATGTTGATTTAAATTGCATGCATTTAATCACTAAAAAATGTTGTCCCAACAATTCTCATGTTATTCAGCAAACTGTTTGTGAAACAGTCAGTGACTGTTTACTGTATTTCCTCAACTAACTGCCTAATTTGAATAAGCATCTAGTTGCTTTGAATAAACAAGCAAGCATTATGATTATGCAAATAAGTGCCTGGGTTGGTATGAGTGGAAAAACATGCTAGCATTTCCCAGCTTGTCATCATGTTTTACTATTCTGTTGCAAATGTTAATGATGTCTCAGTTAGTTCTAGAGAAGCTTCACAATAAATAAACATCTACTTTGAATAAATGGTTGGAGTATTATGGGATCGAGAATTCATGTTACTCAGTGTAACATTTTTTGGTACAATATGTTACTACAAATCAACAAGTAATTCACACGACTTTTGGATTACACAGCGTTGCACTCATGTAAGATATAAATTACTTGTTAAGATAACATATTACCTTTTACAGTGATATGCATGCATTGACAAATTACATTAGTATGACATTTATTTCCAAGGAATTTATCAAACAGTTCAAAGAAGTAGATTTTTTCAGTTTGCATGGCTTAGCCTAGCATGATTTATTAATTATCTTTATATATGCTTCGGTACTGTAATATCCATTTTGTGACTAAAACAGTGCACCAATGATGTCTCATATAATATCATAAATAAAATGGCATTTAGCAGCTGCATCTTAATTAGCCCAATAATAGTACTTATACAGTTTCTTTAGACAGTCCAAATTAAAGAAGTCTGTTGAAATTTTAGAGTATCATATTAAAAAAATTTTTATGGAGGCATTCTGTCAATCTTTTCTCTAATTAATTAATTTTCATTTTTCATAGTACTTTACAAAAAATAATGCACTACATAATTAGGAGACAGTTTGTTCCATGATTGTTTTATTACCAGTCCAAAAAAATTACTGTGATGTTCTGTCTCATTTTGATACAACATCACTCCATAGTAGTCCTGATCTGACAAAATTTACAAGATATACATTAGAGTCTGAGATCAAGGAACTACCTAATTTAGAAGAATATGTCTTATTGCTGTCTGTATGAAACCCAACTAATCATTTCACTGTAGGCTTGTGAGCCTCTAATTAGTATAGTTCCTATTGATTGAGTATAACAACAAATCTATAGCAACACTGCAAGTTGGGTAACTAAAAAATATAGTTACTTGCGATTTATGTATACTCTATTAAATCCAACGCTTATAGTTATAGAATTTATCTATGGAGAAAATAAATACACAAAGCACAAATTCGGTGTCAGGGAGACAGCGCTAAATCACACACGTAATAATTACGATTAGAGTCGAAGATCAATGGACGGACAAATCTATTCTCGGACACTTTTTCTTCTAAAAATTCGAAGACAGCTTATTGCTTCCGTACAATGTGGCGCTTGGTTATGCTCAATGAATACACTTTCCTTGCACAGTTTCCTAACTAAACTCCGTGTTGTGAATGAGCTCCGTTTTTGGTGCTTGTACGGACTTAAATGTATTTGCGGACACGTGGTATGTTTTGGCGGACAACACAACCTCAAGTTTAAACGTTAGCTAGGAGTTTTCTGTCAGTTTATGCGTCTTTCTCTTTCTATCAACTAAATCTACCTCAAGTTAAACCTTATCCAGGACTCTCTCGTATTAACTATTGTGGAAAGAATCAAACATGGTAATTTGTGATAATGTGTAGATGTCCATGTGGAAGACTTGATGGCTTGAGCTATGTGTTAGCAATACCTTAGTCAACCCTGGCCATTTTAGTGATTAGTAAATATGTCTGTAATAACAGAGTCAGTTCACTTTTTTAATAATAAGAGTGTTGTACTAAGGCTTAATAGCTGCTTGACTTTATGACTAACTTTACTATAAGTAGGTAAACATGTGATAGATATTTGAATTATAATAATCTGAGTGAAATAAACTTTTAAATGATAATCAATTAATTATATGACAATATTATTTGTTTTTGATACCTTTGAGAAAAAAAGATAAAGTCATCCCGTAAACTAAAATATGTCATAGACCATGTATTATACTGTAGGTATGATGTTATAGTCACAAGAATAGGAGGAAGGGTAGGCAGATAACATGTTAAAGTCACTAGTCATTATTTTGATAGAGAGATGAGTTCTAATGAGTTGCTTATTCAAAATTCATGATATGATCAAAGGCTCTAAATATTTTGCAGTATATAGTTATATCACATGTAGTCATTGGTGCAATGTATAGTCTTTGTTATGTAGTAGAGAAGAGATATATACCTTCAAACATACTAGTAGACATATCTGTCTTACTTATTTGTTTTCATCTGGTCTTATTGAATCTTCAGAATGCAGTAGTCCACTACAATGAGCTAAAATCTTTCTATCTTTTATACATAACTAGGAGTCTCTATACAAAGCTATGACAATTAGTTGTGAAAAACCTTTGTACAAATGACTTATTGCAAACCATAAAGTTTATGTGCTTTAAGTGGGTGCTGAGACAATTAATTGTTTGAAAACATGCAAGTCTTTTTTTAAGTGCCCCTGACATGAGTCTATTTTTCTTTGTTTATATATGATTTATTATGTTATAGTTACATCTTCTTTAATAGCCTAGGTTATCCTCTGGAGGAAAAAAGCCAAGGGATAGGCACTACAAGCGGTGGAGTGAGACCCAGTTACGTATAGCAGCAAAGGACGTGGCTAAAGGACGATTTACTCTTAGAAAAGCTGCTGAAATGTATAATGTGCCAAAGTCAACATTATGGGATAGAGTGTCTGGTAATGTCTCTTTTGGTGCTCACAGTGGACCCCCTAGATACCTAAATGACATTGAAGAAGAAGAACTAGTAACATTTTTGGTAGGTTCAGCTAAAATTGGCTTCGCTCGGACAAAGGAACAAGTTCTTTGTATTGTTAGAGCAGCACTAGCAAAGAAACGTCAATGTGAAGTTGAAGATGTCAATGTCACTACTGGTTGGTGGGGCTCATTTGTGAAACGGCATCCAAAACTACGATTAAGATATGGATCCAAATTAGCATATCGTAGAGCTATTGCAGCTAACCCAGATGTTATAAATCGATATTTTGACTTGCTTGAAGAAACATTGAAGTCTAATAATTTGCTTGAATCACCAATGCTGATTTTTAACTGTGATGAGAGCGGGTTCCCATTGCAACATAAACCTGGCAAAATAATTGGAGTACAAGGTCAGAGAGATATTTCCTGTATTACTAGTGGTGATAAAGCCCAAATTACTGTTTTGTCAGCATGCAGTGCTTCTGGTTACCTTTTGCCTCCGATGATAATTTTTGATCGGAAAAAACTCAAGCCCAATTTCACAACAGGAGAAATCCCAGGTACTGCATATGGGTTGTCTAAAATGGATGGATAGATTCCGAATTGTTTCAGGAATGGTTTACTAATCACTTCTTACTTCACATCCCTCCACAACGACCCATCTTGTTACTCCTGGATGGACATTCTTCACATTACCAACCTCAATTGATCAGGACAGCTGCTGCAAATCAGATCATCTTATTTTGCTTGCCACCTCATACAACTCATTTGTGTCAACCACTGGACAGGTCATGTTTTAGCCCCTTAAAAAAGGCATACAATAATGAGTGTCATCTCTACATGTCCTATAATCCTGGGAAAGCCGTTAATAGATTTAATTTCACCGAAATTTTTAGTCGAGCCTGGACAAAGGCAATGACACCAGCCAATATTGTTGCTGGGTTTAGATCCAGTGGTATATACCCCCTCAACAGGTATGCAGTATTACGTTACTTGCAACTTGAGGAGGATGGGAAAATAGATACGATAGCCTCCAAGATGGGACTGTTTCTCCCTCTTTATAGCCCAGCTAAGTCTCATCCTCGTACCTGTATTACTTCTGATAGTGAAAGCATTGATTATTATGAGGAACACACTTGTAGTGAAGACAGTACCTGTGGTTACTATGGTAACTTTTCTGCAGACGAAGATTGCATTACAAAAGTTCAGCCATCTACTCTTCATGATTTTCTTACTTTACCTCAGCTACCAAGTAATGAGAAAAAAACCCACAGTGCTCGTGTTTTAACAAGTTCTGAAAATTTTCAGTTGATAAGAGAAAAAGAAATGAAGAAAGCAGATGAATTAAAAGCTAAAGATCTTAGAAAGCAACAGCGAGAAAAGAAGGCAATGGAACGAGAACAGAAAAAGAAGGAAGTAGAGGAGAGAAAAAATAAAAGAGCAGTTGAAAAAGCCGAGAAAGAGAGACAAAAGAAAGAAAAAAAACAAAGTGAACAGAGTACATCAAAATTTGATTTTACAGAAGAAGAGCACAGTTGGTTTTCTAGGAGGTATGAGAATGGTTATGATCTACCTGACATCAGATATGAAAAATGGAAAAAAATATTCCATCCTGAAGAATTATCTTTAGACGCTACAGCATGTAAATCCAGTGATGGAGACATCAGTCTCAGTGAAGTAGATGAGAATAGTAAGTGATACAGCCTGAGGTTAATTATACTTTGAATTTATGGCTTGCTATTTTAGAAAGTGCACTAGAACAGTCACCCAAAAGTTCTCAAATTTCCAGTATGTGTAATGTATATATATATTGAAGTATTTATGAGTTAATAATCCTTGTTACAGGGAGGAAGAGATGTACCAGAAGTACTAGCAAGAGAAGTGAAAAGATAGAACTCAGTGAATATGACAAGAATGGACTCAGTGATAATGGTGTGTGACATTTGATTATAATTAACCCTTGACTAGTGGCTTGCCATTTTAGAAACTACACTAGAACAGTCAAAAACATTACCTAAAAATTCTCAAATTTCCAGTATGTGTAATGTATATAAATTGAAGTATTTATGAGTTAATAATCCTTGTTACAGGGAGGAAGAGATGTACCAGAAGTACTAGCAAGAGAGGTGAAGAAGAGATAGGACTCAGTGAATATGACAAGAATGGACTCAGTGATAATGGTATGTGACATTATATTATAATTAACCCTTGACTAATGGCTTGTCATTTTAGAAACTACACTAGAACAGTCAAAGAATAATCTGACAACCAGTATGAAAATATTCACAATATAATAATACAATTCATGTATTTCATTACAGAAAAACTATCAGCATGTTCTAATAATTTATGTTTTCACACTAAAGCGACTAATTGGGTGGAATGTGAAAAATGTTTCCAGTAGTACCACATGATATGTGTTAGGATCAAGAAAGAAAAATCACTAAATTTTGTTTGTTTTATGTGTGACATGTAATAATTAACTACTAGACTTTTTTGTTGTAAAATTATTTCTTCATGCACAGTGAATTTGTATAATTAATAAACAGTATTTGTGATTGTCAAATTTGAGTTAATAAATAACAAGAACTTATCACCTACTTTAGAAAAGCACTTCTCTTAAATGTCCGTTTATTCGTCCATGAGTTCATGTTTTCAAAGAAATGTATATTCAGAACTGTATGTAGAAATTTCTCCAAATTTTGACGGTTAATTCTTTACATATTATATAGTGTTCAAAAGCAGAGAAAACGTTCAAGCTATAATTGTTACCAAGATATGGTCATCGTTCGAATCTACATAAGAATGTCCGTATTATCATTATCACAAGTGTACAGGATATATGCTTGTAAATTGTGCAAAGAGATTTCTTTTTCAGTATATTTTTTGCAATAACTATATGACGGATTGGGGCACTCGAAGCTGGTGTCGAAAGTCAGCTTCGAACGCTCTGTTTATTTAAAAACAGTAAAAACACCAGAGTGTCCTATCATTGAGCCACGCCTCTACTCATCAAGCAATAAGTCTCCTTACCATTAATTGGTGTTGTGAGGTTGGTTTCAAGGATCAGTTCTTCACAATCTATTTTTCCCAGAACCAATGTAGAGGAAAGAGCGATGAGAATGACCTGTAGGAAATACATTTCTTGTTCATAAATGAGGGTGTGACAAAAATTTTAAAATTAGACACTGAATTAATAATAGATTTATACAACATATCATATCAACAATTACACATTAAGATCGATAAAATTAAAACATAGCAATGCATTCGCAATTAAAATAATTGTTATAAAAATAATGACATGTTATCTTTATCCCTCTTCTTCTAGATCTACAGAGGTTGGATCTGGAGATGTTATCAGTTGCTGTTGATGAAGATTAAGAATTGATTGAGCTATAACTTGAGCATTGTTCCTCTACAGCCAGAGAGAGAGAGAGAGAGAGAGAGAGAGAGAGAGAGAGAGAGAGAGAGAGAGAGAGAGAGAGGAGGGAGGGAGGGAGGGAGGGAGTATTTAAATTAGTTGGATGCTACATACACCACTTACCTGGTAACCACCTGATGTGAGCATGAATATTGGAATACCTCTATTTCTAACAGTCTGAAAAACAAGTTCATCTCTCTGTACGACACCCTGTAATTAGAGAGACTTAAAAGAAGTTAAAAAGTTTATAATTACATTGACAATATTTAGTTTTAAAAACATGAAGTTACAATGACATCTAATCATAGAAATACGTTATAAAAGATTTTTAAAATTCATTTATTTAAGTAAAAGGATGATAGACGGACAGAAAGATCAGTAAAGTTACAGATGATAACTTGCCTCATCAGTGATGTCAAGAATTCCTAATGGATCACCCAGTAAAACATCAGTGCCTACAATGATAATAATAATGTATATTTCCTAGTACACTTACAATCAAATGTTTGCTAATTAAGTAATCGTTATAGAGAGACTGACTCACCAGCATTATAGACTACAATGTCAGGTTGAAATTGCTCTAGAGCTTGTGGTAATTTACGTCTAATATGTCCCAAATATGTCTCATTACCAGTATGTACATCAAGTTCTATCTTCATCCTGATAGCAGCTATATAGAGAATGAGAAATAGTTTTGTTAACAATCTATTACAATAAGGTCTCAAATGCTACCATAACAAGTGATATTGTAGTATTATTCCATTTATATAACTATGTTGCTGAGCACAATGATAGCACATACACACTTAAACAATTAGAGTAATGAGATAAAATTATAAACACTATTTTTATTATATAGTCATATTAGAAGAGAAACTCTAATATTTGATTGAAGTAGGAACGTTGATAAGATAAATACGAACTATCAAAAGTGAAATTGACATTGTTATATTTGTTATCTTGTTTAATTTTGACACTATTTCAATAGAACTCTTGAGGATAACAACAAAATATAATAACAAACTCAATACAGATATCAACTGATAATAAGTAAGTGTTACCTTAATTAATTAGAGGTAATGAACTGTAATGAATCCACAGCAATCACTGCAACTAGATGAGTAAAGAAATGTATATAAATGTTTCTAAATCTGTTAGAAATTTGAAATTAGAAAATATTCCATGTCCACCAAATTTAAATGTCACAACTTCCTAAGAATATAAAAAATATGTATTCTATATATTTTACAATGGACTTTTAGTTTTCATATTATGAGAGGTCAAAAGCTAATTCAAGTGATTGATGAAAATTACAGACTCTAAGGAAAGGAGAAACTCTGAGCTCAAGGATAGAATGACCTATCCTTGGCTTCCTTATCTATCCCACCACTATCCCACCACTTTGATTTGTTGTAGTTGTCTTTCTACCTTAAATGGATGTAGCTTCTAAGATGAACTGTTACTGACAAACCAGTGACATAGGAATAATAATTTTATAGAGTCAAACTGTAGATAGACTGTTACCCTTAATGGAAACCTTACTTCAATAGAAAATTTACCACGATACTCCTCAATCACAATGATGTTATTATATGCAAGTTACACCAAGAAGTCCTCTATCATTCACCAAACTTAGCCTGAGGTTAATAAAGGGTTATTAATCTTTATACCAATATAATGAGCGTGAGTGCATATGCAGTCAGCACCCAACACTGAGAATTCTCAACTGCTAGGAAGACATGAAGCCACTTCTGATATAAATGCGAATCAGTCCATTAAATCATCAAAGTAACTCATAGTCTTCATTTGGTATTAATTTTGATACTAAATCATACTTACCAGAAAAGCTACTTGTAAATTAAGAGACTTTATCAAGAAAATGACAAGCTTCACATAAATAGATTGACTGATCATAAATACATTGATTGATCATGATTTAACTGTACTTATTGTCATATGTTGGACTGGTTTACAAAAAAGACTTTGTGGGACATCATTAATATCTATCAGTAATATATTATAAATATCAATGTAAGCATGGAAACTAAGATAAATTTTGGTATTATATTAACTACAAAGTTCAAACAAAAGTAGATTCAAAGTTTGTGTTTATCTTTGCTTCATCAAAATAGGAAAGCCATCAGAGTAGCTAAAATCATAATTAGAATTGATGCACTTGTCAGGCTAGCTCCACCAGGTGTGGGTGTGGGTGTGTCCTGTGGAAAGATAGGCGTTGGTGTTGGTGTTGATCTTGGTGTGTCCTCTGTAAGGACTAGACCCATGGGAGCATATTCTTGAAACTGCTCACTATTAATAAAGTCAGTCACAGGGTTCCCTATATAAAATTTAATAATTATTAATAATAAGTACTACAATTGAACTTACCTAATTGATTAACTTCATTTTGTATATCAGTCAAAGTAACATTATAATAAGGATTATTAACTAAACAATTTAAATCAATGACAATATTTTTATAGCCAAGTTTATCACTCTTACTTTGTCCATTAATGGATGTGTTATTAAAGATAGGACCAGTATACATCGTTTCATTGTATGTTCCATTCCAACAATTTTCAATAAGGTTGTTTCGACAATGAATAGGCCCTTCATTGTCTAAAAACAATTAATTAACAAGATTAAAATAATACTATAATTGTTTTGAAGATGCTAAAATTTAAAGATTAGAGGGTTAGCAGAAGCTATGATACAATAGTCACATCCTTTTGTTATAGCTCACAATAAAGGTTACTTTAATTCACATTGTAGGTTGAGTATGACTATGTAGTTTAATTTTATTCATTGCTGGATACTACAATAAAAATAAGAAGTGATTAATCATCCTATGATTGTTTTTGAAACTGCTAATATTGTACACTTGTACTATTGAAATTAATAAAGATATGGAACTGTATCTGAAGTACAATCAGACACACCTATCATATTTTGTACTCACAGTAACTTGTTAATTACAATATATGTATTAGAAGTTAACATGTTTGCATGTCTGAATAGTTTAATTTCATTTGTCACCTTCAATGATTGAACACAAAAATAGAACATTTTGAAGTGGACATCACCTGATGTATAACACTTGGCCCAAAAGCAATTATAGGACTAACTACTTGGTACACTTTGCATGCCATGCAATAAAAATAGGCATATCCAATCACTACATGTATATTAAGGGACAATTATAGGACTGTTTGGAATATTTTCTGTGAAATATTGCGTGTAAGTTGAACAATTACCATAATTAAAAATTCCAGCTTGTTCAAGTAAAGTAGCATTACGTAAGATCCTATCAGGTATCTCTAGTTCATCATTCATATCATCATCATTACTTTCACGTCGTCTACGAGTTGGGGGTGGTTGTAGGCCACTTGGTGGTGCAGGTGTGAGATTGCAAGTATTTATAACATTTAGACCCTTGTTAAAGAATAAATGAAGTATAAACTAGAAATACTAGATTAACATACCAATGATAGGTATTGGTTTGGATCAATACGTAAAATGTTAGATGAAGAAATAGTTATATTCCGTGTTGCATTTCTTGAAATGTTTATCAACTGGTTAGTTATATTCCACAGGACGTTAAATTGACCTCGAAGTCCATTTTGAACAACAGCATAACAACCATATATTACAGCACTACAGACAGGTTTACAAAGTGGAGGAATATCAACACGACAAGCTGGACATATTGTCAGGTTAAGGAAGGTATCTGCACATCTATTACGTCCAACAAAATATGAAGTCAAGTTTGGAAGGAACTGGTTTGTAAACCAGAACTTTGTATGGTTCAAAGTTGTTGCAGCTCGACGGAGTTCTTTAAGACTCTCATCAATTATATTCTTAGCTGTTTGGTTAACTTGTTTTAACAGTTCATTTCGAACACAATCACGTTGTGTGTCAGTAAAATTCACAACTCGAGGTTCAACTATACCATGAATTATCAGGTTGACTTGTCCACGGATGAGTCCTTGAGTAAAACCATCAACTGTAAAATTTGCTTCATTAGGGCGTCTTTTACAAAAGTAAAAGTTGCTTCTCAGATTTTCCTCATAGACACTATTGTTAACTGTAATATTAAGAGGTGGGCGGAAAGACCTCACAAATTGTGGAATAAAAATGCTGTAAACATCTATGAAAAAGTAAATTAAGAAGTGAGTATCTGTACAGTCTGTGCTGAATGACAAAACATGATTTAACATCTTACATTGTGAGATGAATGCTATATACAGAGCACTACAATATATGATAGTAGCAAATCAATAATAATTACAGTATAAACTGCATAAGGATTGTTTTGAAGTAAGGTTGAAGACCACATAGCAATGTGAAAACACTTCCCTTTGAACAGTGACACATAATTATACAGTCCTGTTTGGAATAACTATTATACATAGTAGACTTATTGATCATCATTCATAATGGATGATTTAGCTTTACAAGTCACAATATATATATGATTAAAAAAATGTAGTAGTATGGACAAGGACATGTTAAAAATTATTGTTAAGCTTAAATTTATTGTAACTGATATTAAGTTGTGTTAATAAATATTTAAACCAAAAGCTGACATACTATCATTATTCACTCGTAAACTTAAGGTACACTGTATAAATTGATTGGTTGATTCAAACAATATATCATTATATAGATTACATGTATGTAGCAAAACTAGTTGATACAATAAACTGAATAAAGTATAAACATCTTGTACAGTTCTCATTACTAATGTAATAGATGTACTATTCATGTAGTTAATAGTTAGAACTATGATTATAGTAAGATACAGGACCATAGTTGTTACTATGAAGTTCCTATATACACTTTAATGTATATTGTAGGGATGCATGCAACCAAAATGTACATGAATTTGTTAAAGCCACCAATTTATTTTAATAGTATCAAAGACACTATGCTGCTGTATATTATAGAACCATATGATAGTAGAAAAACAAAGGTTTAAAGTATTTACATATTTAACAGGAAGATGTTTCTGTTATCAACATTTAGTGGACCATATCAACAAAATGTCAAAGAGAAGAATACGATGTCTCGTTCAAAAATCAACAACTAAAGGATATTAACAAAACAACTGCACTATATTCACATATATATCTAACAATCATCAAATCTGTTGATCTACCCACACCTCCTGTTCTCCCTCATAGAAGATTTACTAATCTTCTATGAGGTGGATAGTTACTAACAGGTGGATTACTAACAGGTGGATCATGATGTACACAAACTGTCTCTCTCACTGGGCCAGGTCCAACATTCTGACTGTCCCATTGAGCTTCTATATTTCTCTGATAAAATGTTCATTGTTTACTTTCAACAATGGACAATCCATCCATTCACTGTCTCCAACAATAATAAACATATTATTTATTAACATACAATCTCGAAAGTCGTTATCAATATAATCCAGTCTGTTCCTATTTTTATCAATTTCATCAATAAGATTATCCAACAGACCCTCTCCTAGAGAACGCCTCTCTTCCACCAAGGACTGTTCAGTACAACATTGTAGTGTATCTGTTTCGCAGTAAGGCAAGTCAGTACCTATACAATACAAGAGAACAGATCAGTATGTAAGATTGTGGGTGTGTATAAGCACCAGACTGAACTGGAGCATTGATTGCATGGATGTGATTAAATTGATTTTTTCACTAATAAGTATTAGAGATATGTAACTTCTACTAAGTCAAAACTAACAATGACGTAAAAGAGTGTAAAGATAAGATAAGCACCATTGACAAGTTCACCACTACTTGCAGGATTTAAATCACCATTGCCCAATATAATAATATAGGAATCACAGTTACCAACTATTATTATTATTGGGTACATATTTTCTATAGCTATCTGATGAGCGCTACTATATAACTAAATATTGTCATCATTTTTGTTGAATGCTTTGGTTTGTATTGAACATTAACAAATAAAATGTATTATCAAATATCCACGGCTTTGAATAATAGTATAATTGAAATCAAGATTTTTAGAACAATATTTTATTGTATTCTTTGCAATAAAATTTTTATTTACTTAACACTTGTTATGGTACAATGACATGTATATGGTACATTTAGACCTTCTTAAGCTGAACATATTGTTGCATTGTAATGATTACATATCAAAGTGTAATCAATAAAGGGACAATTGACAATGTAATAATACTTATACTAATGTAAATGCAACATATTTGATGAATAACCAACCACTTTGAAAAGTAAATATATAATCTTGTAAATGTAAACTAATGCAATAGTTATTATAGCATGATCAATATTAATCACCTTGTGTATGATAACTCTAACTTTAATAAATTCTAATATTTGTTAAAATTTGTTTAACATGTGGCACATGTATCATCTTGCATGTGCACACGGTAACTCTTATTTTTGCCAAATGGTGCAAGTATCTTGGAGTACATGCACAGGTATTTTATGGACTTAATTACTGAATTGACACTTATTCCTTTTGGTATAGGTAGTGTTTTTCATTATAATAATAGATAATGAATATAGAGTTTAAGTGAGAGCCAACTCAATGTCAATGACTTCACAGAGTCATCAATAACTATTAAGAGTATATGATCTATTATTTTAAAAAAAATAGATTAGAGGAATCCAACACTATAGCTAATAGAAACTTTATGAGAGCTACCCCTATTTGAATCATGTTATATGCTTGTAATGTAACCCATCATGGTGGCCTTGTGTTGGCAGAGAGAAGATATTATGTCATCTTTCCTTGGGAAGGGTGGGTGAGACAGAACTATAGAGAAATTGCTGCACTGAGAGAAAAATCAAGTATGCTAAAATTCAGATTGCACATGCATGAAACATGCCTACCATATGCTTATTGAATTTAATCAATATTATGATTATATACAGGTTGTGTAGCAAATTATTTGATGGAAATTGAAAGTAAACATTATACTGTTTTCATTACAATCATAATTAATGCATTATGGAGTCGACTATTCATGTGGAGTTATTAGAATTTTGATGATGAGATGCTGGACAATTCAGTACTACATACATATTAATATATCTACATGGATGTATGCAACTAAAATATCCTTAAAGCAATCAATTTATTTTAACAGTGGTTTGATGTTGATTTAAATTGCATGCATTTAATCACTAAAAAATGTTGTCCCAACAATTCTCATGTTATTCAGCAAACTGTTTGTGAAACAGTCAGTGACTGTTTACTGTATTTCCTCAACTAACTGCCTAATTTGAATAAGCATCTAGTTGCTTTGAATAAACAAGCAAGCATTATGATTGTGCAAATAAGTGCCTGGGTTGGTATGAGTGGAAAAACATGCTAGCATTTCCCAGCTTGTCATCATGTTTTACTATTCTGTTGCAAATGTTAATGATGTCTCAGTTAGTTCTAGAGAAGCTTCACAATAAATAAACATCTACTTTGAATAAATGGTTGGAGTATTATGGGATCGAGAATTCATGTTACTCAGTGTAACATTTTTTGGTACAATATGTTACTACAAATCAACAAGTAATTCACACGACTTTTGGATTACACAGCGTTGCACTCATGTAAGATATAAATTACTTGTTAAGATAACATATTAGTTTTTACAGTGATATGCATGCATTGACAAATTACATTAGTATGACATTTATTTCCAAGGAATTTATCAAACAGTTCAAAGAAGTAGATTTTTTCAGTTTGCATGGCTTAGCCTAGCATGATTTATTAATTATCTTTATATATGCTTCGGTACTGTAATATTCATTTTGTGACTAAAACAGTGCACCAATGATGTCTCATATCATATCATAAATAAAATGGCATTTAGCAGCTGCATCTTAATTAGCCCAATAATAGTACTTATATAGTTTCTTTAGACAGTCCAAATTAAAGAAGTCTGTTGAAATTTTAGAGTATCATATTAAAAAAAATTTTATGGAGGCATTCTGTCAATCTTTTCTCTAATTAATTAATTTTCATTTTTCGTAGTACTTTACAAAAAATAATGCACTACATAATTAGGAGACAGTTTGTTCCATGATTGTTTTATTACCAGTCCAAAAAAATTACTGTGATGTTCTGTCTCATTTTGATACAACATCACTCCATAGTAGTCCTGATCTGACAAAATTTACAAGATATACATTAGAGTCTGAGATCAAGGAACTACCTAATTTAGAAGAATATGTCTTATTGCTGTCTGTATGAAACCCAACTAATCATTTCACTGTAGGCTTGTGAGCCTCTAATTAGTATAGTTCCTATTGATTGAGTATAACAACAAATCTATAACAACACTGCAAGTTGGGTAACTAAAAAATATAGTTACTTGCGATTTATGTATACTCTATTAAATCCAACGCTTATAGTTATAGAATTTATCTATGGAGAAAATAAATACACAAAGCACAAATTCGGTGTCAGGGAGACAGCGCTAAATCACACACGTAATAATTACGATTACTCATCAAGCAATAAGTCTCCTTACCATTAATTGGTGTTGTGAGGTTGGTTTCAAGGATCAGTTCTTCACAATCTATTTTTCCCAGAACCAATGTAGAGGAAAGAGCGATGAGAATGACCTGTAGGAAATACATTTCTTGTTCATAAATGAGGGTGTGACAAAAATTTTAAAATTAGACACTGAATTAATAATAGATTTATACAACATATCATATCAACAATTACACATTAAGATCGATAAAATTAAAACATAGCAATGCATTCGCAATTAAAATAATTGTTATAAAAATAATGACATGTTATCTTTATCCCTCTTCTTCTAGATCTACAGAGGTTGGATCTGGAGATGTTATCAGTTGCTGTTGATGAAGATTAAGAATTGATTGAGCTATAACTTGAGCATTGTTCCTCTACAGCCAGAGAGAGAGAGAGAGAGAGAGAGAGAGAGAGAGAGAGAGAGAGAGAGAGGGAGGGAGGGAGGGAGGGAGGGAGTATTTAAATTAGTTGGATGCTACATACACCACTTACCTGGTAACCACCTGATGTGAGCATGAATATTGGAATACCTCTATTTCTAACAGTCTGAAAAACAAGTTCATCTCTCTGTACGACACCCTGTAATTAGAGAGACTTAAAAGAAGTTAAAAAGTTTATAATTACATTGACAATATTTAGTTTTAAAAACATGAAGTTACAATGACATCTAATCATAGAAATACGTTATAAAAGATTTTTAAAATTCATTTATTTAAGTAAAAGGATGATAGACGGACAGAAAGATCAGTAAAGTTACAGATGATAACTTGCCTCATCAGTGATGTCAAGAATTCCTAATGGATCACCCAGTAAAACATCAGTGCCTACAATGATAATAATAATGTATATTTCCTAGTACACTTACAATCAAATGTTTGCTAATTAAGTAATCGTTATAGAGAGACTGACTCACCAGTATTATAGACTACAATGTCAGGTTGAAATTGCTCTAGAGCTTGTGGTAATTTACGTCTAATATGTCCCAAATATGTCTCATTACCAGTATGTACATCAAGTTCTATCTTCATCCTGATAGCAGCTATATAGAGAATGAGAAATAGTTTTGTTAACAATCTATTACAATAAGGTCTCAAATGCTACCATAACAAGTGATATTGTAGTATTATTCCATTTATATAACTATGTTGCTGAGCACAATGATAGCACATACACACTTAAACAATTAGAGTAATGAGATAAAATTATAAACACTATTTTTATTATATAGTCATATTAGAAGAGAAACTCTAATATTTGATTGAAGTAGGAACGTTGATAAGATAAATACGAACTATCAAAAGTGAAATTGACATTGTTATATTTGTTATCTTGTTTAATTTTGACACTATTTCAATAGAACTCTTGAGGATAACAACAAAATATAATAACAAACTCAATACAGATATCAACTGATAATAAGTAAGTGTTACCTTAATTAATTAGAGGTAATGAACTGTAATGAATCCACAGCAATCACTGCAACTAGATGAGTAAAGAAATGTATATAAATGTTTCTAAATCTGTTAGAAATTTGAAATTAGAAAATATTCCATGTCCACCAAATTTAAATGTCACAACTTCCTAAGAATATAAAAAATATGTATTCTATATATTTTACAATGGACTTTTAGTTTTCATATTATGAGAGGTCAAAAGCTAATTCAAGTGATTGATGAAAATTACAGACTCTAAGGAAAGGAGAAACTCTGAGCTCAAGGATAGAATGACCTATCCTTGGCTTCCTTATCTATCCCACCACTATCCCACCACTTTGATTTGTTGTAGTTATCTTTCTACCTTAAATGGATGTAGCTTCTAAGATGAACTGTTACTGACAAACCAGTGACATAGGAATAATAATTTTATAGAGTCAAACTGTAGATAGACTGTTACCCTTAATGGAAACCTTACTTCAATAGAAAATTGGCCATGATGCTTCTCTATCATTCACCCGGCTTAGCCTGAAGTTAATAAAGGGTTATTAATCTTTATAACAATATAATGAGCGTGGGTGCATATGCAGTCAGCATCCAGATTAACAACAGTGAGAATTCCCAACTGCTAGGAAGACACGAAGCCACTTCTGATATAAATGCGAATCAGTCCATTAAATCATCAAAGTAACTCGTAGTCTTCATTTGGTATTAATTTTGATACTAAATCATACTTACCCAGAAAAGCTACTTGTAAATTAAGAGACTTTACCAAGACAATGACAAGCTTCACATAAATAGATTGACTGATCATAAATACATTGATTGATCATGATTTAACTGTACTTATTGTCATATGTTGGACTGGTTTACAATAAAGACTTTGTGGGACATCATTACTATCTATCTATCAGTAATATATTAAATATTAACAATGTAAGCATGGAAACTAAAATAAATTTGGATATTATATTAACTACAAAGTTCAAACAAAAGTAGATTCAAAGTTTGCATTTATCTTTGCTTCATCAAAATAGGAAAGCCATCAGAGTAGCTAAAATCATAATTAGAATTGATGCACTTGTTATGCTTGCTCCACCAGGTGTGGGTGTGGGTGTTGGTGTGTCCTGTGGAAAGACAGGCGTTGGTGTTGGTGTTGGTGTTGATGTTGGCGTGTCCTCTGTAAGGACTAGACCCATGGGAGCATATTCTTGAAACTGCTCACTATTA
The DNA here is from genome assembly GCA_963965975.1 of Xestospongia bergquistia. Classification (NCBI taxonomy): domain Eukaryota; kingdom Metazoa; phylum Porifera; class Demospongiae; order Haplosclerida; family Petrosiidae; genus Xestospongia; species Xestospongia bergquistia. Next base: position 3,117,511 of record OZ014419.1, read on the forward strand.
ATAAAGTCAGTCACAGGGTTCCCTATATAAAATTTAATAATTATTAATAATAAGTACTACAATTGAACTTACCTAATTGATTAACTTCATTTCGTATATCAGTCAAAGTAACATTATAATAAGGATTATTAACTAAATAATTTAAATCAATGACAATATTTTTATAGCCAAGTTTATCACTCTTACTTTGTCCTTCAATGGATGTGTTAGTAAAGATAGGACCAGTATACAGCGTTTCATTGTATGTTCCATTCCAACAATTTTCAATAAGGTTGTTTCGACAATGAATAGGCCCTTCATTGTCTAAAAACAATTAATTAACAAGATTAAAATAATACTATAATTGTTTTGAAGATGCTAAAATTTAAAGATTAGAGGGTTAGCAGAAGCTATGATACAATAGTCACATCCTTTTGTTATAGCTCACAATAAAGGTTACTTTAATTCACATTGTAGGTTGAGTATGACTATGTAGTTTAATTTTATTCATTGCTGGATACTACAATAAAAATAAGAAGTGATTAATCATCCTATGATTGTTTTTGAAACTGCTAATATTATACACTTGTACTATTGAAATTAATAAAGATATGGAACTGTATCTTGAAGTACAATCAGACACACCTATCATATTTTGTACTCACAGTAACTTGTTAATTACAATATATGTATTAGAAGTTAACATGTTTACATGTCTGAATAGTTTAATTTCATTTGTCACCTTCAATGATTGAACACAAAAATAGAACATTTTGAAGTGGACATCACCTGATGTATAACACTTGGCCCAAGAGCAATTATAGGACTAATTACTTGGTACACTTTGCATGCCATGCAATAAAAATAGGCATATCCAATCACTACATGTATACTAAGGGACAATCATAGGACTGTTTGGAATATTTTCTGTGAAATATTGCGTGTAAGTTGAATAATTACCATAATTAAAAATTCCAGCTTGTTCAAGTAAAGTAGCATTACGTAATATCCTATCAGGTATCTCTAGTTCCTCATTCATATCATCATCATTACTTTCACGTAGTGGGGGTGGTTGCATAAGTGTGAGATTACAAATATTTATAACATTTAGACCCTAGTTAAAGAATAAATGAAGTATAAACTAGAAATATTAAATTAACATACCAATAAAATGTTAGATGAAGAAATAGTTATATTCCGTGTTGCATTTCTTGAAATGTTTATCAACTGGTTAGTTATATCCCACAGGTCATTAAATTGACCTCGAAGTCCATTTTGAACAACAGCATAACAACCATATATTACAGCATTACAGACAGGCTTACAAAGTGGAGGAATATCAGCACGACAAGCTGGACATATTGTCAGGTTAAGGAAGGTATCTGCACATCTATTACGTCCAACAAAATATGAAGTCAAGTTTGGAAGAAACTGGTTTGTAAACCAGAACTTTGTACGGTTCAAAGTTGTTGCAGCTCGACGGAGTTCTTTAAGACTCTCATCAATTATATTCTTAGCTGTTTGGTTAACTTGTTTTAACAGTTCATTTCGAACACAATCACGTTGTTTGCCAGTAAAATTCACAACTTGAGGTTCAACTATACTATTAATTATCAGATTCACTTGTTCAATGATGATTCCTTGAGTAAAACCTACAACTGTAAAATTTGCTTCATTAGGGTGTCTTTTACGAAAGTAAAAATTGCTTCTCAGATTTTCCTCATAGACATTATTGTTAACTGTAATATTAAGAGGTGGGCGGAAAGACCTCACAAATCGTGGAATAAAAATGCTGTAGACATCTATAGAAAAAGTAAATTAAGAAGTGAGTATCTGTACAGTCAGTGCTGAATGACAAAACATGATTTAACATCTTGCATTGTGGGATGAATGCTATATACAGAGCACTACAATATATGATGGTAGCAAATAAATAATAATTATAGTATAAATTTTGTAAGGATTGTTTTGAAGTAAGGTTGAAGACCACATAGCAATGTGAAAACACTTCCCTTTGAACAGGAGCACATAATTATTCAGTCCTGTTTGGAATAACTATTATACATAGTAGACTTATTGATCATCATTCATAATGGGTGATTTAGCTTTACAGGCCACAATACATATATGATTAAAAAAAATGAAGTAGTATGGACAAAGACATGTTAAAAATTATTGTTAAGCTTAAATTTATTGTAACTGATATTAAGTTGTGTTAATAAATATTTAAACCAAAAGCTGACATACTATCATTATTCACTCATAAACTTAAGGTACACTGTATAAATTGATTGGTTGATTCAAACAATATATCATTATATAGATTACATGTATGTAGCAAAACTAGTTGATACAATAAACTGAATAAAGTATAAACATCTTGTACAGTTCTCATTACTAATGTAATAAATGTACTATTCATGTAGTTAATAGTTAGAACTATGATTATAGTAAGATACAAGACCAGAACTGTTACTATGAAGTTCCTATATACACTTTAATGTATATTGTAGGGATGCATGCAACCAAAATGTACATGAATTCGTTAAAGCCACCAATTTATTTTAATAGTATCAAAGACACTATGCTGCTGTATATTATAGAACCATTAAAAAAACAAAGGTTTAAAAGTATTTACATATTTAACAGGAAGATGTTTCTGTTATCAACATTTAGTGGACCATATCAACAAAATGTCAAAGAGAAGAATATGATTCTCTCATTCAAAAATCAACAACTAAAGGATATTAACAAAACAACTGCACTATATTCACATATATATCTAACAATCATCAAATCTCTTGATCTACCCACACCTTCTGTTCTCCCTCACAGAAGATTTACTACAGGTTTGTGAACAATAATACGAACAATCTATGAATTTCATTTTTTTAGGTCTGGTATTAGACTAAAAACAACAAATGAATGGTTTTACTAATTCTGTGTTCAGAAAACTATAGCTTAATTACCTGTATGTTATCTTGTTGTCATTATAACAATATTAATATAATAAAACATAATAACAACAACAACAACAACAAAAGGCAAACAGAGTGATGATTTAACTTAATTGTATTTGGTTATTATAACAAATCAGGAGAGATATCCAGGGGACTTACTAGAATACATTAATGATGTAACATTTATTAATTGCTAATAATGAACAACAATAAGGACTATCTTGTGTGTCTTGGTATGTCAATAATGTGTGTAATTAAAATGTAAGGGAGCTTTTAATGTTTAAAAGTAATTTTCTATGATTCCATCTCTTTTAAGTCTATTCCATGATTACTGATATGTATATTTAGCTTATGCTATCTATCACATTTAGTAGGCAATGTAGGACTAGACAAACAGCTAACACAGAGTATGAATATCTAATTCAGCAATAAAACTCGTCAGTCTGATCAAAATATAGCACAGGTGGATCATGATGTACACAAACTGTCTCACTGGGCCAGGTCCAACATTCTGACTGTCCCACTGAGCTTCTATATTTGTCTGATAAAAAGTTCATTGTTTACTTTCAACAATGGACAATCCATCCATTCACTGTCTCCAATAATAATAAACATATTATTTATTAACATACAATCTCGAAAGTCGTTATCAATATAATCCAGTCTGTTCCTATTTTTATCAATTTCATCAATAAGATTATCCAACAGACCCTCTCCTAGAGAACGCCTCTCTTCCACCAAGGACTGTTCATTACAACATTGTAGTGTATCTGTTTTGCAGTAAGGCAAGTCAGTACCTATACAATACAAGAGAACAGATCAGTATGTAAGATTGTGGGTGTGTATAGACACCAGACTGAACTGGAGCATTAATTGCATGGATGTGATTAAATTGATTCTTTCACTAATAAGTATTAGAGATATGTAACTTCTACTAAGTCAAAAGTAACAATGAAGTAAAAGAGTGTAAAGATAAGGTAAGCGCCATTGACAAATTCACCACTACTTGCAGGATTTAAATCACCATTGCCCAATATAATAATATAGGAACCACAGTTACCAACTATTATTATTATTGGGTACATATTTTCTATAGCTATCTGATGAGCGCTAGCTATAACAATATTGTCATCATTTTTGTTGAATGCTTTAGTTTATATTGAACATTAACAAATAAAATGTATTATCAAGTATCCATGGCTTTGAATAATAGTATAATTGAAATCAAGATTTTTAGAACAATATTTTATTGTATTCTTTGCAATAAAATTTTTATTTACTTAACACTTGTTATGGTACAATGACATGTATATGGTACATTTAGACCTTCTTAAGCTGAACATATTGTTGCATTGTAATGATTACATATCAAAGTGTAATCAATAAAGGGGCAATTGACAATGTAATAATACTTATACTAATGTAAATGCAACATATTTGATGAATAACCAACCACTTTGAAAAGTAAATATATAATCTTGTAAATGTAAAGTAATGCGATAGTTATTATAGCTTGATCAATATTAATCACCTTGTGTACGATAACTCTAACTTTAATAATTCTAATATTTGTTAAAATTTGTTTAACATGTGGCACATGTATCATTTTGCATGTGCACATGGTAACTCTTATTTTTGCCAAATGGTGCAAGTATCCTGGAGTACATGCACAGGTATTTTTATGGACTTAATTACTGAATTGACACTTATTCCTTTTGGTGTAGGTAGTGTTTTTCATTATAATAATAGATAATGAATATAGAGTTTAAGTGAGAGCCAACTCAATGTCAATGACTTCACAGAGTCATCAATAACTATTAAGGGTATATAATCTATTTTTAAAAAATTAGATTAGAGGAATCCAACACTAATAGAAACTTTATGAGGTCTACCCCTATTTGAATCATGTTATATGCCTGTAATGTAATCCATCATGGTGGCCTTGTGTTGGCAGAGAGAAGATATTACATCATCTTTCCTTGGGAAGGGTGGGTGAGACAGAATTATAGAGAAATTGCTGCACTGAGAGAAAAATCAAGCATGCTAAAATTCAGATCGCACATGCATGAAACATGCCTACCATATGCTTATTGAATTTAACTAATATTATGGTTATATACAGGTTGCATGTAGCAAATTATTTGATGAAAATTGAAAGTAAACATTATGCTGTTTTCATTACAATCATAATTAATGCATTATGGAGTCGACTATTCATTTGGAGTCATTAGAATTTTGATGATGAGATGCTGGTCAATTCAGTACAACATACATATAAATATATTTGCATGGATGTATGCAACCAAAATATCCTTAAAGCAATCAATTTATTTTAACGGTGGTTTGATGTTGATTTACTTTAAATTGCATGCATTTAATCACTAAAAAATGTTGTCCCAACAATTCTCATGTTATTCAGGAAACTGTTTGTGAAACAGTCAGTGACTGTTTACTGTATTTCCTCAACTAACTGCCTACTTTGATTAAGCATCTAGTTGCTTTGAATAAACAAGCAAACATTATGATTATGCAAATAAGTGCTTGGGTTGCTATGAGTGGAAAAACATACTAGCATTTGCCAACTTGTCATCACATTTTACTATTCTGTTGCAAATGTTATTGATGTCTCAGTTAGTTCTAGAGAAGCTTCACAATAAATAAATGTCTACTTTGAATAAATGGTTGGATTATTTTGGGATCTAGAATTCATGTTACTCAGTGTAACATTTTTTGGTACGATATGTTACTACAAATCAACAAGTAATTCACACGACTTTTGGATTACACAACGTTGCACTCATGTAAGCTATAAATTATTTGTTAAGATAACATATTACCATTTACAGTGATGTGCATGCATTGACAAATTACATTAGCATGATATTTATTTCCAAGGAATTTATCTAACAGTTCAAAGAAGTAGATTTTTTCAGTTTGCATGGCTTAGCCTAGCATGATTTATTAATTATCTTTATATATGCTTCGGTACTGTAATATCCATTTTGTGACTAAAACAGTGCACCAATGATGTCTCATATAATATCATAAATAAAATGGCATTTAGCAGCTGCATCTTAGCCTAATAATAGTACTTATATGGTTTCTTTAGACAGTTCAAATTTGTTGAAATTTTTAGTATCATATTAAAATAATTTTTATGGAGGCATTCTGTCAATCTTTTCTCTAATAAATTAATTTTCATTTTTCATAGTACTTTACAAAAAATGCACTGCATAATTAGGAGACAGTTTGTTCCATATTACCAGTCAAAAAAAATTACTGTGATGTTCTGTCTCATTTTGATACAACATCACTCCATAGTACAGTCCTGACAAAATTTACAAGATATATACATTAGAGTCTGAGATCAAGGAACTACCTAATTTAGAAGAATATGTCTTATTGCTGTTTGTATGAAACCCAACTAATCATTTCACTGTAGGCTTGTGAGCCTCTAATTAGTATAGTTCCTATTGATTGAGTATAACAACAAATCTATAGCAACACTGCAAGTTGGGTAACTAAAAAATATAGTTACCTGCGCTTTATGTATACTCTATTAAATCCAACGCTTATAGTTATAGAATTTATCTATGGAGAAAATAAATACACAAAGCACAAATTCGGTGTCGGGGAGACAGCGCCAAATCACACACATAATAATTGCGATTACTCATCGAGCAATAAGTCTCCTTACCATTAATTGGTGTTGTGAGGTTGGTTTCAAGGATCAGTTCATCACAATTTATTTTCCCCAGAACCAATGTAGAGGAAAGAGCGATGAGAATGACCTGTAGGAAATACATTTCTTGTTCGTCAATGAGGGTGTGACGAAAATTTTAAAATTAGACACTGAATTAATAATAAGATTTATACAACATATCATATCAACAATTACACATTAAGATCGATAAAATTAAAACAGCAATGCATTCACAATTAAAATAATTGTTATAAAAATAATGACATGTTATCTTTATCCCTCTTCTTCTAGATCTACAGAGGTTGGATCTGGAGATGTTATCAGTTTCTGTTGATGAAGATTAAGAATTGATTGAGCTATAACTTGAGCATTGTTCCTCTACAGCCAGAGAGAGAGAGAGAGAGAGAGAGAGAGAGAGAGAGAGAGAGAGAGGGGGGGGGGAGTATTTAAATTAGTTGGATGCTACATACACCACTTACCTGGTAACCACCTGATGTGAGCATGAATATTGGAATACCTCTATTTCTAACAGTCTGAAAAACAAGTTCATCTCTCTGTACAACACCCTGTAATTAGAGAGACTTAAAAGAAGTTTAAAAGAGTTTATAATTACATTGACAATATTTAGTTTTAAAAACATGAAGTTACAATGACATCTAATCATAGAAATAAGTTATAAAAGATTTTTAAAATTCATTTATTGTAAAAGGATGATAGACGGACAGAAAGATCAGTAAAGTTACAGATGATAACTTGCCTCATCAGTGATGTCAAGAATTCCTAATGGATCACCCAGTAAAACATCAGTGCCTACAATGATAATAATAATGTACATTTCCTAGTACACTTCAATCAAATGTTTGCTAATTAAGTAATCATTATAGAGGGATTGACTCACCAGCATTATAGACAACAATGTCAGGTTGAAATTGCTCTAGAGCTTGTGGTAATTTACGTCTAATATGTCCCAAATATGTCTCATTACCAGTATGTACATCAAGTTCTATCTTCATCCTGATAGCAGCTATATAGAGAAGAAGAAATAGTTTTGTTAACAATCTATTACAATAAACTCTCAAATGCTACCATAACAAATGATATTGTAGTATTATTCCATTTATATAACTATGTTGCTGAGCACAATGATAGCACATATACACTTAAACAATTAGAGTAATGGAATAAAATTATAAACACTATTTTTATTATATAGTCATATTGGAAGAGAAACTCTAATATTTGATTGAAGTAGGAACATTGATATGATAAATATGAACTATCAAAAGTGAAATTGGCATTGTTATATATTTGCTATCTTGTTTAATTTTGACACTATTTCAATAGAACTCTTGAGGATAACAACAAAATATAATAACAAACTCAATACCAGACAATTAATATTCACTGTATATTATATAGAGACATAATAAATTGCTATATCTGGTCATGTTACACAATAAGACAGTTGACACACTTCATATGATAGGACATGTGAGCTAGCTTGTATGGAATGCATACAGTGACAATATTACTTCCAAGCACTCGTAATTAAGCATATGGTATTAACAATCATACAATAATTGGGAAACTAACAATAGTTATTATTATAATATATAATTGTTAAATCTTGTTATGATAACTAGAATGAGTTCATTATAACAGATATCAACTGATAATAAGTAAGTTATGTTACTGTTTTGAAAAAATATAACTTAGTATTTTTATATACTAAGAGATTCTCTCAATCATAGTACAACAAGACCTTGTATTGTTATCATAATTACATCTATTCAAGCGACAATGTCGACAGACCTTACTAAGATGGAAAATCACGATGTTGTTAAACTGCACCCAAAAATGTAATGATATAAAGTTAGTTGCTATGACATTAAGTTAAACTATATCAACTTTATAGCATGTGGTAGCAAAATATGTAGTTATGTCTTGAGAGGTAATTTAGTAAGCAAAACTACACAATAAAACAGTTGACACACTTCATATGACAGGACACATGAGCTAGCTTGTATGGAATGATCTAGTGAATGGTAATCAATACTGCTACCACAAACACAGCTGGTACTCTTCCTAGTGTGGTTTTAATAATTATCTTATAATTACTGGAAAACCAGAAACACAATATTATAGTGTATAGTATAATTGTCTAATGTATAAGTCTGTTATCTCTAGCCATGAGTGTTTATATTGAGACATAAGGCTTACAAATTATAAATTACTTATAATTATAATGTACAAGATATTGTTGCTAATTTCAAGACACGTGTTTTTCTGCTTGGCTCATGCAACATCCAGAAGTTGTTATCTAACAGGTTATGTTGTCATTGTTTGAATATATTGTTGTATACAACTTACAAGAGCAAGTAAACTACATCCTTTAACTGGCAACACATATAGCAACCTATGAATCTTATTAATCCAAAGTGTGAACAGTACAACAATAAGTGTGACTGACAATCCTTGAAGCTCCTTACTAGTTTGCTCTTCTATATTACTAACATTCTATAGGTATTACTTTTCCACTGACACATTATGCAATCTTTGTAGCTCTAGACAATGTTTCATTGTGAAGTCAATATCTTCCAAAACAATTATATAATAATCTTTTCAATTATAGTCTTGCTAAAGTCATGTTTCAAACTTAGCATTGTAACATGTACTAAATAATGTAGAGCATATAAATCTTGTACATGTATGAGTAGATAATACAACTTGGAAAACATGCATAGAAAAGTGTATGCATGTTTATCTACTTCATTCTATTGTTCTTTTTAAGGTAATAAATCACTAGTGACTACTGTGTACATTATTATTGAGTTTGTACAGGATACATGTAACAATTATAGTGACTGCTACTAACTATACTACTTAGATTAAGCACATAATGAGAACAGACAGAAAAGACAGAAAGGAGGAAAAAAGTGCGAAACCCCTACTCAATTGATTAAAATGCCAGGTAGGTCTCTTGGGACAGTTGGGGAGTCCCGTTATTGCATTAAGATCAATTACTTAATATTTCAGTTGTAGACAAAACTTGTCATCTGAACTATCTGCTCATTGTCATGCTTCTTTTTGATTGAATGACCTGTTCTGTCTTGGGACAGCCTTTAGAAGCATATACAGTGGCGTTCAAAAGAGTTCGGCAACTCACGCAGAAGTTGCATTATTTGAGTTTATTTAATTAACCACAACTACACGTGTACTGTTTCTGTGATGGAATCATTGCATTTTCTAGTATTTCTAAATACTGAAATCTATCCATCTTGCCTTTGACTTGTACTAATATGTCCTTTTCATTGCCACAGATACATCCCCACACCATCACATTACCAACACCATGCGCTTTACTGTACCCTGTATACAATCCTCATTGAATTCTTCTGATAGCCTACGTCGTATGTACATTCAACCATCACTATGGAAGACATTAAACTTGGACTCATCAGACCATACAACTTCACTCCACATATCCTCTGTCCAGTCCCTGTGTTCCTTTGCCTATTGGAGACGTTGTTGTTTGTGTCTCGGCAGTAACAATGGTTTCCTTCTCAGTATTCTACCATTTAATCCGGCATCTATCAGTCTTCTCTTCACTGTACTTGAGGAAGCCATGACATTATCTTCCTCCTTCCATGTATTTTTCAGAAGAGGTGCTGTTAGTTTATGATCTCGAATTGACTTTAATATGAGACTTCTATCTTCTCGTGTTGAAGATAATTTGGGACGTCCAACTCGTGGTTCATCAGTTACTGATTTATTTTTCTTGTATTTTTGGATAATATCATTTATTGTACTTTTTGGTATTTTTAATTGTTTCAATATAGCCCTAGATGACAATTTAAGTTGGTGCAAAGCTATAATTTGACCTCTCTGGAACTCACTGGTGGGTTTTCCTCTACGCATGTTGTGGTCAGCTTTTTTCTAATTGTTTCCAGGCACCACTTTGTAAGTCAAGGACTTTAAACAAGTTTATTTATAACCGCTGCTCTAATTGCTCCTGTGTAAACAGCTTTTGATAGACGTAACTGAGCAGCTGTAAGATGTTCTATCAAGTACTGCGCATTGTCTCAGAAAATAACCTTAAGTACTATTTTTAATGAGAAACACGTGGGTGGCCGAACTCTTTTGAGCGCCACTGTAATACTCACAAATTATTTGTCACTTTCAATAACATTAATGAGAAGATGGGAAGGACAAAGGAGGATGAAACTCCTCTAAATGCCAGGTAGAGTTTTTTGAAATTATTATATATAGACTAGACCACAATAAAGGAAGTCATAAACTACTTTATTGTGGTCTAGTCTATATATAATAACACAACTCCCAAAAGCTATATCCGGCATTTAAGGGAGATTCATTCTCCTTTATCCTTCTCATTATGTACTCCTGTAATTAATTAGAAAATCCACAACAGAATATACACATACCTTTAGCTCTGACATCATTAGGATAGATCCAACGATTATACATATCCATAATGTACACTCTATCATCTTCCATGAAGTCTCTCTCATGTCCATTACCCTGAGTTAATCATTACGACCATATATGGTATATAAAGAAATGACAATGTTAACTAATCACAAAAACTAAGCAACTAAAGTGATGTACTACAAATTCACATTCAGTACATTTTAATCATTTTCTATATAGAAAGCAAGTATAGAGTGACAGTTTATAATACATAGCTTGTAAGCATTAATTGCTAAAAGATACTTTTTAAACAATGACATCTTAGATATATTATTAGCTATGAGATAGAAACAAAGAAATAAACAAGTTAACTAGATGTTTACAGACATTGTAGAGAATGAATTATATTGAACAGGCAAAGGTGACCACAACAATCATAATAATTATCATTATATTGTGTATACTATATTCGTTATTGTGTAAGAGACTGGTTAATTAGTAATGTACTTTCTATGCATGTGTGTAAAATACGATACTCACCTGATGAGCATCAAAGTCCACTATCATGACTTTAGCAATGCCCTCCAGATGTTGAAACATAAACTAGAGGGAGAGACAATACAACAATGTTGTCATAACATAGCCTACCTTGATAGCTAATGTTATATCAGCATATGCACAGAATCCACCTCCTTCTTCACTGCAACAATGATGGAATCCTCCTCCTATACAATTAATAAAATTTAATTATTATTTACAGAATGCATTTTGAATATACCAATATTAATAGCCCAGCCACGTTCTTTAGCTAACTTCCCAGCCTAAAAATTTACAAATGATATTCTTAAAAAATTTGATACAATGAGTATGTCCATCAAATCAATCCATCCATCCACCTATTCATCTATCTACCTATCCATCCATCTATCTATCCATCTATGCATCCATTCATTCATCTATTCATCCATCTTACCAGTATAGTTCCACCAGTCTGATAACGAAAAGGTCTTAACATTTTATTTTGTACCACAAAATTAGGTAGTATAGCAACAGGAGGTACTTCAACAACTACTGCCACGTTAGCACTAGTCTACAAAAGAAATGATTATATAATTATGACAGTCCTTATCACTTTAGCTGATAGTAGAGTAGCTTAGTATAATCAGGACATTATCATCATATTATATTATGTAATAACTCATTATGTTTGTAGTCACAGTATGGATTAAAGTTAAATCTTATACTAACAAAATATATATGTACAATCAAATAATATTAACTAAATTTACTGTTTAATGTATAAGTTGATCAAAGGTATTGTCAGTATAATGTTGGTCATGTTGTACAATATCGGACAGAAAATTTTGTCTCAAAGCAATGTAGTCATCACTTTGTCTCAGGTTTGTTAAAGGAATAGCTAAAGACAACTTTTAACAATTGTATAATAAATTAGTAATAAAATTTCAACACTGAACCATAAAGTGATGTTTGCAATTACAACTTAATACACACATAAGGTATGTAAATAGTCAAGTAGATGATGAAGCGTAAAACCTTTTGTCACTTGATCACATCTCTTGTGTTTTAAATTACCACAAATGCACTCAAATAGTACTTATCTATTATAATAAAAGATGACACAATTATAATAGATCATCATAATTACTAAATACCATCATGACGGATTTACCTTTAAACTTTGTATGTATTCTGGAGTATGAACCATTAAAAGGTCCTCTTCAGAGGCTTCTAATGGTTGGATCGTGTCTTCAGATCCTCTCACCATCCCCTGGTCAATTAACATTTGAAATATACGTCTCCATTTTGTACTATCAAAAGGATGAATGCCTTCCAGTCCCCAAAATGAGATATCATAATCAGGTGAATATAAAATAGGCCATTTTTGCTGATCAATATCAATGTATAATCTCACTCTTCTATTGTGCTGGGGTTGATCATTATTCTCATCTGTAGGCTCCTCAGGAACACTTTGCTTGCCTCCCATGATGTATTCCGTGTACTTTAGCCACGGTTAATTAGAAGGGCGTGGCTATGCAGTTCGGGCCTTGACTTGTTACCATAACAACGCTAGCAAATGCCAAACTACACTTGTCATTAAATTTTCTCTATCACTGAATTTCCGATACAATGTATAAATTAGATGTAGCAGTGGATGCACGAGAAGCTGCTGCCATTGAAAGACGCCAAAACATGGAAAAACAGAGGCAGAGCAGGATATTTAATGCTAGACAGAGGACCATTGGTGTAAGCATAAAAGTCAAGTAGAGATATAAACTTTGTATTCTTTAGGTGGATATAGAAGCTTTAGATGATCAGATAAAAGGACGAAAACAAAGAGAAGAAATTGAGAAGCAACGCCACATGGCATTTGGTAAAAATAATAATTCTTACATGTAAATTTTATTACATTTGTATTATTACATGTATCTTTATGTATTAGCTAATGAAATGAAGCGTACAGATAAAATAGCAGAGATTATGCAACAACGTAAAGAGAAGGAAATACAAGCATTAAACAAAGTGAGTACAACACAAACAAAGTGTTTACACGTAAACAATTGTATTGTATTGTATTATTTAATTGTATTGTATTGTATTGTATTATTTAATTGTATTGATTGTATCAATCTTGCAGTCACTTGTAGAATATCGCAAAGAGAATCAAAGAATTGAAGATAGACGAGAATTTGACTTGAATGATCCAGATTTTAAACAGAAAGATGTACCAGCTAGAGTAAGCCACATATCTGTTATATTAAGCATATTACATAATACATGCACATTAGATTTCTGATGAGGACCCTCGTCTGAGTATATCAGGAATGCAGGTATTCTCTGGTGAGGATCTCCAATATGATAGTAGGAAAGATCTACAGAAAGAACAGATAACGTAAAATGCAACTGGACAGAGCAGTATGATAAATACGTTTTATTTAGGGAATGGTTGAGTCAACAAATTAGCGAAAAGAAACGTCTTTCAATGGAACAAAAGAAAGGAGATCAGTTGTATAATATGAAAGCAGTAGAAATGGACCAGAGAGCTGTAGAATTGGCTGAAGCTGATGAAGCCACACGCCGAGCTCTTAATGTAGCCATTAAAGACTACAATCAGGCTTTGGTCAGTAGATCTAGTACACACTATCAGTACCTATTCACATTAACTTTTAGTTCAAAGAGAAAGCTGCACTGCAGCAACAAAGTCTTGCTCAAGAACAAGACGATAACTTTATTGAAATGAGTAATCACATTCATGGTGATATGTTGACAGAGAATCCAGCTGTAGCTCAGAGTGCTTTTGGACCTCATCGGTACAAGCTAACATGAGGAAAATTATTAATACTCTCTTTTTGTTTTAGAGTTATACCTGATCGTTGGAAAGGAATGAGTCCAAGTCAAGTCAGTGATATACTGCATACACAAGCCTTACAGAGAGATGAGAAATTGGTATGCAATAAATACACATGAGGGAATATTATTTTAACATTTTACTAACAGAGAATACTGAAAGAAGAGCAAGAGTTAGAGAGAGAATGGGAGAGAAGAAGATTAGCAGAAGCTAGAGCAGGTTTATTACTAGAATTACAGACTAAGAAAACAAGAGAGCAACTTCAAAAAGAACTAGCTACAGAGAATAAGCAACTGGCTGCTGAACAACGAGCAAGGTACAGGATTATGACAACACTGGAAAAATAATTACATAAATTCTTCCTCCAGACAAGACGTGATGAATTGTGAAGTGTACACTAACCCACCAAATGAAGACTACTTTGCTCAATTTGGTACATCAAGTCGATGAGATACAAACACACATTACCAATTGACATTACTTGATTATCTTATTATATAATATTGGCAACAAGGAACATCAGTTGTAGGCTTAGTTAAAAAGAAATAAGATTGTGCATAAAGGTCTGTATTTAAGACTTGTTCATTATTGCTGACTTAGAGGGCGATATTCACGGAGTCTTCTGGTGCGATTCTTCCCAGAGACATAACCAGACACTCCCTCACGAAGCTAAATATATAACAATAAATACATATATAGGAATAATACTACAGACTTACTTTCTTGCGATTGTGAATCAAGAAATAAGCAACAACTACTATAACAGCAAAGAGGAGAAAGATGGTAATAAAGTGCCATGTCCCATATCCATGATATGTCTCCTCTTCATCAACAATTACATCTTGAGAGGCTAAAATAATAAATATATAGCTAGCCTTGTAATTATACTGATCTTACCTGTTGTTGGTTTTGTAGTAATTACTTGTGTTGTGGGCTGTGCTTTGGGTTTATTATCATCGACTGGAGGAATATTACCTTCACCTAATAATAAACATATTATTATTATAATTATATAAAATGACTCTTAAATACAAAACATCATAAAAAGACAATAAAAGGCCTAGAAATGGTATTTGGCTATATCATTATGGTATGATATACACTGAGATCAAAACTATATCACACTTACCTGGTCCTGGTTTATCGTCCCAAAGATGATCATCGTTCATATTATGAGGAGCATTTCCCTTATCAGAGAGTCCTAAATCAAAGGGGTTCACAGGTTCCTTTGGTCCATCAGTCACTTCAGGAGCTTCACCAAGATTAGCATCTTTGTTCTTCTCTGGTTTAGTCTGACCAACAGTATTATTTGTGGTATTAAGAGGAGATGAGGTCTTAGATAGAGTAGGTGGTTCAATTGAATTATTTTTATTGTTTGAACCATTAATAGAATTGTTGGTTGTCTTGACATCTCCACTAGGAACATTATTAGTTTGATCTAAAAATCCTGGGTTTTTATCTTGATTTGAGTTTTGCCTATTCTCCTGACTAGTCTTCGAGTCTTTTCCTACTTGATTTGGGTTAGACAAGGGTTCTTTTGGGCCTCCTTGATTTTGAATAGTGTTCTTCCAGCCTTGTCTTCCTTGATCTGGATTAGATGGAGGTTGCCTTTGGCCTCCTTGTTGGTAAGATGGTCCTCCTTGATTTTGATTCCAGCCTTGTCTTCCTTGATTTGAATTATATGGAAATTGCTTTTGGCCTCTTTGTTGGTAATATGGTCCTCCATTTTGATTCCAGCCTTGTATTCCTTGGTTTGGATTAGATGGAGGTTGCCTTTGGGCTCCTTGATTTTGATTCCAGCCTTGTCTTCCTTGATTTGAATTATATGGAAATTGCTTTTGGCCTCTTTGTTGGTAAGATGGTTCTCCATTTTGATTCCAGCCTTGTCTTCCTTGATTTGGATTAGATGGAGGTTGCCTTTGGGCTCCTTGATTTTGATTCCAGCCTTGTCTTCCTTGATTTGAATTATATGGAAATTGCTTTTGGCCTCTTTGTTGGTAAGATGGTCCTCCTTGATTTTGATTCCAACCTTGTCTTCCTTGATTTGGATTAGATGGAGGTTGCCTTTGGCCTCCTTGTTGGTAAGATGGTCCTCCTTGATTTTGATTCCAACCTTGTCTTCCTTGATTTGGATAATATGAAGGTTGCCTTTGGCCTCCTTGTTGGTAAGATGGTCCTCCTTGATTTTGATTCCAACCTTGTCTTCCTTGATTTGGATAATATGGAGATTGCTTTTGGCCTCCTTGTTGGTAAGATGGTCCTTGTCTTTGTCCTAGGTATTTTGGACCTTGCCCTTTGTTGTTAGGCCCTCTCTGACCTGTGGTGTGCTGGTCTGGGGCAACATTACTATCACTTTGAGAGATTTTTCTACTTCCATTCTCACGAGCTTTTATATAATGAAAAGATGACCCTTTATCAAAACAACAAATAAATATTGTCACATATTATATACTATTAATCACCTGTCTTGTTCACAAATGTTTTAGAGGAAGTAATAGGTTCCTTGTCCTTCACAGTATCCTTGTTACCTGACTTTTCTTCTAACACATTACTACCTAAATGAACATTACAAATGGATTAACTACAAGTAAGCATAAGTACATCTTTTGATGAGCATGTTCTATATCTCATTTTACCTAAACTCCTATACTAAGATATTTTAATCACAATTGTCTGTCTATATTAATACCTATATTGATATCATTAATATAGTATTAATAATAATAATAATAATAATAATGAAATCAACTAAATGTTTTAGACTTAAGTGCATTTGTTTTGCTTTTTGCTGACTGGTCTTCATCTTTTTTGGAAGTAATGACATCTCAAAACAACAATTTTTTCCACTTAACATATTATAATATATCAAGAGTCCTAGTATTATTTTTGGCCACATGATATATACTTTATTGTATATATATTTGTATGTCAATTTACATTGTTTTATTAGATTGTTGTATGCAACTTTCAAAGTCAATAAATGAAATTAAGTAATCAGAGATGAACGTCACAATCAATGAACTTAATTAGTGCTACCACAAGCACTTGGCATGACTCTCACTTACAACATAAGTCCTTTATAGCAACAACAGAGCCATCAAAAGTCTTAAGACAATTTTTCACAAAATATTTTTGGTTGAATTATATCTTTGTTTTACTATAAACACAGCTAATGAGTCTAAGACTATTATGTAGAGTATGTAGGGTGTAGTGCCTCTATATTAGATATATAATTTATAATATCAGTATAGATTACATTACATTATGTAACATCAAACAACATCAAACAACATCATGTGATTGCTAAAACAAACATGTCTACTAACTGTAAAGGAATTCAATTGAATAAATTTTGTGCATTTTGTAAGTTGAATTCAATTAAAACTTTTTGTGCAAATTCATAACAGTTGCACAGCAGTTCACTAATGGGTGTGGTTTTAGCAGATAATACTGATGTAATAGAAATGAGAATATAATTGTAAAATCATCCTGACATTATTTTGATGGTACTACTGTTGCTGAATGGGGCTGTATTATTGCTAACTTTGAAAACTGGAGAGTTAGCACTTAGCAGAAGCTATGGGACTGCTCAGATATTTTCTCAATCAGAAGCTTTGATCAGTCAGAAAAGTAAGAATAATTGTGATCACTTATTAACAATCAACCAGTCTTTCCCACATTGATTGATTTGTGAGTGTCAGGTGTCCTAATATTGGCTTCAGTTACATGTTATGTGTGTATGTCCATTTTGAATGATTATTAACTGTAATAGAGTACTTCCCCTGATGTGTTGTTGCTTATAGACATGAATGAATTTATAAAATTTATTTATAGTTGTAGGAACTTAAAATGCTAGACAGTTAAATATTTGACAATGACAACCAATGCATGCTATAATTTTAAACCTCTCTTCTATTTCAAAGGTTTCTTTCATGACTATCTGCAAGAGCACATAAGTGTCACAAAGCGACATTAAGGAGCATCCAACTCTCATAACTAACTGTTGTCTATCATGTGCTCCTGCTGTAAGTCATAACTGAAAATACAATAAAACATCTGGAGAGATTCATATGAGCCAAAGCAACAGCAACATTATAGCAGGATATTGAAAGCTTTATGAATATTATAAGGTGGTCATGTGTTATAAAATTTATTTGAATAAGTAATTTTCTCAAATTTGATACAACTACATTGTATTAATGATACCTTTATCTGATGACACAGACACAAATGCTTGTCCAAGTTGAACTAGCATAGAACACATCTCACTCTTGAGACCACCACATGCAGCATTACAAGTAGCTTCATCCAATGACTGAAGAGCATTGATATAAGTAGCAGGTAAACCAGATGAAAGTGACTGGCGAGCTAATTCCTTCATTTTATTGTGTAAAAACACTTTACAAAAATCCTAGTAAATAAAATAAATACAACAATATAACAATGAAGGTAGCTACAATAATTGTCCTATATTAAGTGTATCATGTACATAGCAACCACTGGAATTTGAAGTTTTATATCATTAGCTTTTAATGCCTGGCATACTTGTATAATTGTTGAAATGTACAGGTATTGTTGTAAGGGTGCAGATCCTGTCCTTAATTCTATTACTTAGTGGTAGTATGATTGTTCATATAGATACTGCATAAAGACTCTAATCCCTATGTTCATGATAGACTACAAGGTTAAAAGTGACTTCAGATGATATTTTAGGGAGAGTGTGCTCCTAGAGGTGGTGCTCCTTTGAGCTACCTTGGGATTAGTGACTCTTACATAATTATTTCTTAAAGACAACCCTTTTTGTATGCAACAAAGAATAAATGTTAAGTAATGATGCATGACAACCAATGAATATTAACTATTACCACAAGCACTACATCAACAGGTGCGATTTAGAAATTTGAAGTTTCTCTTAGGTTAGCTAGCTGTTTATAAGGCTTCTAACATTTGTAGTGTCTATTTTATCTCTCCAATCTCAAAAAGTCATGGTTTGCTTTGAAATTGATATCTTCAAAACAAAATGATTATTGTCTCGTTCACATGAAACCAAGGGGGTGTGGCAAACTGACTAGACTAAGGTCTTACCTCAGTCTCTGTAAAGGTAGCATCTTTACAAACTTTGTCAAACATTTGGTGCTTTTCACCATATAAGACTAATGAAGATAAGCCAGCACAAACACTTTGGGCCTTATCATTATGTAGAACTTCTTCATTAAATATTTCTTCCTCTGTATATAATACCATGAACTGTTCAGTTGCTTTACACTTGTGGTTTTTTAGAATATCCCCAATAAAAATCTTTTCTATACCAATTGAGATTGTGGGAGAGCACTTTGCTGAGGGAATTGGACTAGACCAGCTACTGATGACTAGTAACAGGACAGTAAACAACAAGGATAGCTTGACCATGGTATTACTCTAAAAGAAAGGGAAAAGATGATTAAATTGAATACATTTAGGTTTAATTGACTTACAATAAAGTCCAATCAATAAATGGTCTGTTATAACGAATTTAGATACACTCAATGTAGACCGCGTGTACTTTTCCTGAAGCTTCTAATTCTCTTTAATCGCTGTAGAAGCACTGGGCATTAATAAGAGTGCCAAATCATACGGGGTCTAATTAATGCCCAATACTTCCGAGATTTGATGGAACCTTTGCAAGTGATTGAATTCTATGCAGGTATTGGAGGATGGCACTACGCTGTCAAGAAGACAGGACTTGACTTAACTGTACTGAAAGCTATTGATATTAATACAACAGCCAATTGTGTATACAGACACAATTTTCCAACTACCAAACTTTTCCAAAGAAACATATCAGGTTTAACAGCAAAGGAACTGGACTTATTGTCAGCAGATATATTCACTCTTTCTCCTCCGTGTCAGCCATTTACCAGGCAAGGAAAGAAAGAAGATTCTGCTGATCACAGGACAGATAGTTTCTTTCATTTAATGCAAGTTTTAGTGGAGATGAAGAATGTACCACAATATCTGATGATGGAAAATGTTCAAGGCTTTGAAGTATCACAAACTAGAGATCATTTCCTGGCTGTCCTAAAGAAAATTGGATATAAAGTGCAAGAGTTTTTATTGTCTCCCAAACAGTTTGGCATACCTAATTCAAGATTACGTTATTATCTGTTAGCTCGACTACAGCCATTATCCTTTAGTGTGGATCTACCATCACATCCTTATCAATCTATTGACATTATTACACAGTACTTACCTTCTAACTTGTCTGAGTTTACTAGCATTCAAAGTACTGATGGAAATACATTGTGCTCAGTATTATATACTGATACTAGTTCTGAGTATGAAACAATACCATATGTTACTGCTATAGAACAGTCAGAAACTGATGATACTCTCATGCCAAAGATAGAGGAGACTTGTATTGATGATGATGTTCCCAAACACAAACAAACACCTCTAAAATTAGCTCATGTAATTAAACCAATATCAGATTTTCTAGAACCTCTCTCTGAAGTAGAACTCATTCAATATTTAGTTCCTAATAAAGTTCTTCAAAAGTATGCAATGGCATTAGATATAGTACAACCTCAGTCCACTTCTTCCTGTTGTTTTACACGTGGATACTACCACTATACTGTAGGTACTGGATCAGTTCTTCAACATAATACTCAGGCCAATCTAGACAGACTATATAGGATCTATCAAGAGAAAAAGATGGCTGATAACAGTGAAGGCAGTCTGGAACCTCTAAGAGAGTTGCAACTACGATATTTTACTCCTAAAGAAGTAGCAAATCTAATGTGTTTTCCAAGTGATCATACTTTCCCTCCTGATATAACGTTAGGACAATGTTATCGGTTGCTAGGTAACAGTGTTAATGTTTTAGTTGTAGCTACATTGCTACGCTATTTATTACTAACTAAATAATGTTTTATATAATTTTTTTAAAAACATAAATTATTACATTGTTTCAAATCAAAATCACTGGCTGAAGAAAGTTACTATAATTAAAAATTGTAAAGAAAATATCACACAATGTTCATTAAGTTAACAAATAACTAGATAAACTAGAATAAATGGATGTTAATTACAATCATTAATCTGAGTCAGTAGTTGTAGCAATAATAGTTCAAAGATTATCACTGTTCAGATTATGAGGAGCATTTCCATTATCAGAGAATACTAATTTAAAGGGGTTCACGGGTTCCTTTGGTCCATCAGTCACTTCAGGAGCTTCACCAAGATTAGTATCTTTGTTCTTCTCAGATTTAGTCTTGACATCTCCACTAGTGACATTATTAGTTTGATCTGTTTTTTTATCTTGAACTTGTCCTCCTTGATTTGGATTTTGCTTATTCCCTTGACTAGGATGGTATTGTGTATTCAAACCTTTTCCTACTTGACTTGGGTAAGATGAGGGTTGTTTCAGGCCCCCTTGCGATGGGATTAGATTCTGGCCTCCTTGATTTGGATAAGGATTCCTCCACCCTTGTCTTCCTTGGTTTGGATTATAAGAAGGTTGCCTTTGGCCTCCTTGTTGGTAAGATGGTCCTCCTTGATTTTGATTCCAGCCTTGTCTTCCTTGATTTGAATTATATGGAAATTGCTTTTGGCCTCTTTGTTGGTAAGATGGTCCTCCATTTTGATTCCAGCCTTGTCTTCCTTTATTTGGATTAGATGGAGGTTGTCTTTGGGCTCCTTGATTTTGATTCCAGCCTTGTCTTCCTTGATTTGAATTATATGGAAATTGCTTTTGGCCTCTTTGTTGGTAAGATGGTCCTCCTTGATTTTGATTCCAACCTTGTCTTCCTTGATTTGGATTAGATGGAGGTTGCCTTTGGCCTCCTTGTTGGTAAGATGGTCCTCCTTGATTTTGATTCCAGCCTTGTCTTCCTTGATTTGGATAATATGGAGGTTGTCTTTGGGCTCCTTGATTTTGATTCCAGCCTTGTCTTCCTTGATTTGAATTATATGGAAATTGCTTTTGGCCTCTTTGTTGGTAAGATGGTCCTCCTTGATTTTGATTCCAACCTTGTCTTCCTTGATTAGGATTATATGAAGGTTGCCTTTGGCCTCCTTGTTGGTAAGATGGCCCTCTTTGATTTGAGGAAGCTGGTCTTTGTCCTAGGTAATTTGGACCTTGCCCTTTGTTGTTAGGTCCTTTAGAGGATGACCCTTTATCAAAATAACCAATAAATATTGTAACATATTATATATTATTAATTACCTGTCTCATTCACAAATGTTTTAGAGGAAGTAACAGGTTCCTTATCCTTCATAGTATCCTTGTTGTCTGTCTTTTCCTCAAACACATTACTTCCTAAATGAACATTACAAATGGATTAACTACAAAGTAAGCATGATAAGTACATCTTTTGATGAGCATGTTCTATATCTCATTTTACCTATACTCTTATACTAAGATATTTTAATTACAATTGTCTGTCTATATTAATACCTATATTGATATCATTAATATAGTATTAATAATAATAATAATAATAATAATAATAATAGCAATAATAATAACAACAATGATAATTATGTGCCACAACTAAGTGTTATAGCCTTAAGTACATTTGTTTTGCTTTTTGTTGAGTGCTCTTTATCTTCTTTGGAAGAAATGATATCTCAAACAACAGTTTTTTTCTACCTGACATATTATGTATGTCAAGTGGTCCTAGTATTATTTTGGGCCACATGATATATACATATATATATACTTGTATATCTATTTGCATTGTTTATTAGATTATTTCAAAGCCAATAAATGAAATTCCTCTACATACAGTAATCACTGAGGAAGATCACAATCAATGAATTTAGTTATTGCTACCATGAGCACTTCAAATGGGTATGACTATCACTCAAGTATGGGTATGACTATCAATTTATAAGTCCTATATAGGAACAACACAGCCATCAAAAGTCTTAGGACAATTTTCACAAAATAATTTTGGTTGATTTATATTGTTGTTTTACTATAAACACATTAATGAGTCTAAGACAAGAGTATGTAGATATAGGGTGTACTACCTCATATTAGATATATAAACTATAATATCAATACAGATTACATTACATTATTTAACATCAAACAACATCAAACAACATCATGTGATTGCTAAAACAAATGTGTCTACTAACTGTAAAGGAATTCAATTGTAAATTTAATGAATACATTTTGAGCATTTTGTGAGTTGAATTTGATTTTAGAATTTTTGGTGCAAGCAACTTCTCATAACAGTTGCACAATAGTTCACTAATGGGTGTGGTTTTAACTGATAATACTGATGCAAGACAAATAAGAATGTTATAAACATTATTTTGATGGTACTACTATTGCTGTAAGCTTGGGACTGTATTATTGCTAACTTTGAAAACTGAAGAGTTAGCAGAAGCTATGGAACTGCTTGAAGACATTTTCTTAATCAGAAGCTTTGATCAGTCAATACAGTAAGAATAATTGTGATCAATTATTAACAATCAACCAGGCTTTCCCACATGACATGATTTGTGAGTAACAGGTGTTCTAAGATTGGCTTCAGTTACATGTTATGTGCATATGTCCATTTTGAATGATTATTAACTGTAATAAAGTACTTCTCCTGGTGTGTTGTCATTTATGGACATAAATGAATTTATAAAATTTATTTGAATAACTAATTTTCTCAAATTTGATACAACTACATTGTATTAATGATACCTTTATCTGATGACACAGATACAAATGATTGTCCAAGTTGAACTAGCATAGAACACATCTCACTCTTGAGACGACCACATGCAGCATTACAACTAGCTTCATCCAATTCAATCAATGACTGAAGAGCATTGATATAAGTAGCAGGTAAACCAGATGAAAGTGACTGGCGAGCTAATTCCTTCATTTTATTGTGTAAAGACACTTTACAAAAATCCTAGTAAATAAAATAAATACAACAATATAACAATGAAGGTAGCTACAATAATTGTCCTATATTAAGTGTATCATGTACATAGCAACACTGGATTTGAAGTTACTTAGTGGTAGTATGATTGTTCATAGAGATACTGCATAAAGACTATTCTCTATGTTCTTTTTTTATTGACAAAATGAATGCCAAATAGCTACTGTTAGTTTAAAGGGTACAAACAGAATAGAGCAATAATAAATAAAACAAAATTAATATATTAAAGTACAGGATATAGTATCATTAATAACACAGAGATAAATAAGTGATTGATAGTATATGATAAGTTTTAGTGTGATAAGTGATGGTCAGTTGATGGTTAGTAAAGAAGCATATTTACTTTAGATTGAAAAGTGATTAGAGATGAGCTAGATTTCATATGAGAAGGAAGTGAATTCCATAGAGAGAGAACAGAAGGGACGAATGAGTTTTGTGAAGCAGATGAGTGAGAAAAAGGGATGGTAAAGGTGAGAGGATCAAAGTGACAAGAAGCATAACTTGGCAGAGGTTTGTGAATGAAAATACCAGAAGGAAAATAAAGGAGGTTGTTAGTGATTTTATAGAGAAGACATAATTTGGAAATAGAGCGACGAATTGAGAGGGTTGGAAGGTTAAAAGTGGAGAGAAGAGATGAGTAATCATTGTCCCATTTATGAGAGCACATTTTTAGAGCAAAGTGTTGGGTTTTCTCGAGAATTTCATAATTAGTGGAAGATATGGGTGGGTCTCAAACAGAGGAGCAATAGGAAAAATAGGGAATGACAAAAGAGCAATACAGAGTGAGAAGAGTATGAGGAGAAGCATGCTTATAGAAGTTACGGTAGATGATCCCAATGGTTTGATGAGCTTTAGAGTAGACAGATTGGATGTGAGAAGACATGATAAATTAGAGGTGATAATAACACCAAGATACTTAAATGAATTGACTCGTTCAAGTTGAGAACCATTTAAGAAAAGAGGAGAGAGGGAGGTTAGAAAAGAGGGAGACTTACGAGAGACAATCATGTATTTGTTTTTTTTAGAGTTGATGGTGAGATGACGAGAGGTAATCCATGATGAGATAAGATTGATGTTGGATTGAACAGTGAACATTGAAGTTGGAGAAGAAATTTCTTGTGAGAGAAGAATGTCATCAGCATAAAGAGTGAGGGTGGCTGAAGAGAGGAGGGGCAGTTTAGCAATGTCATTTATGTAGATGATTAATAAGAGAGGCCTAAGAATGGAATCTTGCATGGGGCACGCCAGAGGTGACTTGAGATTTAAAAGATAGAGAACCATTTATGATTACTTGTTGAGTACGGCTTTTCAGATAACTATGGAGCCAAGACAAAAGAAGAGGAGGAAGGTCAAGCAAAGATAAGGTGTCCAGTAGGGGTTTGTGAGGGACAGAGTCAAATGCTTTAGCGAGATCAAAGAAAACTGCACAGACTGCATTTTTGAGATCCAGTGAAGAAAACCAAGAATTGACAATAGATAATAGAGCTGTTTCAATTGAAAATCCGGTCAAAAACCAAACTGACAATTAGAAAGGATGTTATGAGCATTGTAACATAAGACCTGATTCTTCAGTTGAAGAGCCTACGCACACAGTAAAAAGTGATGGGTAGAAAGTACCCAAACTTTTATGTCAAAACACCTGCAACTCAGGTAACCCATGTCTTGGGTTAAAATAACCCAATGAAAATAATAGTTAAAACAACTATCAAATGTATTGGTGGTTATAACCCACACCTATAGTTAAAGTAACATCTGACATAAGTAATTGAGGTAACAATTGCTGTTACTTTAACTTCATGCACTGTGGTTACTGTAACACTTAGTAGGTTTGATTATAACATATGTTGCAGTTATCATAACTAACAAAATAGGTTGTTATAACTAATATTGTTAATGTAAATCATTGGTGGTGACATGTTCTTTTTTGGTTTCATCATGTAATGTACTTTATTTTGATAGCCACACTGAAAAAAGCATGTTGTCATTTTAAATAAGGTCTTCACTACTACAGTTACATCAATATGATGTAAGCCCAATTCAAAGTTGCTCCAAAGCCAATACTAGTGTAACTCAATAAGCATGAAGCAAACTAATTACATCTACAACCAGATTGCTTTTACACCCACTTTGCTATAGTAGTCGAATCATGGCTTCAATTGAAGCTATAAGTAGATACTATTCAACTGAGCTAACCTAGTTAGTTAAGTTGAAATAGTATCTACCTCTCCCTCATAATTTCAGTTATTGGACAATAAACTACAAAGAGTACTTTTGGCTTCTAGTTGGATTTTCACATATTAAGTTAGACCAGTTTTTGGCTTTGTGGTAACTCAATATTGGGCTTACATCAACTTGATGAGATTCTGGTAACAAGGACAATGGTTGAAATGACAAAATGATATTTTAAGTGCATTATTATACCTATGTCATTTCTATTTCTTCACACCAGTCATTAATATCTGATTTATTTGATTATAATGTTTATCATGGTCATAAACTAACAGATGGTTTGACTTATATTTATCTAAAACACTATGTTATGTAAACTAATATATTGCTTTTTCTCCCTTTTACCAATTTGTTTTAATAACAGGACTACATTGTTAATTTTGGTGTTAAACTACTTAACCTAGTTATAGTGTCAGTCAGTCAACATGGTAGTTTCAACCAACTTAGTTAAATAACCCATTTTAGTTAAAGTTACCCAGAAGTGTCACTTCAATTACATGTAGGTTAATATAGCCAATTTGTATTGTAGTTGATACAACCATTGCAGGTAGTTTTAACCTTGTGTTTTTTGCTGCGCATTTGACAATATCATCAGAAAGGCCAGGGTTGACTTCAACATCACCACAGATTAGAAGGAGCAGAAGAAGTAAGGACTTATTGTGAGAGAGGTAAGATCGAGTAAAAGATGTAGGTATGAATCTTTAACAAAGTGAAAATGATGAGAAGAACAGCGAGACTTAGGTGAACTTGATAGGATCTACCAATAAATTTTATCAACCATTACCACAAGCACTATATCAACAAGTGTGATTTAGAAATTGGAAGCTTCTCTTAGGTTAGCTAGCTGTTTCCATGCCTTCTAACATTTGTAGTGTCTATTTTATCTCTCCAATATCAAAAGTCATGGTTTACTTTAAAATTGATATCTTCAAAACAAGAAACAGAATGATTGTCTTATTTACATAAAAATAAGGGGGGGGGGGGGGGGGATGCAGCAAATACCATGCAAACTGACTAGTCTAATGTCTTACCTCAGTCTCTGTAAAGGTAGCATCTTTACAAACTTTGTCAAACATTTGGTGCTTTTCACCATATAAGACTAATGAAGATAAGCCAGCACAAACACTTTGGGCCTTATCATTATGTAGAACTTCTTCATTAAATATTTCTTCCTCTGTATATAATACCATGAACTGTTCAGTTGCTTTACACTTGTGGTTTTTTAGAATATCCCCAATAAAAATCTTTTCTATACCAATTGAGATTGTGGGAGAGCATTTTGCTGGGGGAATTGGACTAGACCAGCTACTGATGACTAGTAACAGGACAGTAAACAACAAGGATAGCTTGACCATGGTATTACTCTAAAAGAAAGGGAAAAGATGATTAATTGAATACATTAATTTTAGGTTTAAATGACTTACAATAAAGTCCAATCAATAAATGGTCTGTTATAGATAGACTGTCAATGTAGACCGCGTATACTTTTCCCGAAGCTTCTAATTCCCTTCCTCGACTCTAGAAGCACTAGTACTGGGCATTAATAAGGTTAGCTCTAAGAATCCCATTATATGTCGACTTCCCTAATACCATAGATAGTAGAGTAGAGGGATTGGAAACTTAATAGTTATCACCTAATTAACACGCCTTCTCCTAGTTTGGAATGTTAAGTATGTAAAGCTATATAAGATATATAAATACTAACTACTCAATTCAGAATAAAGTATTAATTATGCTTAAAATATAAATATCAAAACTTAGTAGAGTTATATATATATATATATTAATCCTTGTCTTGTAACTTGTTTCTGAGGCTTTTTGATTTTTGAATTTGAGTTTTTGTAGTTTGTTTATATCTTTCCATCCACTTTGAAGCAAAGCAAAAGCCTCTTACTGTAATGTACAACGAAATAATATTATCAAAAAGAGTTGTGGCCAGGTCATCATCAAGATTATTTATTATGCATAAGCAGTCCCACCAAAATTGTACTCCGTCATTGGTTGTGAGGAAGGCTCTTTGAAAGATGGCTTTGTAGGTAGAGCAAAAAATTCAGTCACAACCAATGACGGAGTACAATTTTGGTGGGACTGCTTATGCATAATAAATAATCTTGATGATGACCTGGCCACAACTCTTTTTGATAATATTATTTCGTTGTACATTACAGTAAGAGGCTTTTGCTTTGCTTCAAAGTGGATGGAAAGATATAAACAAACTACTAAAACTCAAATTCAAAAATCAAAAAGCCTCAGAAACAAGTTACAAGACAAGGATGGATTGTCACGAAAAATTTGGTCCGGGTGCAAAATTTGGACCTAGGGACAAATTTTGCATGCAAAAATTGAACCTAGGTCCAATTTTAACTAGGAAGCCATGACAGTATTAATAGTAATTCAAAGCTATTAATGTATGCCACAGTATTGACTCAAGGAAGTTTCACTAGTTTCTATCTCTCTTTAGAGCTGGAAACGTTTGTTGATGTTTTTTAATATACTGAGGATTTGATGGATGTGAGACTTGGGAGCTGGGTTGCAATAGCATCTTGTTCATTGTCACTTACAGTATCCTTTAGAGTATCAATGTAAATGTATGGAACTACTAAAACTGCTGCTTTTATATACTGAACTGTTTGACTTGAAACATCAAAGACCATAATGCTATATATAATCCTAAATTGAAATTTATAGGGACTGCAGTCTGCAGTATGGTCAATTACTAATAATGTACCACCAAGTTATTTTCTAAAAGCTACTTCTAATACAGTAATAAAAGTTGACTTTTGGGAGTTGACATTTTTAGAAGTTGATATTTTGAGATACGGTGTTTCGAGAGTTGAGATTTTGGGAAGTAACAATAATAAAAGTGCAATCAAATGACACTCTAATGCTCAATGCTTGTAGGGACTTTTGCAAGTGATTGACTTCTTTGTAGGTATTGGAGGATGACACTAAGAAGACAGGACTTGACTTAACTGTACTGAAAGCTATTGATATTAATACAACAGCCAATTGTGTATACAGACATAATTTTTCATCTACCAAACTTATGCAATGGTACAACCTCAGTCCACTTCTTCCTGTTGTTTTACACGTGGATACTACCACTATACTGTAGGTACTGGATCAGTTCTTCAACATAATACTCAGGCCAATCTAGACAGACTATATAGGATCTATCAAGAGAAAAATATGGCTGATAATAGTGAAGGTAGTCTGGAACCTCTAAGAGAGTAGTTGCAACTATGATATTTTACTCCTAAAAAAGTAGCAAATCTAATGTGTTTTCTAAGTGATCATACTTTCCCTCCTGATATAATATTAGGACAATGTTATCAGTTGCTAGGTAACAGTGTTAATGTTAGCTACATTGCTACGCTATTTATTACTAACTAAATAATGTTTTATATAATTTTTTAAAACATAAATTATTACATTGTTTCAAATCAAAATCACTGGCTGAAGAAAGTTACTATAATTAAAAATTGTAAAGAAAATATCACACAATGTGTTATATTCTCCAAATAACTTTATTATAATGAAAACAACTCTAAAACATTAGACTGACTATAACAACAAAACAGCACTATTTTATATCAAACATCACGTGCACACAATAATACATTATTCAACATACAAATACATCAGTTCTTCCCCCTCCTTAAATTAGTCAATAACAACATAAGTACCATAACAATCTGGTGGAATGTGAATCTGACTAGGATAATGTGATTGTGGTACTGACGAATTTCCTGGTGTATCTGTGTTTGATTCGACATTCCTGTTAGGAGTGTTAGTCATATCTTGACCAATGTCCATATCAAAATCAAGAGTAGAATGATTGCGAATTTGGTTAACATGTTTTTGGACTACTTTATGTAAGTTTTCTAATTTAAGTTCATACATTACGTTTCCAACAACTCAACATACTTTTGCCAGTAACCACCTCTCCCCCTGATGAAATTTTTTTGCATACACTAGTTGACCTGGCTGAAATGAAGTAAATCTTGAACAATTTTTTTCTTTGACTGGTTTTTGTGTTGTCAATTCCTTAGAATCACTAGGATTTAAAAGATCAAACTTTGTTCAAATGCATCGACCGAACATGAGTTCTGTAGGGGTTTGTCCTGTAGTGGATTGTGGTGTAGTACGATACATGAATAAAATATTAGATAGTTGTTCATCTAGAGTTCCATTAGTGATCTTCTTAATACTTTTCTTAAAAATTTGTACACATCACTCTGTCATCCCATTAGATTGTGGGTGGTGTGGGACAGTTGTAATATGCTGTATTCCTAAGGATTTTAGAAAAGACTCAAATTCTTGACTGGTAAAGCATGTGCCATTGTCTGTAACAGGAAGTCCATACCGAGCAAAAGTCCACCTTTTAGTTTTGCAATAGTAGCAGTGGATGTTGCTGTCACAGTGGGGAAAATTTCCATCCACTTGGTATGAGAATCAACTATGATAAGAAACATTTTGTTCTCAACAGGCCCCGCATAATCTAAATGGAGTCTTGACCATGGTTTTCTTGGCCATGACCAAGATATCAGTTGTATAGT
This sequence comes from Xestospongia bergquistia, assembly GCA_963965975.1. Classification (NCBI taxonomy): domain Eukaryota; kingdom Metazoa; phylum Porifera; class Demospongiae; order Haplosclerida; family Petrosiidae; genus Xestospongia; species Xestospongia bergquistia. Next base: position 3,148,662 of record OZ014419.1, read on the forward strand.
TGCTGGATTTGCCTGATTTACTTGACATTTTTCACAATTTTTTAGGAATTCTTCAATTTGTTTATCCATACCTGGTCACCAAATGTATAACCAACCCAAACTCTTCATGTGACAAATGCCTGGGTGACCTTCATGAAGTTGTTTTAATAACGCTTGGCAACCTGGTTCAGGTACTAAGACTCTTGAACCTCTGAGTATGCATCCATTAATAGACGATAGTTCTTTCTGTATAATGAAAAAAGGTTGTAATTCAGACCTAACCTTACGTGGCCAACCAAATTGAATATGATGATAAACTATTGAAAATAATGGATCCTTTCTGGTCCACTCACGAATATCTTTGTCTATGATCAGTGAATTCTGAAGTGTTTCTATCAATAAAACAAGTTCCTGAGGTACTGGTACATCTATTGGTTTATCAGCTAGTGGTAATCGACTCATAGCATCTGCATTTCCATGCTTTTGTGTTGGTCAATATGCAATAGTGTACTTGTATGATGCTAGTAACAATGACCATCATTGTATTCGACCTGAGGCATGTACTGGGATGTTATATGTTCTTAAAATAAACTTTTTAGTGGTAGATGGTCTTTGTATAGGGTGAATGGGTGTCCATACAGATAAGCATGAAATTTATTAACTCCAAATACACAAGCTAATCCTTCTTTTTCTATTTGTGAATAATTTGCTTCAGATGATGATAAGGTTCTGGAGACGTAACCAACTGGTATTTCCGATCCATCGGGTAATTTGTGGGCTAAAACAGCTCCTATATCATATAAAGATGTGTCACATGACAGAACTATTGGTAATTTCGGGTCAAAATGTGCAAGTACTTTTGAGGACGTTAACAGTTTTTTCGATGATGCAAATGCTAGTTCTTCTTTACTATTCCATTTCCATTTAACATTCCTTCTCAGTAACCTATACAAAGGAGATAATGTAAAGGTGAGGTTAGGTAGAAATCTACTGTAATAACTTAGCAATCCCAAATATGACTTGAGTTGTGTGACATTAGTTGGACTAGGAGCTTTCACAATTGCTTCCACTTTCTCTGGTAAGGGGTCAAGTCCCTCTGCATCAATTTTATATCCTAAATATGTGACTGAAGGACTCATAAATGAACATTTGTCTTGTCGCAACTTCAGACCTGCCTCCTTCATACGCTTTAAAACTTCTTCTAATGATTTAAGGTGCTCTTCATTAGTAGGGCCAGTAATCAAAACATTGTCAATATACACTACAACACCTGGTATGCCCTGCACTAAATTATCCATTGTTCGTTGGAAGATTCCTGGTGCTAATGAAATACCATATGGAAGGCGATTATAACGAAATAACCCTTTGTGAGTATTTATTACCACGAACTGCTTACTCTCCTCGTCCAATAACAATTGTTGATATGCTTGTTTTAAGTCCAATTTGGTGTAACTTCTGCCTCCTGACAGTGTAGCAAGCAAACCTTCAATTTTGGGGATAAGGTATCTGTCCAACTTTGATACTGCATTTATTGTCACCTTAAAGTCTCCACAAATGCAAACGGTATTATCAGATTTAATAATGGGTACTATAGGTGCAACCCATTCAGCCTGTTGTACTGGTTTGATAACTCCTTCTTTTACTAATTTGTCTAACTGTGCCTCAATCTTTGCTTTTAATGAATAAGGAACTGAATGAGCTTTGAAGTATTTTGGTTTTGCATCTTGTTCCCAAGTTTCGACAGCTAGATCAAAATCCACCAGCTTTCCAATGAGCAAGTTCATCTCGTATCTTTACGGATTTGAAGGATCCCACCGTTCGTCACCAGATGTTATATTCTCCAAATAACTTTATTATAATGAAAACAACTCTAGACTATAACAACAAAACAGCACTATTTTATATCAAACATCACGTGCACACAATAATACATTATTCAACATACAAATACATCACAATGTTCATTAAGTTAACAAATAACTAGATAAACCAGAATAAATGGATGTTCATTACAATCATTAATCTGAGTCAGTAGTTGTAGCATTAATAGTTCCATAAGTTGTAGAGGATGTGATACGAAGAGCCACAGAATTAGACCCAGGCATTGTATTAGAGTTCATAGTGGAATGATCACATGGAGAGATATCACTTACATGCATTTCATCATAGTCATCTGGGTTGAGAATACGATCAGGAAAATGGTGTGATACAGATCCACTTTGAAGATAAGAGTAATGGTCTTCACTTGGCAAGTTGGTATTAGTCAGTATATGATTCCTCACCTCCCTTTGCAATGACAAGCATAGTTGTACCTTTATTAAAGTCCATATAAGGAAGTATCCCAGTGCAAACAATAAAGGGATATACATGACGAATATAACAGCTACTACTGTCTTTTTATTCAGTGATATAAATGTGAGCCCACTTAGTAAAGCCAGTAACAGTAACATGAGAAAATTTGTGAGATTGTGTATATTGTTGGAATAGGGACGTATTATCATGATTGTACCAGCTGCTACTATTGTGAATGTTATTTGAAGAAAAGGAATTATCTTCAAATCATAATATGGAGTGAAGTACATCAACATTATTGCAACTCGTAGAAACAGAAAAAGACCGGCAAAATATCGACAATCACTTGTCTTGTTGGAACCATTATGAAAACCACCAGTGTAGACATCAAATAATGCTGACAAGCCTTCCCTTTTTAATTTGAAGTAATTTAGGAATCGCTGAGTAAATTGAAACTGGTACAGTAAGAGACAAAACATGGGAAAAATAACCATTGATACAAGTACACAAATAGCTAGTAATCCTGCTAAAGCATGTGGCCAACCAAAGTAGAGTAATGATCCATCATAAAAGAAAACTGTTCTAGAATTTGCCTTGTTTTCAACATCATATGCAATAGTGTAATGCAACAGTTTAAAGGAGGTATTAGCAAGTTGTGAGAAGCACACAATATATATAATAGCAATAGAGTCAGTCAAAGACGGTTCAATTCTAAACATCTGCCATAACCGAGCTAATCGTTGATGAACAGGACGAGTCACCTTGACAACAAATCGATAGCTCTCATTATACAATACTAACCAGATATACAGCAGTACTAGTAATATTAAAGGATAAACAGCAACAACATACCAGAATGCTATAGCTCCTAAGGAGCCCATACTCTTAGTAATACAAACTGCAAGTTTTGTTGGAGGAATAACAGTCAAGAAATTGAGATTCCAGATGCTAAAAGGAAATGTTGATGCACTGAATTTGTATACCTCTATGTTTGGTGTACCAACAATGGCTTTGTCCTCTTGCCAAAGATTGGTCATCCAAGCAGGGTAAAACCAACTGGGAATACTAAGAGTTATAATTTGACTGTACAAAATAAAGCCATTGATTGATCCATTAGTGACTTTTATATTAAAAATTAATATTAGACTCACCATGGTTGTAACTGGAATTATCTCAAATAATAAGAAATACAACCAGCCCCAGTCATTAGTAGAACAGTCAGTGCATTCCAGATTAATAGAGTTCAATGGTACTGAATGATTTGTTGCACACACTCCACATAGTGGACCAGCTCTGTTTGAGATGCATTTCATTGTATTGTTGTCTTCGTAAGTAGTGCATGTGTAATCATAATAGGAGAGTGGACATTGTCCTGTTATTGTATGTGGATGTCCATGTGAAATGCAATGACCGAATTTTCCTTTAACATAAGATTTATTTGAAACCAGTTCACTTAAAAAGCATTGTTTGTTACAAGAGTCACAAAAGTTAGAAGAGGAGCAACAGAAAAAGTCGCTAATGAGAGAACACTGACTAGTACCTGAGATAAAAGGCCATTTACATTTTTCAAAGAAAACTTTAAAGCCAATTTGCAAAGAAACTGGGCCTTTTGTTTTCACCACTAAGTTAATACTCTCGTTATTGCTGCTATGCTCTTTCTCATGATAAAATAAATGCACTTGGTTGTTTGATGTACTAATGCACAAACGATTTGCATTACTTTCTGAAAAAGATGCTGAGCCTGAAATGATACAGACACTTAAACTAACATCATTTTTCTTGTCACCTGTACCATCATAAACTTCTATTGGTAGATTCAAAAGATCTCCTGGACGTACACTCAGGTTGATTATTTGGGATTCAGATTTCATGTAAGCTGGAGCAGAATCAATGTTAGCATTACAATCCAAAGGTTCATAGGTCCAATTTTGCCAACAAAATGTGTTATTCAACCCATCATTATAGTTACTTAGAGGAATGTTAGATGTCCCCTGCCAACATGGAATGGCGTTGACAGCATAGATGGAAGATGTGTTATACTGCCCATCTAACTTCAAATAGTTATAATGAAAGATAAATGTGCTGTTCCAATTGTTAGGATGTACTTCTGGCTTAAAATATTGTATGAAGCACTTGGATGAGAGAGTTGTAGGTTGGTCATTGGACGTGCAGGTATCAGAGTATATAGCTCCACCGTAGACGTTAGCACTGTTATTTGTAAAGATATATTTGGTGTTGTTTGTGATCAAGAGGTAACTGCAATCATAAAGTGCTATTGCACCACCATAATCAGCTGTGTTATTAATGAACTCAACAGTAGTTCCAGCTGAAATTTCTACATATGATGCATGCACTTCCAAAGCTGATCCAACATTGTTCCAGAATGAGATTGGAGCATTCTGATAAGATGATGATGTCAAATGTAATGGTATGTTACTGCTATATAATGTTCCAGAACAGGGGAGACTAGCAAATGACTCTAATATTTGTTCACAAATCTGTTTGTTATTATTAAAAGTTAGCTGTTTAATTTCTGAATAGAAACAAGTAGGTCCACACGAAGATAAAAATGCTTGAGAGAAATACACTGCTGATCCAAGGAATGCTGAATTATTACTGAAATTTGATTTATGTACGCTCAAATCATTTTTACAATTATTACATTCATTCAATTTTAATTCCAAAGACAATCCTCCACCTGTCATACCACGATTGTCAAAGAAGTTAGAGTTCTCAATAACTAGTGAATTATTAAGTGGATTAAAATCAGACCCAGTAAAAATCACCTTTCCGCCTCCTCCTCCTCCATCTTTGTCCCATATATCAGTTTGCAAACCCTCATTAATGTTACCAGAAACAATCAATTTGGTAAGATTAACTTTATTAAAAGAAGCTGCATCATGAAAACCAATGTAGAAACCACCTCCGAAATGAGCTCGATTACTTTGTAAATCAATATTGCTGAACAAGAATGTGTTTTTACTACTAGTGCCCTTGAAGATAATGGAAAAACCACCTCCTTTGCCAAAAGCAACATTGTTGAATTTTGAATTACTAGTTTTATAAGTTGTGAGATTGCCCTCATTAGCAACATTGCCAATAAACTTTGTATCTCTGATAATATAAAAGGTATTTAAACTAACTCTGCTACCAGTATCTTCACAATTGTTATGAGAACTGCTTGTCAAATTACAATATGTATACTCTATCTGTAGACCACTACCTCCATATGAAGAATGTTTGTCTTTCTCTTGATAGCCTGGGGGCTTGTTATTGGCAAAAACAGAGTGTACAACAGACACTTGTCTCTTTGCATTATAGATTGTGAGACCAGTACCATTAGAAGAATTGACATGTATATTAGTCACATCGAGATATTCACACTCATATATGTACAATGCTACTTGGTATTTTAAAAATATTCTGTTGCTGTTTCCTTCATCAACACTACTGCTAATCTGGACACTACCACATCCAAGCAGAGTTAAGTTTCTAATACTTATGTTATTAACACGTATGAAAGAAAGACCAGCAAAATCCTGACATTTAATAATGACTTTATTGGGCTCAGCTAGACCAGCAATCTCAACACCATATTGCAAATTTATCAAATTTGTTTCTGTACTATTAAACAACATGTAACTACCTTGTTCAATATAAATTGAGACAGAGCTGTTCTGATTCAGCAAGGCTTCCAGAGCTAAGTTGATACTAGAACAATTCCTTCCTCCAGTCCAACAAGAAGAGTCGTTGACTCCATTATCACGACTAACATAGATGTTTGATGCCTTGACATTTAGTAGTAAACATATGAACAGGACAACTGGTAAAAGTACTAGTTTGTTAGGAACATTCATTACTTTGCTCAATCCTTTGTTATAGTTGAGTGGACTGTCAAAACTGACAAATAGTATTGCCAAATACAGTTATAGTGGGCGTTACTGAGAATATCATATTCATAGTATTGTTCAAAGTAATTTTTGTTTTATGACTGTTATAATGTAAGGGAAATATCAAAATGTTAACAAACTAATGTAAAATTATTCCTGTTTATAAAGTAACTTTCTAAAATCATCATTGCTCTTCTTTTCAGTAGTGATCTCTTGAGACGATGGTGATGCTGACATAGTGGGAGTGGTCTGCTTACGAGCTAGAGCTCGTGGTACAAGACTAATATTTGTTCTAGGTGCTCTATGGACACAATAAAAGTAATTATTAAACTCTACAATATTAACTATAATTATTACTAAAATGTTATACACATAACATGTTGTGTTATACTTTAACATAAAAAGTTACCACCAAATGACTTTCTTTTCATTAAACAATTCCCAGTTCATATGATTATGTAATATCTTGATGTGTTTTTTAAAACCATCAAATTAACATTATCTAATCACTATTCCTTCCTAGTATACATGTTGACAGTAGTTATGGTACTACTTCAATTCAATAAACATACCAGAACTTACTGTGCCATTGGTCTTTTAACAGTTGGCATATCTTTAAAAGTGTCACCTTTTCTCTCTTGATGGGATCCAATACCACTTCGTTCTACAGGGCGTGGTCCTTTACCAGATAGGCGGGGCCCTTTACTGGGTGGATTCGATATAGCAACTTTAAGATTTTTGCCATATGCTTCATGTCCATCAAGTTTTAAAACAGCAGCTTTTGCTGAGGACTAAAACAAATTCCATCAAGTGATTCCTATATGTATAACTCATGTACATGGACTATTGAGTACTATGTATTAATATCACTATCACTCTTCAAAGTACATACAATATGTATTAAAATACAATTAGAACATAAGATCATCTAACATGTCTTTAGCATCAAGAGGGAACTGTAAAAGGATTAATAGCATATCACTTATTTATTCATTTTTAACAACAAAGATATTCCATAAAATTCACTAACTCAATTTGATCAATTAATGAGTTCCCAGTGTTGTGTCAGTCTTTTATATCATGTGACCAACAAATTTGTTACATAGTCACATCCCCAGCTGGCTACACTTCACAGTCAAAAACCAATTGACATTCAGAGTAAATTTTCTGATTTATAAATATTTATTAAACACAGCTGCTACAAAGTAAGTACATACAAGTTACAGTTTTATAGCACGTCTTTGTTGAAATCAAATTGCTTAGTCTATTGTCAAGTACTCACAAATAGTCATGTAAATAACTCTCAGTAATATTCAAATCTTTTTACATGAAGAATCAAAAGGAAAGCAAGAGCTTTCAATTGTTTTCTGAGACATGAATGGGTAATTAGATGGTGTCAACTATTGTTATCCAAGTCTTTTTACTAGTGGAAATTTGTAGTGAATAATCCATTACTAATTAATTAACTTGCATTCAACAAAGTAGACACTGTCTAGCATTGATGAAGAGTAAAGAATAACTGTATTTATGTTTTAAGCAATTTAACTTGCTAATTAGCCATTAATAACTAGCAATAACCACGATTCGTCACCTCCTATCACATGACAATCACAACTTCCTCTGCCAAGAAAATCAACTCTGACTGTGACATGGTTTTTACCTATGGGGCATGGCCAGCTGGGGACAAGACTATTTGTTATACACTATTGACTGTTCTAATTAAAGCTCATCCCAACTAAATGATAATGGTGCTTACTTCAGTTATGTACTCAATGTATCCAAATCCTTTTGATCTCCCTTCTCTATTACGTACTAACCGGACCTCTTTGACCACACCTACCTGTAGACATGAATAAATTAGTTTGGCAACATTAATTAAAGAGGATTACCTCTTGAAAGATTCCTTCTAATTGCTTTTCAGTAAGATCATGAGCAATATTAGACACATACACTGTAGCTTTGTCATTATACTATGTTACCATGACAACCATTAGTATTTCATCATACTAATACCTTGCTTTGTTTGTCACTAGAAGCATCACAGGGAGAAACAAAGATAGAACGATTATTAAGTTGAACACGATCCATCAGTAGAGCTTGTTGGACAGGTTCAGTACTGGTATATTCAATATAGGCATATACATTGAGTTTAGCACCACCTCCTCCTCGAGTTTTAATAAGACGAATATCAGCTATCTCACCACACTATAAGAAATATCAATACAATACACATTAAGTGGTACACTATATCTTAGTATGGTAAATACATTAAGTGGTACACTATATCTTAGTATGGTAAATACATTAAGTGGTACACTATATCTTAGTATGGTAAATACATTAAGTGGTACACTATATCTTAGTATGGTAAATGATATGCTACACTATAACTTTTGATTCCTACAGCAACATTTCATACAACTATAATCTTAAGATATTTGGGGGAGGGTATTGAAGACATGGTATATCCATAAATTAATGTCCCTTTAGACTATTATCATCACATAAAATATGTAATTAATAAATTTAATGACCTTTGTGAAAATATCTTCAAGTTCTTGTTTAGTAGTACTGTAAGCTAAGTTACTGACAAAGACTGTCTTATCATCTTGAACTCTGAATTAGATACTGATGATGTATGTAATAATAACATGTATTGGTTACTTTAAGGGAGTCTCTTGTTTTGGTTTGTCTATCTTCTCTCTAGCTAGCCAACCAACTGGATTAAACTCTTCCATATCTGCTGACTCACCACCACCAGGACCAGTCTCTATACCTGATGTCTCAGCAGGAGAAGATTGTTCTTCAACTATAGAAAAAAACAATGCAATATGTTAGTTATATTTGTTAGTATACTCACACAATATGTTGGTCGTATTTGTTAGTACACTCACACAATATGTTGGTCGTATTTGTTAGTATACTCACACATTATGTTAGTTATATTTGTTAGTACACTCACACAATATGTTGGTCGTATTTGTTAGTATATTCACACATTATGTTGGTCGTATTTGTTAGTATACTCACACAATATGTTGATCATATTTGTTAGTATATTTACACATTATGTTGGTCGTATTTGTTAGTATACTCACACAATATGTTGTCGTATTTGTTAGTATACTCACACAATATGTTGGTCGTATTTGTTAGTATACTCACACATTATGTTAGTTATATTTGTTAGTATACTCACACATTATGTTAGTTATATTTGTTAGTATACTCACACAATATGTTGGTCGTATTTGTTAGTATACTCACACAATATGTTGGTCGTATTTGTTAGTATATTCACACATTATGTTGGTCGTATTTGTTAGTATACTCACACAATATGTTGATCATATTTGTTAGTATATTCACACATTATGTTGGTCGTATTTGTTAGTATACTCACACATTATGTTGGTCGTATTTGTTAGTATACTCACACATTATGTTGGTCGTATTTGTTAGTATACTCACACAATATGTTGGTCGTATTTGTTAGTATACTCACACAATATGTTGGTCGTATTTGTTAGTATACTCACACAATATGTTGGTCGTATTTGTTAGTACACTCACACAATATGTTGGTCGTATTTGTTAGTACACTCACACAATATGTTGGTCATATTTGTTAGTATATTCACACAATATGTTGGTCGTATTTGTTAGTACACTCACACAATATGTTGATCATATTTGTTAGTATATTTACACATTATGTTGGTCGTATTTGTTAGTATACTCACACATTATGTTGGTCGTATTTGTTAGTATACTCACACAATATCTTGGTCGTATTTGTTAGTATACTCACACATTATGTTAGTTATATTTGTTAGTATACTCACACAATATGTTGGTCGTATTTGTTAGTACACTCACACAATATGTTGGTCGTATTTGTTAGTATACTCACACAATATGTTGGTCATATTTGTTAGTATATTCACACAATATGTTGGTCGTATTTGTTAGTACACTCACACAATATGTTGGTCGTATTTGTTAGTACACTCACACAATATGTTGGTCGTATTTGTTAGTATACTCACACATTATGTTGGTCGTATTTGTTAGTATACTCACACATTATGTTGGTCATATTAGTTAGTATATTCACACAATATGTTGGTCGTATTAGTTAGTATATTCACACATTATGTTGGTCATATTAGTTAGTATATTCACACAATATGTTGGTCGTATTAGTTAGTATATTCACACAATATGTTAGTTATATTTGTTAGTATACTCACACATTATGTTGGTTGTATTTGTTAGTATACTCACACATTATGTTGGTCATATTAGTTAGTATATTCACACAATATGTTGGTCGTATTAGTTAGTATATTCACACAATATGTTAGTTATATTTGTTAGTATATTCACACATTATGTTGGTCGTATTTGTTAGTACACTCACACAATATGTTGGTCGTATTTGTTAGTACACTCACACAATATGTTGGTCATATTTGTTAGTATATTCACACAATATGTTGGTCGTATTTGTTAGTACACTCACACAATATGTTGATCATATTTGTTAGTATATTTACACATTATGTTGGTCATATTTGTTAGTATACTCACACATTATGTTGGTCGTATTTGTTAGTATACTCACACAATATCTTGGTCGTATTTGTTAGTATACTCACACATTATGTTAGTTATATTTGTTAGTATACTCACACAATATGTTGGTCGTATTTGTTAGTACACTCACACAATATGTTGGTCGTATTTGTTAGTATACTCACACAATATGTTGGTCATATTTGTTAGTATATTCACACAATATGTTGGTCGTATTTGTTAGTACATTCACACAATATGTTGGTCGTATTTGTTAGTATACTCACACAATATGTTGGTCGTATTTGTTAGTATACTCACACAATATGTTAGTTATATTTGTTAGTATATTCACACATTATGTTGGTCGTATTTGTTAGTACACTCACACAATATGTTGGTCGTATTTGTTAGTATACTCACACAATATGTTGGTCATATTTGTTAGTATATTCACACAATATGTTGGTCGTATTTGTTAGTACACTCACACAATATGTTGGTCGTATTTGTTAGTACACTCACACAATATGTTGGTCGTATTTGTTAGTATACTCACACATTATGTTGGTCGTATTTGTTAGTATACTCACACATTATGTTGGTCATATTAGTTAGTATATTCACACATTATGTTGGTCGTATTAGTTAGTATATTCACACAATATGTTAGTTATATTTGTTAGTATACTCACACATTATGTTGGTCGTATTTGTTAGTATACTCACACATTATGTTGGTCATATTAGTTAGTATATTCACACATTATGTTGGTCGTATTAGTTAGTATATTCACACAATATGTTAGTTATATTTGTTAGTATATTCACACAATATGTTGGTCGTATTTGTTAGTACACTCACACAATATGTTGGTCGTATTTGTTAGTACACTCACACAATATGTTGGTCATATTTGTTAGTATATTCACACAATATGTTGGTCGTATTTGTTAGTACACTCACACAATATGTTGATCATATTTGTTAGTATATTTACACATTATGTTGGTCGTATTTGTTAGTATACTCACACATTATGTTGGTCGTATTTGTTAGTATACTCACACAATATCTTGGTCGTATTTGTTAGTATACTCACACATTATGTTAGTTATATTTGTTAGTATACTCACACAATATGTTGGTCGTATTTGTTAGTACACTCACACAATATGTTGGTCGTATTTGTTAGTATACTCACACAATATGTTGGTCATATTTGTTAGTATATTCACACAATATGTTGGTCGTATTTGTTAGTACACTCACACAATATGTTGGTCGTATTTGTTAGTACACTCACACAATATGTTGGTCGTATTTGTTAGTATACTCACACAATATGTTAGTTATATTTGTTAGTATATTCACACATTATGTTGGTCGTATTTGTTAGTACACTCACACAATATGTTGGTCGTATTTGTTAGTATACTCACACAATATGTTGGTCATATTTGTTAGTATATTCACACAATATGTTGGTCGTATTTGTTAGTACACTCACACAATATGTTGGTCGTATTTGTTAGTACACTCACACAATATGTTGGTCATATTTGTTAGTATATTCACACAATATGTTGGTCGTATTTGTTAGTACACTCACACAATATGTTGATCATATTTGTTAGTATATTTACACATTATGTTGGTCGTATTTGTTAGTATACTCACACAATATCTTGGTCGTATTTGTTAGTACACTCACACAATATGTTGGTCGTATTTGTTAGTACACTCACACAATATGTTGGTCGTATTTGTTAGTATACTCACACAATATGTTAGTTATATTTGTTAGTATATTCACACATTATGTTGGTCGTATTTGTTAGTACACTCACACAATATGTTGGTCGTATTTGTTAGTATACTCACACATTATGTTGGTCGTATTTGTTAGTATACTCACACATTATGTTGGTCATATTAGTTAGTATATTCACACATTATGTTGGTCGTATTAGTTAGTATACTCACACATTATGTTGGTTATATTTGTTAGTATATTCACACATTATGTTGGTCGTATTTGTTAGTATACTCACACATTATGTTGGTCATATTAGTTAGTATACTCACACATTATGTTGGTCGTATTTGTTAGTATACTCACACATTATGTTGGTCATATTAGTTAGTATATTCACACATTATGTTGGTCGTATTAGTTAGTATACTCACACATTATGTTGGTTATATTTGTTAGTATATTCACACATTATGTTGGTCGTATTTGTTAGTATACTCACACATTATGTTGGTTATATTAGTTAGTATATTCACACATTATGTTGGTTATATTAGTTAGTATATTCACATATTATGTTAGTTATATTTGTTAGTATACTCATGTAATACCTTTCATTTTCTTTGTAGATGTCTCTTCTTTGCTTTCAGTAAAAAACACATGAGTGGGTACATCCATTTTTCTCTTTTTTCCAGCTTTATTCTGAGAACTCTGTTGTTGTTGTTGTTGTTGTTGTGACTTATTACCACCTAATAAAAGCAAAAGTCAGTATTGTCATAGTAACAATCAATAATAACAATAGCAGATAATAGTAATGCTATTAATATTATAACCTGTCTTTAATTGTTTACGTTCTTTTCTTTGTTGTTTTTTCTTCTCCTCAAACTTTTCTGCAGCCTATTGTGAGATGTCACTATATTCAACAATTACAAACTAACCTTTTCTCTTCGTTCTTTTATTCTCTCTAACTGTACCGAACACTTTGTTATAGCACTCTCAAATGACTCTAGTGTACCTTTGATGCCAGTAATAGATATAATAATAATAAAAATAATAATAATAATAATAATAATAATAAAAATAATAATAATAATAATAATAATAATAATAATAATAAATAAATAATAATAATAATAAGGATGATGATGATGGGATTGAATGATTAATTTCATTTACACATAATATTGTTATGGTTATTGTAAAATTATAATAATAATAATAATAATAATAATAATAATAATAATAGAATATACCTTGTTCTCTTTCAAATTGTAACAAAGTTGTACATACTCTCTCTGGATCATCATTAACTGAGTTCACTGACATCAGTAATAGTTTACGACAACTTGTCAAATCCCCATATCCTCTAATAAAGAGAACAATTAATAAAACAAAATAATTACTTTCTTAAAAATAATAATTCAATTATCTTTCTAACAATTTATTTCATAAGTTGTACCTTTCTAGTTCAACAAACTCTAGCCAATATTGAGCTTGGTTGCCATGACGAGTCATCACATCAGTCCATAATAGTCTAGCTTCTTCCATGTTACCATAGCAACGAGCTTCCAGACTAGCTTGATAGCGACTTAAAATGTCTTGAGGATCACCATTCTTTCCAAAATCTAAGAGAGAGAGATTATATAAAAACTCTTATCAGATTTACATGTATCCAAATACTCCCGAGCTCTACGAAATAACTTCTGTAAATCAACTCGTTCTTCTTCTCCTGAAACACAATTCAACATGATGTCATTATGAGTCATTAGTTACCTGACCCTTCATTACTAGTTCGTCTATGAAGATAGTCACAATAGGCTATCCATATTTGGAGATAGCTCTCACTGTCAGTAAAATTATCACCTACAGCCTTCTCAAAGGTAGCTAAATAATGAGATAACCCCTAATTATTTTAATTAATTATCATTGTTAAGTGAATACATCTAAGTTGTTTAATCATGATACACACAAGGTTTCGATGTAATGATTGTACGATAATTTATAAATGATCTAATCATAGACCACACCTACTAATTACCTATGATATCCTCATGAGCTACATTAAGTCTTTCTTGAACACGAACATAGCCCACCCAAAACTCGTGCACCCACAGACAATTTCTGATAGACTGATAGTAACCTTTTAAAATAACTGGCTTTATACGAGAAAAGTTGGTATCCTATAACATGAAGATATATTATTATATAATAATATTATAATTATTATTTACTAAAAACTTGAGATATTGCTTCCATAAGTTAGTATCCAGAGGACAGTCTGTAATAGCACGTTGATAGACAGTGTTAATAAGAGTATTGTCCTCTTTAAGCTGGTGCAGTTTATCAATATAATTCTGATATATCTCCATGTTACTACTAGGAGGACTAACTGACATCTGAAAAGTTAAAAGTTGTTAATTTAAACAATGTCTTCCAACTCCATTATAAATATTACACGTTTGTAATATTTTCTATATAATTTACTTACAAGTTGTTCTTCATAAGGTAACAACTCTTCAAATCTTTTTTTAGCTCTAACATAATTTGGTAGATTGTCTTCATTAACAGAAATTTCAGAAAATGATTGATACTCTTGGAATGTCTCCTCAAGACCTGGTATAGAAATGAGAATGTACATATTGATTCCAGGAGGATCTAGAATGTAAATATGTCTAATAATAACTTACCAACTAGTG
This sequence comes from Xestospongia bergquistia, assembly GCA_963965975.1. Lineage (NCBI taxonomy): Eukaryota > Metazoa > Porifera > Demospongiae > Haplosclerida > Petrosiidae > Xestospongia > Xestospongia bergquistia. Next base: position 3,163,854 of record OZ014419.1, read on the forward strand.
GTATTGCTAGTTGCCGTTTGTACAATTTGTCAACTCTTTCATACTGAGCCTCTCTAATTTATAATGATGTCAAAATGATGTCATGATGTATATGGTAACTTACACCTGGCTCTTCAATTCCATATTATCAGAGTCATTAAACTGGACCTCCTGTCATAATTAGGTATAATTTGATATTACTATATTATTTAATGTACCTGCAATGAGTTCAGAATGGCCTTTTCAAATTCTCTATATGTAGTCCAAATTAAGTGTCCCTATAATGACTAAACTATTACAACAAGTCCTCGTTTCCACATACTTGACTAGTATGTAAACCAGCAGCAACAATAGCCTTCTCATAGATTTCTCGAGGATACTCAAAACCCTCAGACATACTATCAACTGCAAACTGCCCATACTCTAACCAAATAGGTACAGCTAGAAAAAGAAGTCACATGACAATCACATGATTATTTCATTAGATGACTAAAGTAACAAAATATACTACAGTATTATGTCTAATTAAGTAATCAACTTTTTACAGTACCATTCCATATATTGAGATACAACTTACAAAGTACCCACTTATAATGATAATCACTAAATATTTACAAAGATAATTGCTAGGCGCTTATAAGTACTTACAAAGGTAGTCTTCTACTGCTCTTTCAAACAATTGTTTGAGTTCCTGTGCAGCTGAGGGAATTGTAATCAAAGTAGACTCATCTTTGAGCCATTCTAGCCACATTTCTGTATTAAAATAATAAGTTATTAATATGAACATTAGACTATAATCATAGGGGCATAAAGCAATATTGACAACAGCACTAATGACCAACACTGCTTTAAGTGAATTATACTAATAGTTAGGGCCAAGTGCAATGTGTCAGTAAGGTGTGGCCTATACACTTCACCAAAAAATCTTATCTACTCCTGGAAATAAGTTGAATTTAAACAGTAGATTTGTTTTGGCATGTTCTACATCTACTAACGATGAAGATGGTCATTATGGACTAATGGCTGTTGGCAAATTATAATATACCCAGTGTTGTTGAGTACTGACTTTCATCAAGTGGAAAAATGTCAGCCATATTATATCTGGCTGTTCTTGCTCCATCTAGATCTCCTGCTGTTCTTAACAGTTTAATTAACTCCACATGTGTGTCATAATGATAGGGGTTTGCCTGTAACTGAAATAATACATATCAAAATAACACAGGAGTCAAGTATGACATAATTATATAACCTAGCCTATTATAACCACCTCTTCATGAAATACTACCTGTTAATATAAAATTGACCTTTTATAACACAACTGACTAGAGGTTCAATTTCTTACTGACCATGCCTACTAATGCTTTATATATATATATATATATATATATATATATATATATATATAGTGTAGACTTAGTGCCCTTGTTGGAGTGCAGACTGTCCCCCCAGACAATTTGCACTAGTGTAGAATGTCCCCTGAACATTTGCACTAGTGCTAATTGTCCAGTTAATGTGGAGTGTCTCCCCATTGATGGATGAATAAAAACTACTATAAACTGAGTATAACACATGTAAATTCTTTGCAGTTAAGGCTTAAGTGTATAGATCTCAACTAAAAACACGTTGTTCACACTTTTAAGATCGAAATCTAGATCTAGCTACTAGACAGAGAGATGGCTACCAATGAAGACAGTTATGTCTTCCTTTATGACTTTCTTTGTTAACATAGGTATCCAAATGGGTTCACTAAATGTGACAAAAGAGCTTTACATTGTAAAGCTATCAACTACAAGGTGGATTGGATGAAGGACCTCCTACTCTACCCTAGTGATAAGGACTTCATTAGAGGTGGCAAATGGCTCACTGATAGTATTATTACAGCAGGACAGAAATTGTTAAAGATGGCTCATCCTAATATGGGAGGGCTACAGCCCCCCTATCCTAGGTGACACACTAGCCTTTGAAATACAGAGAGGGAAATTCATTCAAATTCTAAATGTCTCAAGTTCCCACTGGATCACAGTATCCAATGTTGGGAGTCAGTCAGGACAAGTTAATGTGTATGACAGTTTGGTAAATGGTTCTATACACAGTCACACAAAGAAACAGATAGCTCCCATCCTTTTTTCTCCTAAGGAGAAAATAACAATAAATTTTCCAGCTCTTCAAATTCAACATGGTGGGAGAGATTGCGGTCTCTTTGCATTGGCTTTTGCCACATCACTTTGTTTTGGTGAAAATCCATCTCAAATAACATATATACAACACGATGGGTTGCATAATCATCTAGTTTCTTGTATTGAAGGAGAATATCTTACTAAATTTCCTTCCCACGGTAGAACAAAAAAGCTCAGGTGAATTGTCAAACAACTTATAACATCTATTGTGTTTGCCGGCTACCAGAGAGTGGTAGAATGATATGTTGCAATTTGTTTAATAAATGGTACCACTATGTTTGTCTGAACACTCCTAAAGAAGCTTGGGAAAAGAGAAATTTAGAATGGTTTTGTAACAGTTGTTCATAGGTGTTTTATTATCTTGCATAAGTCATTTGTTGAACATACATTATTGACTTTTTCAAATCATTAATAGAATTTTTTCATTCATAGCTGTTGAGTAAATAATCAGCACTATATACCTATTTAGGGGGACACTTTATACTAGTACAGGATGTCTCCTCCAGGGGACACTTCGTACTAAGAAGGGACATTATGCACTAGTGTAGTATGTCCTGGGGGACAAATTTGGGGGGGGGGATCAAATGCATTATGACACTTTACCACCAGAATTAGGTATACATCTTAGTTATTTTGTCACTAGCAATTGATATAATACAGTAATCATAAGATGATCCTTTATTGATATTTTGTTCCCTTTAGTAACTACTTCTACTAACAATTTAATGATTGTTGTTTAACTCACACTTGATTTAACTTTCTCTATAGCATCAGACAACTGATGATCATCATCTGAGTCGTCACTGGAACTCTCCATTTTTTCCACGTGGCGTATTTTTAGGCGGTGTGAGCCACACCCCTTGTACCACTAACAGTCAAACGACACAGTTGAAGTTAGTCTCACATTCCTGAGCCTAAAATAATAGCCTACAAATCTTACAGTATTCTTCTTGACATCCTTGAAGTATACAATAAATGTGTACTGTGATATGAAAGTAATCTCCAAATTATGAAAAAGTAACCTAATAAGAAAATATAGGAAGTGGAGGAAAAATGATCAATACATGTGTCTGATTGTGTCAAATAATTAGTGATATTGTAGAAGAATATAATGCCAAATTGCCTTCCTAATGTACTAATAATACACTCACTCTCTTTTGTGTGCCTAAAAATTGTGTACTAAGTAAAACATTTATGTAATTATTATACATAAATGAAATATATAATGTAATAAAAAGTTAATTTGAGTATATGGACTTTGAAATACATCATAGAGTTCAATGTTGAAACAAGTGACAAAATGAGTGATTGTTGTGATGGCTGAGATGAATACAATTTTGGTAATAACAGATGTGATTTGTGTTTTACAATTGATCAAGTTTTATTTAAATTGAATGTAGAGTTTGGGTAGATTCACATGATATAGTAGAAGATTGAGTTGATCCGTCAGGTTCTGATTGTTCTTGCCTTAAGCAAGTGTGATTGACTTGAGAAGGTTGAGGAATTGATTGTGCTGGTACTTCTGGTAATACCCCATCAGGTTCATTTGGAGGCATTATTTCTTCATAGACTGGATTGTTAGACTGTAATTCATTATTGTGTCCATCAATATCTTGTACAACAGGGTTTGTCATTATCAGAACAGGTTCAACTAATACATTATTAGGTTTTTTCTTCCTTCTGTGCAGACAAAGCAGGAAGCTTCCTATACTTATGCATGCACACACTAATATTAGAACAGCTACAAGACAGATAATGATGATGTTTGAGTTGTCCATAGGAACAATGATACTTGGTGTATGAGATGGCTCACTAGTAGTAGGATCACTAGTAGATACTGATGTATTAGACTTACTAGTGGATGTTATGATAACAATCTCACTAGTGGATGTTAAGGTAATAGACGTTAAGGTAATAGACTTACTAGTGGATGTTACATTAACAATCTCACTAGTGGATGTTAAGGTAATAAACTTACTCATGGATGTTACATTTGCAATCTCACTAGTGGATGTTACAGTAACAAGGGATGTTAAAATGTTGTGGGTGTGTGTGTAAGTAGTATTTAGCAAACAATATGGATTACAGCTGGTTGATACAGTTACTTGTGAAGAAACAATAGAGGTTTGACTTAACTGTGGTGATATTGACAATATTGGATCAAGTAACATTCCAGATAAATGACCATAACCACCATGTTGATAAAATCCATATACAATGATACATATTTTGCCATCAGGATGACTATGACTTATGGTGTAAGTCCCATTAGCAGTAGCCTTGTAACCATATCCTGTTGTCATATTACTGTTAGTGCTATAGATGGTAGTCCAATTTAGTGAAGTGAGAACACCATTGATTATAAGTGTACCATTAAAGTATGAATCCATAGGTACAGCAACACTGAAAAAAATTGTTGGCATACCTGGCAGTGCTGTAAAGGTGATGTTTTGAGGGTATTGCCTAACTGGTGGGATTGTTATTAATAATGGGTCACCATAACCTCTATCATGACCACCAAATGCTAGTTCAGCAATATAACAAGGTTGACTGCATTGAATATAGCAATAGTGTGAAGATGATACAGGATGTGAAATTACATTTCCTTCAAGGACGAAATTGTATGATGAGACTACATCAGAGCACTTTAGAGATACATTAGTGTTATTTTCTGATGCCATTATTTTCATTAAATATCCACTACTACGATTATAAAATGGCATTGTGAAAAATTCTGTCCCCCAATTTATAGTAGGTGGTACTTGAGTAGCAATAGGATCACAGTCTTGGTACCATACAGTTACTTTAGCACATTCATGTCCTCCTATAACTGTCAATGGATAATTTGAAACAATCTTAGTTCCACTGAGATCTGTGAAATTTAGAAACGTAGTTGTTGATTTTATAGTTATTATCAAAGTTTGCATTTCGTGCAGAATTACAGTATGACTCGTACCAGCTGTGATTGTATCCATAGTACTGTTACTTTGTTGTGGATCAGAAGGTAGTTGTATTGTTTCAGTGGGAGTAATAGTTACTGTTGTATTATCTCTACAACCCACTAACAGGATTAGTCCATAGCGTTCACGTTCATCTGATTCATGTGATATTCCATAATAAATGTATTTCTCTGTTGGTTGATCATGACAAGGGAGAGCGAGATAAATTGAGCGAGGTACATTGTTAGCATATTCAACTACAGCTACAGAGATAAGTTGAGGTGATGTTATGCAAAGACCAAGATGACGATAATTGTATGAAGAATTGCGCACTTGGAAATTGGATTCAATGTCAATAAAAGCAGGAGTGTAAGCTGGAATACTTCCAGTATAATTGTATCCAGTCAAAGATGAAATATTAAATTGAGCTGGAGTTGGTGCTAGAATTACAACTTTGCTAAGGTTTTCTGATGATATACTTCTCAAGACTCCAATGAAAAATTGGTTACCATAGTTACTCAATCCAGTAAATGTTTCTGTATTATTATAGAAGCAATGAACAATAATATTTAAGCAATTGACATTTTTACCTGAAAACAGTAAGAAGATAATAGTTGCTGTAAAGACTCTCCTTGACATCTTCAGTAGACAGTAATTTTATTCATAGTAATGACATTATCAACAAAAAATGAACAGTACAATAGGTTATATAAACATTCCCAGAAGTAAGCTGACACAAACAAGTGGATAATGTGACCTTGTTTACAGGTCTATTAAACTACAGACAATTGATCCTTAAGATATTATATTTATTGTGTATCCATATAAATAATATATACTATTATACGTGTGATGGTCAAACTACAATGCAAATGATCACAACAACATTCTAACATAATCACAATAAAATATATACCATACTTTATTTCCTCCACTTCATAGTTCCTAATGAATAACTGTTATACCTTTCCTATTATTAATAATTGTTACAATAGCACACCTGGTTTTTTTTAATTAAAAAGAAAATAAATAAAATAATGTTTAAAAATGATTTACTACTGTTTTTTTTTTCTGAAGCACTTTGTATATCTAATTGACATATTTGAAGTAGACAATGTGACTAGTGACTTTATAGTTTGTAAATACTCTAAATACTGAACATAGTTTAATTTTATTCATAGTAGTGACATCTAAGATGAAGGTCAAATAACTGTAACAATGGGTTCTATAAACATAGTAAGCTGACACAGGCAAGTGAATCATGACCTTGTTCACTTGTCATATAAAAAAAGAGCTATAAAGTTCAGTAACTACTGTTATACTACAAGACAATTGAGTATTAAGAGAATTATATTTATTGTGCATGTATATAAATAATATATTATATGCTATATTAAATGTGTGATGGTCAGACTACAATGCAGAAGACAAGTGATCATAACATTGCTTTATGTTCTAACATAATCACACTCAAATAAATACCATATTTCATTTCTTGTTACAATATAATACATCTGGTTGTTTTTAAAAAATTGAAACCAAAATAAATAAAACAGTGCTTAAAATGATTTACTACAGTGTTTTTCCTCAATTACTCTATACACTCATGATATGGGTCTACAATTCTTAAAGAATTGTTTCATATGAAATACAGTTTTAGCACAGAGTACATCACTTTGACAATTTGCATTCCCAATTGTTTCTGAAATTGAACAATAGCATCTCAGAAGAGTCTTATATCATCAGGATCAGTGATAAAGGGTTAAAATCAGAGAGTAATTCAAGACCAACACCCTTCCAAAACCTATAACTAATGACAAGTAAGAAAATATGACTGTCTATTGAGCTCCTTATATGAAATACTATTTAATAATAATCAGGAAGAGTCCTAATTAGCTAAGGCTTAAAGTTGTAGCGTCTTCTATAATGTACATATTATAATACACGTAGCATCATCTATAGTGTACATGTTATAATACATGTAGCATTATTCATAGTGTACTTGTTATAATACATGTAGCCTCATTCATAGTGTACATGTTATAATACACGTAGCATCATCTATAATGTACATGTTATAATACATGTAGCATCATCTCTAATGTACATGTTATAATACATGTAGCATCATCTATAGTGTACATGTTATAATACACGTAGCATCATCTATAATGTACATTTTATAATACACGTAGCCTCATTCATAGTGCACATGTTATAATACATGTAGCATCATTCATCGTGTACATGTTATAATACATGTAGCATCATTCATCGTGTACATGTTATAATACACGTAGCATCATCTCTAATGTACATGTTATAATACATGTAGCATCATCTATAGTGTACATGTTATAATACACGTAGCATCATCTATAATGTACATTTTATAATACACGTAGCCTCATTCATAGTGCACATGTTATAATACATGTAGCATCATTCATCGTGTACATGTTATAATACATGTAGCCTCATTCATAGTGTACATGTTATAATACACGTAGCCTCATTCATAGTGTACATGTTATAATACATGTAGCTTCATTCATAGTGCACATGTTATAATACACGTAGCCTCATTCATCGTGTACATGTTATAATACACGTAGCCTCATTCATAGTGTACATGTTATAAATACATGTAGCATTATCAATAATGTTCATGTTATAATACATGTAGCCTCACTGATGTAACAGACCTATTAGTGGATATTATGGTAACAGTAACAGACATACTCGTGGATGTTACATTTGCAATCTCACTAGTGGATGTTACAGTAACAGGGGATGATGTTAAAATGTTGTGGCTGTGTGTGTGTAATAAGTAGTATTTAGCAAGCAATATGGATTACAGCTGGTTGATACAGTTACTTGTGAAGAAATAATAGAGGTTTGACTTAACTTAAAAATTGGTTACCATAGTTACTCAATCCAGCAAATGTTTCTGTATTATTATAGAAGCAATGAACAATAATATTTAAGCAATTGAAATTTTTACATGAAAACAGTAACAAGATAATAGTTGCTGTAAAGACTCTTGTTGACATCTTTAAACTTTGAAGTAGACTGTGTGACTGGTGACTTTATAGTTTGTAGATAGATACTCTATGAACATAGCTTAATTTTATTCATAGTATTGACATAAATCAACATGAGATGAAGATTAAATAGCTGTAACAATGGGTTCTATAAATATAGTAAGCTGACACAAGCAAGTGGATGATGACCTTGTTCACTTGTCATATGAAAAAGAACTATAAAGTTCAACGACTGCTATGATACTACGACAATTGATTAAGATATTACATTTATTGTGCATACAGATAAATAATATATACTATTATATGTGTGATGGTCAGACTACAATGCAGAAGACAATTGATGACAACAACATTGCATTATGACTAACATCAAATATGTACCATGCTTCATTTACTTGTCACAATAACACACCTGGTTGTTTTAAAAACTTGAAAACAAAGAAATAATTATATAAAACAATGTTTAAAAATAATTTACTACAGTGTTTTTCCTCGATTACTCTGTACGCTCATGGTTCGACGATTTTTAAGGAATTGTTTCATATGAAATACAGTTTTAGCACAGAGTACACCACTTTGACAATTTGTGATACCCAATTGTTTCTGAAATTGAACAATGGCATCTCGGAAGTGTCTTATATCATCAGGATCAATTGATAAAGGATTAAAATTAGAGAGTAACTCGAGACCAACATCCTTTCGAAGCCTACAATTAATAACAAGTAGGAAAATATGACTGTCTATTGAGTTCCCTATATTAAACCATTTAATAAAAATCAGGGAGAGTCCTAATTAGCTAATGTTTATAGTTAGTTGGGTATATATCATGTTATCAATACCAGTACATGTAAAGTTTATCACAACTTACTTATCCCTTAATAAGCATAATGAAAACAAATAAAAATGGAAGGGAGAATAATCAGATTACTATCATAATTATTACAACAATCAGTATTGTTACTGCTCCTAAATCAGCATCATTATCAGTGTGTAATGCACTTCCTCTTCAGTCATAATACCACAGTATTAGTGTAATAACACTTAATTTATCATGTTGTCTACTTGAACAAACCTCATTAAATTAGCAAAAATAGTGAGTTGTTCTTGTCTCAAGTATTGAAATGTAGCAATCGATAATATTCCAGTTTCTGGTAACCGGATCTATTGATACAAAAATAAATTAATGAAATAGACACAATTTATTACTTACACTGGAGAAGTTGTCATGTTGATTATGTACTATCTATGATAATAGATACAATAATTAGCTGTACTATATTGTTAGCCTATACTTGGAACAGTTGAACAGCATTCATAGTAGCATCATCAAATACTCCATCTAATTTGTGTATACTGCTAAGATAATTCAGTCTCTGTAGCATCATCTATAATGTACATATTATAATACATGTAGCATCATCTATGATGTACATGTTATAATACATGTAGCATCATCTATGATGTACATGTTATAATACATGTAGCATCATCTATGATGTACATGTTATAATACATGTAGCATCATCTATGATGTACATGTTATAATACATGTAGCATCATCTATGATGTACATGTTATAATACATGTAGCATCATCTATGATGTACATGTTATAATACATGTAGCATCATCTATGATGTACATGTTATAATACATGTAGCATCATCTATGATGTACATGTTATAATACATGTAGCATCATCTATGACGTACATGTTATAATACATGTAGCATCATCTATGACGTACATGTTATAATACATGTAGCATCATCTATGACGTACATGTTATAATACATGTAGCATCATCTATGACGTACATGTTATAATACATGTAGCATCATCTATGACGTACATGTTATAATACATGTAGCATCATCTATAGTGTACATGTTATAATACACGTAGCATCATCTATGACGTACATGTTATAATACATGTAGCATCATCTATGACGTACATGTTATAATACATGTAGCATCATCTATAGTGTACATGTTATAATACACGTAGCATCATCTATAATGTACATGTTATAATACATGTAGCATCATCTATGATGTACATGTTATAATACATGTAGTTTCCAATGAGACAATGATTATAACCAGTGATTAATTACCTCACCTTCAAGTTCAGCAATTAAAATACATATATAGTGTTAATAATAATATTAGTACATTTTGATAATGATAACAGACATAATTCATTGATCAATACCTGGCATTGTGTAATCAGTTCAATCATTTTCTCTTTGGTAGGGTGTGTCCTGCTACCATAGAGATGATTTTCTGTAAAGTTTTGCTCTAAAAAAGCAATATATGCTGGAGACAGTAAGTTAGGAGCAGGGGTGTCCTCAGCTGGAAAGAGAGGGAATTCACCATTATTGTATTTAAAGTAGACTTACCAGTTCCAGAGACTTCTCTCTTACCTTCAATGGATAATTCCTATTAACTTATATAATAAATAATACACTTAGGAGTCACTTGTAACATACATGTCCATCCTGTTGGTTTAGTGTTTGTTGTTTGCCTCCATCTTTCTCAATAATGCACTCCTCGTCACTTGTTGATGGTGACATAGTACGTGGTGAATCTACCCATGGGGCATGGACTTCTGCAGTAATAACAATACCAGCAGCAGGTGGAGAAGTGGGTGAAGACAGATCAGACTGAACAGAATCTCCTCTACTTTCTTTTTTGGCAGTTATATAATTTTGTTTCTTATGACGATTAAATTGTGTTGGTAAACTAAATCGATTACGAAACAACACAGGAGGTTTGTCTTCATCTAACTGAGCCTCAACACTTGATAAAATGGTGCTATCATGGCGACCACTAGCTAAAGGGACCATGTCATATGGGCTAATTGAGACACTACGAGGGAGAGAGCGATGAAAAGAAGGATCTTCATCAACATCCTCTATCTCTTCACTGCCAAGTCTAATAAGTTGAATGGCATATCTCAACAATGGTAACTGATGCTCAGCATTAGTCATTGATAGTAATATTAACTGATCATCTAAAGAAGGGATACTTGTCAAACTAGTTTAGTAAGCTAGACTAACTGGTTCATACCACATTGTTGAGGATCAGCAAGCAGAGCAAATCCTTCTTCAATCCGTTTACTAGTTATACCTAATGTTTGGTATTGCATAAACATATCATAAAAGTATTCAACATGTTCTGGAGAAGAAATATCACTGGACAACCTAGAGAGCCAAGCTGTTATAACCTGTCAAAACAGTATTATAACTTACTTAATAACAACAGTCTGAACAATATCATTAGAATCACCAGTATGTACTAACACTGTACTAAATAACCTAACAAAATATGAATTAGTTATCATTATATGAAGTTATGTACCTGCTAGTGTCCATCACCCAGTTTTTTATCACAGCTAACTTATAGCCAACCAGTTCTAACTGATCATTGACAAGCTCCATACAACTGCCATGTTGAGTAGTAAGAAGACGTGTATGTTCTCTCTCACACATAACAAAATGAGAATTACTAGAGAAAGACAGACAAATAAATAAGGAAAGAGAGACGGACAAAAGATTCTAAATAAACAGATTATCCTACTTTTCTTCTTGTTGTTGTAGTTTCTCTGGAGTTAATTTCTCTATGTAATGCATTGCTGCATATAGAGTAGTCAGATAATAACCAGCCTCGGCTATACTCAACTGAGGATTACCATATTCTGACATGAACACAACATTGGTAGCCTATACACAGAAAATAATATTAACATGTCATCACACTCTTAAAACTCACCATATCCTTTACATTAGCTTTAATAGTAACATACACCCACAGATCAAGAAATGTGTCTAAAGAGAAAGAAAAAAGAGTTTGAATAGTTTGTAAACAAACACAGAACACGTGGTATCAAGGTCTTACCTCCATCAATACCTCTGTCTTCTAATTGACTGAGTTGTTCATGAAGTGCTTTAGCAGCAGCTACAACACTATGCATTTTATCAGTAGGACTCTGAGAGAAGTAGGAAGCCCTAACAAGTAGAACAACTTTGTTAAATTTCATAAAGCCTACTTATTAATAGTATCAGCATATTAAGTTTATTAACTTATTAACTTTATAATATTTACTTTATTAACTTATTAACTTTATTATAATATTTACTTTATTAACTTATTAACTTTATTATAATATTTACTTTATTAATCTATTAACTTATTATAATCATCAAAGTGTGTTGATAATTGATTACAAGTTTATATTTCAATATTTTGACTTCAAATGTCACACATTGAATTATCTAAGCAGGAATTGTTAGAAAGCAGAAAACATGCCAATAACAAAGGCATTGAGTATATCAAAATTAATGATTTATAACATTATTACAAATAAATGATTGTATGTGTAGCAATAAAAATCAGCCAATAATCAGCCAAATCATCAAAGTATATAAACTCTTATTAATAACTGCTGCTATATCTATTAAATGAAATGTCTTACTTAGCAATCAAATGAGATATATTTTTATAGAAATAAACGAAAGTCAAAACAATGAAAGTACCTTATTAGGTAATGCTAATATTATCTTAATCTTAATAAAACACTATACCTCATATGAGCAATAGCATCAGCAAATGGCACCAATTCCTTACTTCTCAGTGCTAGAGGGACTCTATATATAATTATAGTAAAAGAGGTCATAGGTTATATAAACTACACATATCACTTTACCTTAATTGGCTAAGTGTGATACCAGCAAATCTCTGACACTGGTCATTTAAGATGTCATCTTTCTCTTGACGATTAATGTATTTTATTACATAATGTTTAATACGAGGTATGACACTATGTTCAATAGCTGTCTATAAAATATGTGAAAACAAGTGCACATGAGACAAAGTACACATAAGAACTACTGCTGTTAAAATAAGTTATGTTTTCGTGTATTGGTCACTTGATACTATTAGGACTAAAGGAGATGCAATTCTTTGTCATGTAGTAAGTTGATATGACCATAATATACAAAGGAGTCATACTTACATATATAGTGGCATATGGAAGATCTTCTCCTTGAGATGATCTGTGACGCTCAATAATATAATTACATAAAACTTCAATAAAGCCATGATAACTCTGTGGGTGAGCCCCTCGAACATGACCTATTAATGAAAATGAAAATAATAATGTGCACAAAAATAAACATTGTAATGTGATCGAACATTATTAGACTATGTATTTATATTCCATCAATACAAAGTGTCACAGATTGAACCAAGTAAAGTATGTTGTAATACATAAAGATAACATGACCACACCCACTTTGTGTAGCAATGCTTGACATTTATTGAAGTATAGCAACCAAGCAAGTTATACAAGTTTTTAGACAGGGTACATTACTAAGTCAATTAGTAAAGGTGAAGTAATTAAATTAATTTCCAAAGATGAGGTAATATAAATTTTACAAAAGGGAAGATTTAATTGATTATATTATACCTTGAGTGTCCTTAGGAGGATCTTCTAAACTACCGGTCTGATATTGTTCACACTCAGCAATGTATTCTATAATCTTTGTGGCCTCAAATGTCATATGACTATCTCGTGGCTGGAGTCTATCAGCAACATAAAGACTCATATTAGAAGGACCTGATATTTCAAAGTGACTCATTGCTCGTTCAATTTGGAGCATTGATCCTGCCATTGTCATGCTAACTGTAGGATCATTCGGTATCACTAAAACAGGTCTTTCACGATTAGGCTTGTCAATATTCCATTTTGATTTCTCAATATCATAGAGTTGTGCGTTTAGTTCATAAAGTTGTTGATTAGTATCAACCCAATCATAGAATCGTGATACTTGATAGTCCATGGGCGTGACCTGTCTAGGATCATCTCGTACTAATGCATCTAACTTTGTAATTATGTCTATGATAAAAGTTAACTTCAATCCTAACGTCTCTATGAGAATATCTGTTGCTCTTAGTCGCTGCTTCTTCATTTCAAGCAATCTTTTTTGCTGTTGTCTCTGTGTGTCGCCTTCTTCCATGTCTTCCAAACCCATCTCAGTGACAACGGTTTCGTCCAGCATTGGAGGAAGACTGGAGTGTAGAGCATCTCTCTTTATTTCTAATTCTCTCAGTCGTCCCTCAAGTCCTTCTTGAAGCTGTCTATACTGTTGTAAAGTCTTCTTGACATTGTTCGGGGCCATCTCAATACAACAAGTAGCCACACCCACTTAATTATTTTAAACATGTTTAATAAAGTTAAAGGCAGTGACATTAAAACAGAGAGAAAGAGAGTACTGTTATCTTACAATCAGATCACTAATACCAGTAATAATGACATTGTTCATGTATTATAATATTTTATAGAATACTACACTTTAACTGATCTGCGTGAAACTGCTAAAGGATGTGAATCTCCATCAGATAAAGGATCTGTTGAACTTCGTTCAAATGGATCACTAATACTATCTTTTGTAGAGGATGGACCAGATAAACTCCTGAGTGGATCAGCACTACCTCTGTCAGTTTGTTCATCATGAATGTATTTCTTCCAATTTAAGAAACAGTCTCTTAACTGAGTGAGAGAGAGAGAGAGAGAGAGAGAGAGAGAGAAACAGGTTCACTTAATAAGTCTCCCAATTAAAATAGCATAGTTTTGGCTATTGTATTTGTAACCTTAAGTCTTTGATATAATTATTTAAGTTAGGAATACTATGTTATCCTTAGACCATCTATTATGAAGACACCACTTTCAATATCAACATGTTTATCACACGAAACAAACTATTTACTATTTTAATTAACAATATAAACGGGGCTTCCCATAACACGACAGTACTAAAAAGGGAGTTTGTTCATGTTAATGTTACATAATTATAAAGAATATTAATATCATTCTCTATATTTATAGTAAAATAATAGACTTACTCTACTACCATAAATACTTTCTTCTCTCTGAAGAATAGTAATGAAGTTTTGCAATTCAGGCAGAGTGAATGCATCCCACTGAATAGTACTACAGAGATTATCACGAAGAGTTAATTTACTGTTACGACCAAAGACACTAGCTTCTAAAACTACTTCTAGTGGATGGTCTTCATCAAATAGTCTACGACCTTAAGGGAAAGGGAACACATGAAGAGACAGTCACTCTATTAATACTTACTGTCACTTCCATATTCTTCATAAAGAGAAAATTTCTTATGATTATCGGTGATACAAAACTTTTTTAATAAAGTGATGATTAACTGAAAGATAAATATTATAATTTGTCAAGTGATAGGTGCATAGACTTACATCTTTAGTCGTTGTAATGTCATTAATATGAACTAATCTATTAGTATCTGTTGGAAGATAGAAAGCCGTCTGGAAAATAAAAGAGGAAGAATAGTATTATAATATAAAATTTAAATTTTAGCTTGAATAAACTATTTTGAGAATAGGACATAAATCAGTGTTATGGTATGATGAGCACTGATCACATACTTCTAATCCAGCATCAATTCCCGAATCAATTGACCTTTCTTTAACAGGTCTCATTAACCGATACCATGAGGTACGTGTGACTCCAGTTGACACATGGATGGGTCTCTGGATACACATGTGAACTCTCACAAAACCCTGATAGTCAATATGAGCATCTCTCTACATAGAAAAGTAAGAGGGAAGTTGTAATGTTAGTACAGGTGTACAAATATCACTACATGAAATGCTCATTAATAACAACTAACAATTCACTCCAACATTAACTACATATGTACATGTGTCTTGGTACATCCTACATGCATTTACAGAATAAAGCCTGTAAAATTATGTACATAAGAGACTCTGGAGCATATCAATACCAACCAAAGCTGATACACAAGCTGTTGATATCAGATGGCATTGCATACACACACACTATATCATTGAATCAATCATTTCCTTTTAAGTGAACAACACTCTTTATAGCATCTGCTGACTCACTGGCTTAATATGAATATGATGAACAGGTGTAGTACGCCGATTGTATTCTCTAATCTTTTTGGCTAAAATAGCTTTCTCTGATGGGGGTGGAGCCTGTGAACTAGATGTTGCACCGAGAATAGGACTACCGCCATCTGGCAAACTCTTGGAATCCTAAGAAAAGAGAAATTTTCTAAATAGTTAGAATCATAATAACTGACTTTATCAGGTATTATTTCTATTGTTTCTTCAAATGCTTCATTTGTTCTGTCTTGTTGTAAAAGAGCTTCAGCTTCAATTTTACTGCTACATTTCATAAATACACGACTCTCACACTTTTTATGACAAACAAAGTCACATTCTGAAGGATGTTTAGAGAGAGAGAGAGAGAGAGAGAGAGAGAGAGAGAGAGAGAGAGAGAGAGAGAGAGAGAGAGAGAGAGAGAGAGAGAGAGAGAGAGAGAGAGAGAGAGAGAGAGAGAGAGAGAGAGAGAGAGAGAGAGAGAGAGATTGATAAACATAGACTGAATGTCCGTTTATTGTTTGTCATTTTGACTGATGAGCAATAAAAAATGCTTTTTTCATTGGATTCTATATTGGTGTATTGTGACAGGTGAGAACATACTATTGTACTGGAACTAATTCATTGTTGATCCACCACAGACCGTTAATATGACATTATGAACTGTATCTAGTAATCAACTACTATATACAATGTGGTCAACTTGTACCCAGTACTAATAGTATTGATAATAATATAGTAACAGGAATACACATGATAACATGTTGACCAACATCTTATCACTATACTAACATCTGGCATTGGCTTAGATTATCAAAAGCAAAGTCTTGATCATAACTAACCTCACTCAAAGAAAATATGCTATAAAATGAGAGTTAGTTTTATTTTTCTTTTATATCTTATACAAACATGCCACACATAAAAATGTTATTCACAAGGAGCACAATACAGACATGATAAAACATGTGAGAACATTTAGAGAACACAAACAGGATAAAAACACTGTCATCAACCTAATAACAGGCCAGGTCACATAAATATCAAAGTTACATAATATAACAGAAAGCTAGATCAGATGTTTAATGGTTAGTGAAATCATTGGATACATCGATCAGTAGCCAAATTGAAGAAGCTACATAACAACACCCTATGATATATCATATCTCCTACTTATTGGAAAACATATCACAAACATAGGTAGTGGTATAGATAGCCCAAACAAGTACATTCATAGACCTATAGTAGTCATATGGCAAGGACTAATACACATGAGATTACAGACAATGTTTGTTATGTTATACACATCATTTTCAGTTTACTGTGTTGATTGGGTAAAATATTCATATCTCATACAAAATATTTAGGATAATACTTACTAGCACATTTTAAAACTTGATGATGTCCCCAGGCAGCTTGTTGACAATAATCACAATATTCAGGATGATAATGTGGTACACTCACAAAACTAAACTCATGACCACTTCCCTCGTCCATTTTGTCTCCATTCTCACTAAAGTCTGGTTCAAATGGGTCCTGGTATTTGTTGGGTAGACTTAGTTCCGGCACTGAATAAGCTACTTTCGTTGAACTTCCTTTTTTCTTCTTGCCTTTGCGTATTCTTAGAGTATCTCTAACTTTACTAAACGCACCACCTTGACTCATCACATCATCATCAACTGGAGATGGGTCCCGAGGACCAGGTGATGAAGACTTGACATCAGAAGAATTCTCTTTTGATTTACGCCTCAAACTTGATCGCTGTGATGAATTTCGTTCCAAACCAAGACTTGGTGAGGGAGTACGACTACTTTGATGTGTAGTAGAGTCTACAGATAAGAGCTTCTTCTTACCTGTACCACGATGGAGAGCAGCACCAGCTGATACAGGTCTCTCCATCTCACCTGTTGACTTTTTGTCTTGTTTCAGAGCTGATCGATTTCCTACCGATGACGTACGACCTCCCAAGATGGGAGAAGAGAGAATGCTGGACATTTTACCCTGGCTACTGCTGTTCCTTCGATTGGGTTTGTTCGCACCTTGTCCGAGGACACCATCTGGATGGTTTGAATCCATGGCGGGTCGATGTTTGGCAAGCGTGAGGACTTCCCAATTTTCTTGAAGGTCGTCTTCTTCTCCTTCTTCGAAAGGATCGTGAAATCTTTCTTTCTTGTATTGGTCTATAGGAACACACTCTACTAGTCCTTGTACTTGTTCAGAGCTACTAAAGTCGTTTGTCTGTTCTAACTTGTTTCCACTAATTTTCCTGGCAAGCTTTTCTCGTAGCCAGGAAGTCTTCTTGGAGGTGGGCGAAGCCATCATTGTTGACGTAATTTCAAATCCACAACACAGTAAGCTTTACACGTTCCCAAGTTGTAGAAAAGAATGACAAAACTTCTAAAATAGGACAACAACAATAACTGTAAGTTAGTGGTACAAGTGAGTAATGTGATAGTTAGGGTTGTGCATGTGACATATTCTTTGTTAATAAAATTATTATTAACACGCCCATTTTGGTTTATTAATCGGTTAATATTACACAACTTTGTATTATGTCTATTCACAGTTCATATTATTAATCAATTTCTGTAAATCTAACGTAGTAATATCAGTTTGGAACAAACCATTTGAATTTACTAAAGTCTAGGACTACATGTTTAGAATTCCCATTTGGCACAAAATTACATTATGTAATAAACACAAACAAATGATTCAATTAACAGTGATGATTTTGTCATTACATGTAGATTAACAGTTAGTGAATGGTCTGGTTTATCAAAGGTTTAAAAGTAGTGCTTCATCTACTCATGAAATTGAGGCACAGTAGGTCACATACCAATTAAGGTAAAAATTTCTACTGAAATCATCAAACTAAGTACCAAAGGTATGAGGTTTGATAAGTCAGTAGAAACTATACTAAAGTATATAACTAATTACTATCATGTAAACATCCATGAGGTAATAAATGTTCCCAGGAGATTTATAGGTGTTCAATAAACTTGCTAGACTACTTATTTATAATATTTATAAACCTAAAATCAAACAATTTCATTGGTCAGTTTGCTATAAACATGGTATAACAAAGGTTTATGACTTAGGGGAACTGCTTTAATGGACATTGTTGGTGATATCTATCTTGTCTATCACAAAATTGTTAAGTTAGTTAATGGAGTAAACTGATTTAAAGATTTCAAATTTGGTCTTAAGTTATAATGATGAGCCATATCAAACTGACACCATATTACTTGTATCAAGAATATAATTATACACTTACATAGTACTTATACTTTCACCTCTTGTCAATACCGTGGTGTATTCAACATAATTGCGATACCTTTCTTTACATGAGCAGGTGTATGTTTCTGTTAGCAAACAGATAGAACACCTGGAACCAAATGAAAGTAACATTGGAAGGCTAGTGTCTATTTTATATAGAACTACTTGTTGCAGTCATTAGCAGTCATCAGAGAAGTGATATAAATCCCTGAGTACTTTAATCTGTGTTTACTCTGCTGTCAATAATGCAAGCTCAATTCTACTACCTTGTTTTGTTCTGTATGCAGACTGTTAGTATAACTTCAGTGAAACAATTTCCAATAGAGTTTTCCCAAGAGTGGCACAGTTGGAAATTGAAGCACAGCAAAAACTATACTTCTCTACATGAAGAGCTAGAAAGACACATCACATGGCTAAGCAATCAAGCATATATTGATGCTTATAATGACAGAGAAGAGATCTTTGGATTTACACTTGGAATGAATGAATTTGGAGATCTGGTATGTTTGTGCATTAACTTAGTAAATAATAATTCTTTATATAGACTGATTTAGAGTTTCAGGAGAAGTATAGATGTATTGTTCCACCTAACAGCTACTCAGATAGTATACAAAATAATACAAACTTCAAGAAGCACATAAAACTATATAAAAGGCCTCAAAACTTAACCATCCCAGAAAGTGTAGACTGGAGAAGTATGGGAGCAATATCATCAGTGAAGTCACAGGTGATATATGAATAATGAGATGACTGTCATAATTTTATTATTACAGGGGAAATGCTGTTCTTGCTATGCATTTGGAGCTTTGGGATCTCTAGAAGGAGCTCATGCTCTTGCTACAGGCAAACTTACAGAACTGAGTGCTCAGAATATTCTGGATTGTTCTGGTATGTATACATTTATGAATTGTAGGTACTTCCTGTATTATGTAGCTGCTTACGGTAATCGTGGATGTCGTAAAGGATCTGTAGAGAATACATATTTGTATATCATTGATAACAATGGGATTGATACAAGCAAAAGCTATCCATATATTGGGAAGGTATTTACCAATAGTCAAAGTGTCCTATGAAATAATATATTTATACAGCAAAGTACGTGTCATTTTAAAAAAAGTACTGTTGGTGCTACTATGCAATACTTTGTGCGTATTGATGAAGGAGAAGAAAAAGATTTAGAGACTGCTGTTGCTAGTCAAGGTCCAATTGCAGTCATGGTAGATGCCAGTCACAATATATTTAGGGTACACATTATATATTTGTATAATTATTGAATATAATGTCTTATTTTAGTTTTATAAAAGTGGTGTCCTAAATATCCCAAATTGTTCTAGAAATAAAGTCACTCAAGCTTTAGTTCTTATTGGATATGGGACATACTCAGGTAAAAAATACTGGTTGATAAAAAACAGGTTAGAAGAAGTCTAAATTTCATCAATCCTTTTCATTTAAAATTGTATTTTTAGCTGGGGAACAAGCTGGGGTATGAAAGGATTTGGTATGATGTCTCGTGGCAAATATAATCAATGTGGCATAGCAACACATGCTACGTTTCCTTCACTTTAAGCTATTTGACTGACTTATGCAACTGTGTTGTCTGTTATTACCTCTGAACAAACACAATTATATGTATCTAGTTGAACATCATCTTTTCAATGCATCACATTATACATTTGTAAAAAATCACTTTACCTTTATAATAATGGAGTAAATTGGAATTATCTTTATAATAAATATATATAATCTTGAGTTCTAAAGTGTGTTGCAATTAATACTATGTATAGAAGGTGCTGTGTAGACTTATGACAACTTGCTATGACTATATAGGAACTGAATTGCCAAAATTCTATAAATTGTAATTGTTTTGTTATTCGTTGGTCATCATTCTTGATTTTCTTGTGTTGTATGCACACTCCTATCTCATGTAATATGTACTTTCCATGTATCAAAAATATTATTATGCATGGTTTTGTCCAATGTAGTGTCACATGGTTAATAATGGTAGATAACCAGCCTATTCATGAAGCTGATGACACCATCTGGCATTCACATATTACATAACAGGCTATTCAAACAATACCATATGCCATTGAAATGGACAGTTAAGTGTGAACCATGAAATTTGAAAAGAAACTTGTCTTCTGCTTGTCCACAGACCTATTCTATTAAAGTACCAGGAGTATTTCAGTTGTGACTAGTTGGATAGCAAGCAGTTAAAACTAAATTTGGCAAGAAAGTGAAGCTATAAAAGAAAAAGAGAGAGTGGCTAGGATTTTGACAGACTACTCATAAAAGATATAGACAAGAATCAAGTAAGTTTAAAGTGTCTTCAACTGACAAATACTAAATGTTTGTCTTTAGAGAATGCTACGAATTACAGTTATTATCAGCTTATTTGCAATTATATTTGCTGCAAAGTTTGATTTACCACCTGAATGGCATGCATGGAAGGATACTCACAACAAGAATTATGAAAATGATCATGAAGAACTCAGTCGTCATGTCATATGGCTATCAAATCAAAAATATATTGATGAACATAATAAATATGTTGATACTTTTGGTTATACATTGGAAATGAATGAATTTGGAGATTTGGTAAGAATTGTATAAGTGTTCACATGAGTGTAAAATTACTTTTAACAAATGAAATTAAATTCTTATTACTTATATACACAGTCAATTAGTCATTTATCTGAAATTCAGAGACTGGAAAAATTTTCTTTCATTTTAAAATCTGTGTTCTCTCTTATAGACCAATTCTGAGTTTAATGAGCTAATGATGTGTGTTACAGAATACAACCACCACAATACTACTGAGAAACTACTGTCTGATTCTAGATTCAAGGGAAAAGTACGAGAGTATAAACAGCCTGCTTCTGTTAACCTTCCTGATGCTGTTGACTGGAGAACAGGAGGAGCAGTAACACATGTGAAAGATCAGGTACATACCATCCCTGTTTGAATATGTAAGAGAACGTATCTTATGATACATTATCTACATAAGAGAATGCATCTTCTATTCAGGTACTAATATGTGTACATAAAAATCCTGAATAGGAGAATGTATGATACCAAATGGTACTATTCAAGAACTTTGTACTAATACATATGTCCCTGTAGTTAGATTGTACTGTTAATGGTGTCAATTTTTCATTGAATCTATCTCTTGTAGTTGAGATGTGGTTGTTCCTATGCCTTTGCTGCAGTGGGTGCATTAGAAGGTGCAGCTGCACTAGCACGGGGTAATCTAGTCTCTCTTAGTGAACAGAACATTGTTGACTGTTCAGGTTAGAGCTGTATGTATTATAACACAGTGTCTATTTATCATTTTATATATGTAGTTCCATATGGTAATCATGGCTGCTCTTGTGGAGATGTTAATAATGCTTTCATGTATGTCATTGATAATGGAGGTCTTGATACTGGTAACACTTACCCCTATGTTTCAAGGGTAATGAATTCATTTTATAACATGGTAAAATAATTGTTCATGACATTCCCCCATAGCAATATTACTGCAAGTTCAAATCCAATGGTATTGGAGCTACAGCTACTGGTATTGTCACTATCTCTAGTGGGGATGAGTCCTCTTTAGCTTCAGCTCTTGCCACTGCTGGTCCTATTGCAGTGTACATTGATGCAAGTTCTAGTTCGTTCCAAGTAAGTACTGAAAAATTAAATTAAATCAAAATCATGTTTTTCTTCAGTTCTACAAATATGGTGTTCTTAATGTACCCAATTGTTCTCGGAGTAAATTAAGCCATGCAATGGTTCTTATTGGTTATGGAACCTCTTCTGGTCGACCTTATTGGCTCCTTAAGAACAGCTGGGGACCTAACTGGGGCATCAGTGGCTATATAATGATGAGCAAAGGGAAGTCTAATCAATGTGGCATTGCTACCTATGCTAGTTTTGCTACGTTGTAAAAACAAATCTTGCTTATTAATAAGTCTTGTATACTGCGTCAAGTATATATAGTGTGTGTGTATTCAGTCCTCATGATTATCATTATAGCAAATTTATTACCTTTGTAACAGAACTAAATGCACATTTGACAGTGGACAGCGACAGTAGATATGTTTTTTTCGTTAATTCTTAATTTAATGCTTTTTTCTTACCCAATACTATGCAAATCCTTCTCTGTTTTTGGCAAATAATAATAATTATTAAAAAGTTAATTAATAATTAAAAGGAAGGGTTAATAATTAAACTTGACCGTGGGTAATGAGTTGTATTGCAACTTGGAGTTTCGGTTTAGAAGCTGTGAGGGTAGCTGGACAGCTGATAGATAAAGGAACAAACTGTATTGAAGCAGTAGAGAGAGCCATTAATAGTAAGAGTCAAGTTGAATACACCACATATACTGATTATATTGGTGTAGCATACTTGTGTAAACTTAGCTTAACTACAATCTCTTAGGTGTAGAGGATGATCCTACTACTGGTATCTATTATGTTGGACGTGGTTGTTACCCTAACAGCAAGGGAATTGTTCAACTAGATGCTGGGATAATGAGGGGGTGTGACTTTGCAATAGGAGCTGTATGCGCATTGGAAGGGTGTGTTGTTAGCATGTAAAAAACTTGTAATTGATAGTGTATTTCTCCAAATAAGACATACAATGTCTAATTTAAAAGAAGGGAGGTTATTATTCAGGGATGGTATTTAAATAGAGGAATAATCAAAGCCAGAAAAATAGCCATTGATCCTGAACCATTGTAATAAAGTATAGCTTTAAACTCTGTTATCAGCTAGGTTATGGTAGCTAAAGCTTCAATGACGGTTTCAAGCAGAACAGATAATCATTTATGTTGAAGCAAAAAGTTGCCATTGTTACGTTATTTTGGTTGTGAGCTTGATTTTTCAAGAAATTTCTCAAATTTCAATAATTTTCTGGCTATAAAGCTGCTGTTGTAATAGGTTGCCTATTTGTGTCATAAAAAAAGTATGAAAGTCCCATTTAGACTGGAAAACGAACAGTAGACACTTTCATTGTGCAGTGTCAATTCAAGGATGGCGTTTGAGGATGGAAACTACTTGAGGGCAGCATCTACACAAGGAAATGTAGTGAGCTGTGCCTCCAATTATAAGAACACATATAACAACTTACAAAATGTCACTTAACTATAAAGTTACAATACCATCCCCAAATCAACAAGTTAGTCTGTCCAGTGACACCTGATACTGTCGTGTGAATAGTAAGTTTTAAAACTTGTACTTTTCTTTCAAATCTAGTTCAGTTTAGTCTCAAATCTGGACTTAATAGATGTGATTCCTCATACAATAAAATCTCACACTTCAAGATACTTATGAAGAGTTTTCAGAATTCTATTTATTTATGTTTAAGTGTTGTGTAAAAATCTATATGCTTACCTCAACAAAGTAGTTGATTACTATTTGCAAAACAATGACTCTTCCTAAATCAAATAACTATAACTTGTTTGTTAAGTTTTCTTCTGATGCTACACTTTTTGGACCAATGTCATGTATGCACACCTTTATCTAAACAAACTTTATTGTGTGAAGTTATGTAAAGATATACATAATACTTGATAGCCCTTCATATATTTGGCAGACAAATAACAAAGTTGTATATTTAGTAGCATGTTCCCAAAATAGTTGTTTAAGTAATATGTCATTTATAATATACTTTCACTTTATAGATATGCTTGTCCTATCTCTGTAGCCAGACATATTATGGAACATTCTCCACATAATGTATTAGTGGGTCCTGGAGCTACTGACTATGCTAATAGGAATGGTTTTGTACTGGAAATGAATGATGCATTATTAGTACCAGAGACTAAAAGAGCTTATGAGGTATGCTTGTTCTTATACACACTAAGACCTTCTTTGGTCTACTTTTTGTCAAAACTTTGTTTATGTCGTTAGGAGCTAATATCTTTTAAGTGATTTTTTTATATACTTAGAAGAATTGGGCATTGTCTCGTTGTGAATAATGTTAATGGAAGGTCTATAACTTCTATGTAGTGTCTATTGACAATTCATTATGTTATGGTCTAGATTGTTAGCGCTATTGCTGTTAACATGTCATGTTAAATGACTCCTTCAAATATCTAATTGATTTTTGATTGTCTGTGTTACAGTAAGAACATGTTTTTACTATTGAACATTCCATTATCAAGACCGTCATACTGTTATGTTCTCTCTCTTTCAGGACTATTTGACCAACCAGTACTCACCTTTAGAGAATGACTCTAGTCATGACACATTGTGTAAGCCCATGATGTGACTACATGTGTACATGTTGTATGTAGTGTTATAGTATTGTCTCATGTCACAGTCTGTTTGGACTTAATAGATAGAACAGATGTCTGACTGACAGCTACTGATTAATACCACTCTTGTTTTTCTACTAACTGTTCCATTTCACATTTTTATTATCCTAGTTTACTTTGTAGAATATAGTAGCTACTTAGTTCCTGTTATAAAGCAAAACAGGAATAATAGAAGGCAAACAATATTTATTGTGTTTAGAACTGAATCTTCTATATTAGTGTCAATATCCTGTTCTAAACTCAATATGTACTTGAAGCACTTCATTCTGCTTTCAATATTTAGAAAGAAAATTCAGAAGTATCTATCATTGAGATTCTATATATTTTTATTTAGTATATCCATGTGGAATGTTCTCAAATTATTTTATTTTCCTCTTTTTTCCATAGCTGTTCTTTGTCTTGATCTTCAAGGTGAGATAGTAGCTGGGGTGTCAACTTCTGGTCCTCCCTTCAAGTTACCAGGGAGAGTCGGGGACTCCCCATTACCTGGGTGTGGCTATTATGCTGACAGTAAGGTACTAAATTTTAATTGACTAATTTGTAGTTCACTTTACAAGGGGCTTTATTTTCACTAGATTGGAGCTGCAGCAGGTATAATATAGTAGTAGTAGTAGTCAATGTCAACTTGTGTTTATTATTAGCTACTGGTGATGGTGAAAAACTGATGCAATTCTCTCCTAGTTTCCAAGTTGTACAATTAATGAGGCAAGGTTGTACACCTCAAGAAGCATGTGATACTGTCCTTAAAAACATTATTGCAATAAAAGGGAGTTGGTTTGAAGCAGCACTTATTGCTATTGATTGTAAAGTAGGTATTGTTTTATGTATTAACAAATATTAATAGTGTTCTTTCTCTAGGGTAATACTGGAGCCAGTAGTACTGTCAGAAAATTTACAGATACTAGAACTGGGGAAGTATATGATGGATTTCCATATGCTGTTTGGACTAGAGGGGAAGATCCTGTCATTAAAACTAGACCCAGTCTGATTCCTGAATAACAATAATCACAGCCTAATTAATTATATTCATTAAAGTTATGAATGTTATTTTCCAAGCAACAAAATAGTTATGACTAAGTCAACCTGTGTTCACGTGAATAAGTGACATAACATGTAAATACCAGTAAAGGAGGCAATTCACGTTATATTTTAAACTAGATACACAGTAAACTCAAGCTAATACAAGTGAAGATTATGGCCACTTATCAGCCTCTTGTAAGTTATGCATAGCCATAAGGGACATATTTGGACTTTTTTATATCAATTCTTGTCTTTATGTGTATATGTCCTATTCCTTTGTAGCTCTATGTAGCAAAATACAAGTGTGATGTTTGTGGAGAGAAATGGAAAGTTCGAAAATCTACTGGTGGGTGGAAACAGTGCCAAGGGAAGGACTGTCCACACTCTATGTTACCATATCAGAAAAAGGTTTATTATAATATAAAGATATCTCTTATTACTTTTATCATTAGCTTATTGATAAACTTGCAACATATCAATGCCATCAATGCCAATATGTGATCAAAAGGAAATGCTGTGCTAGTGAAGTCAATGATGTCCCTTATTGTAGAGTGTGTCGAGTTGATATGATACTCATTAAATGCAAGGTATTGTCATTATTATCAATCATTACTAATAATGTACTTTTTAGAATCTAAGAAGACCAAGGCGTATGTTTGGAGAATTCTTTTGTGACAAGTGTGATCACAAATGGTACAGTGGTAATGCTTGGGAGGGCAAAGGGCAAGAGTGTCGAAAATGTGGAAGGATGTTACATCCATCAAATCTTCGCCCACTTGAACCAAGACCTGGCTATCAACCTAAAGAACCACATGATAGAGCTCGTTGTCAAATGTGTCAAGAACTAGGACATAATTGTAAGGATTATGTTCCTCAAGATATTGATCTATCTTATGAAGATGAAGATGATGATGATGAAGAAAGTGTAATTACTGAAAACTCATCAGTGACTGAAGTTAGTAGTGTTAGAGAGGAGTCTCTTACACCTCCTACCATTGATGGTGATCAAACACCAACTGAAGATGATCCTGGTACTGAAGACTTGATCACTGGTGCTGCTCAGAAGTTAGCTAATATGATGATATCTGATGTATCCAGAGCCCACGATAAGAGCAACATGTAGATATTGTACATATTAATTATTAATTACATTACACCCACATTTTTATGCAACTTATACTTTGTATTTTTGTATAATAACTTGATAGAAGCTAGTTGTTGTTCTTATAAAATTTTAAATATTCATATTATCAGGGATAATAATATTCATAGTACTTGGCCTAGGCATTACCAGAAATACATTTATCTTGGAACATACCTCAGAAGTTAATTAAATATTCATATTATGTTGACAACTGATTCAGCAGAAAGGATTGGTATATGTAGCCAGGATGACGAGACTTTTTGTAAATAGTGTGTGGGTGTAGTTCTAATAATGGCTACTGGTGGATTTGATGACCGAGAGTATTATTCTAATAAACCAAGGCGTCCATTAGTAAGATACGTGTCCTTATTACGTAGTTGATGACATAACATTTCTTATAGATCTTTGTGGCCAAATACAAGTGTGAAAAGTGTGGAGAGAAATGGAAAGTTAGGAAAACATCTGGTGGTAGGAAAAAATGTCAAGGAGAACAATGTAATGAATTTCTGCTCCCATATAAGAAAGAGGTCACTCTAACTATTTATTACCATGACATGTTATTAGTACATTTCAGGCTATTGATAAACTAGTCCTCTATAGATGTATGACATGTTCTTATGAGATCAAAGAGACACGTTGTTCCAGTGAAGTTGAAGGATTGCCATATTGTAAGATGTGTCAAACTGACATGAAAATGATCTATTGCAAGGTATGAAATGGAAACTGTCATTTTGTCTAATTATTTTGGTTAGGATCTAAGAAAGCCAAAACGAATGTTTGGGGAATTTTTTTGTGGGAAATGTGTTCGTAAATGGTACAGTGGTAATGCTTGGGAAGGGAAAGGGCAACAGTGTAGAGGATGTAATTCAATGGTTCATCCAACCACTACGACCAAGTTCTGGATATCAAGCTAAAGAACCACATGATAGAGCTCGTTGTCAAATGTGTCAAGAGCTGGGACGCAATTGTAAGGAATATATCCCTAAAGAAGACAATGTAGTAGCAGAAGGTGACATACCATATGAAGAAGATGATGATGAACAAAGTGTTATTACTGACAACTCATCAGTGACTGAAGTTGGTAGTGATATAGAAGATGGTGATTTGACACCAACTGAAGATGATCCTGAGGATTCAAATGTGATCACTGATGCTACACTTCAGTTGGCTAGTTTAATCATCTCTGATTCAGTTAAAATCCACTACAAGAAGTGAAGTAACTTAGAAAAACATTTTGATTAGTTGCCTTTTTCTTGTTATGTTTGCTTTTCCATGAACAGAATGGTTAATAAGGAAATAATTTTAATAATCATAATATACCTTATATGGAAGTACCCTTCTATACTAAGAAATAACATTATTGCTGAGTCACAGTCTTGGAAGTATTTATACAACTTGACTGCGTCATTGTTCTGTTGAAAGAAAGAGTGCTAACTTGAATTGGACCCTTGTGTTAAATGGCCGAGAAAAGTATGTCATCTTCTAAGATGATAAATTTATGTGTACACACATTGTTTTTTCAGAAACTCCTTATCAGGGACCTGACCGTGTGTTTGGTGAGTTTCGCTGTCCAGTATGTAATCGAACATGGAGTAGTGGAAATTCTTGGGCTAATATGGGACAGAAGTGTTTGAAATGTGACATAATGGTTTATCCTTATGATCAGGTATGTTATTAATTTTATGTAAGAAGAACAGGAAGGATGTGTTAGGTAGAAATCATATGACATGCAATTTTAATTTGAAGTGGTTATCACTATTGATTCCATACATAGCGTCCGTTACGAGGTCCTATGTCTGATGATTATGATTCTGGCAGTCCTCATCGTTCTGATCTTTGTGAGAAGTGTAAGAAAATTGGCCATAATTGTAGAGGTAGTTATTATTGACAGATTTTTGGAGATTAATGTTTTAAACTATCTTATCTTATTATTGTATAGAAATAATGACATTTTGTATTTGTAATCAGTAAAGAGAAAATATTCCTTTTTGTCAAGTGATTTCTATTAATAAATAAAATTGTTATATATATAATAATAAACATGAGGTAATTATACAATTACACACTACTTGGAATTTTTATTGTGCTGAGTCACTGTTCAGAGCATTTATAATACAACAGCACACACAAAGTGTGAATAACAGGAAAGAAGTATTTCCTTAACATTAATTTATGATGTAAAAATAACTATTTTGTGGCAAATAATTCAAGGAATTCTGACATTTCTAAATATAGAACATTCATGCATTGTCATGCAGGTAGGACACCCAAAGTACTATTTTTGGAACAACCATTACATCAACATTACATTATTCCAACAAACTAACTCGAAGACGTCATCCTAATCCACTCAAATTTGACTGAAATGGCTAAGGCTCAGGTAAGAAATACTTAGCAATATAAATTATATAAATGACCTATGTATATAGGATCCCGATGATATCATACCTGGAAGATACTTTGGTAAATATTGGTGTAGTGAAAACCATTCCTGGATTAGTATCAATGCTGGGAAAAGGAAAAGAAAGAAGACATGCCGGGAGCATAAAATTAAGGCTGAGGTGGAGATTCATAGACCACTGAGGAAATCAGTAAGTTTATTATTTTAAGATCATTAATAACACTTAGTTATAATAATAGGACATTCCTGAAGACAAAAGATTATTTGGAAAGTTTCTATGTGATCGTTGTGGCAATGAGTGGCCTAGTGCTAATGCATGGAAAGGATATACACAAGACTGTTCAAAATGTCATACTTCAATGTTGACTTGGAACTTGTACTATCTCAGAAGAGGAGAAAAACAATATGATAAGCGCCATCTTCAAGAATACTGTGGCAAATGTAAACAATTAAATCACAGTTGTCTAAACAGAAAAAAATAGATTTCCTTTTTAAATCATATCATTAATATATGTGAATGTTACATGCCATGCGATTGACAAAGTATATTTGTATTACAACTATAAAGTGCGGAAAGCAATCACATAACCATAACTAACAGGGGCTGACTCATCTTGAATGTCTAGTGCTTATAGTGATTAGGTGATGGCGTAATGGATAGATTCATAGAAAATAATATTCATAAGGATAGTCAGTATAACAATATTCATTGTTTACACAAGAAATAAAAGGTTCTAGCTAAGCAGACATTGAGCTAGTTTGGCTACACACAAGATTTGTTCTTGTTAGAAGTTAGAACATCAGATACATACTGTTCTAGCCATCATGTCGAGTGATGATGTGAGTGATTTTAGATGATAATGGGACCAAGTAATCATTTTATATCCTATATATAATTCATATATCCAGGAAGACGATATGATCATTGAAGGTAGATGGTATGGACGTTATCAATGTCCTACAGGGCATTCCTGGATCAGTCGTGATGCTTCTGATGAGCCTAAAAAATGTAGAATGTGTGATGAAGATGCTGATCCTGTCAATCTAAGACCTTTGAAACTCTCAGTAAGCAAATGTACCTCACATCTCTTAGTTACTAGCTTTATCACATTAGGATATCCCAGATAGCCAGCGTCTTTTTGGTAAATTTCGTTGTAAAATATGTTTTAAGCATTGGGTTAGTGCTAATTCATGGAAAGGCTATAGACAGCAGTGTAAGTCATGTCATACATATACTAAACCTTATGAACTGAGGCCTTTGGAGTTCAGAGGAAATGTTGAAGAAGAAAACAAACCTCATCTTGAAAGTCTCTGTGAAAAGTGTCAGAAGCTAGGCTACAACTGTCGTATGGATCTAGAAGATCTCCATATATAAACCAATATTTTGGTTGATGCTGTGATATATTTTTATTAGTAATGTTTATAACTTTTAATAAAAATAATTATTAATAATTAGCATATATACCTAAACAGATCTTTTGTTGACTACCATTGTTCATCATTTCCTCTAACATAGCAGTCAGTATAATTATATAGTGTACTAAATATTTGATTAAATTGATATATAAGCACTAAGGATTCGATTTGGACGAACTACAAGAAGACATTGTATATTTTATAGTCTGTCAAAATGTCAAATTAATGAGATGGTATGTAATAAATCAAAGAACCTGAGCATTTATCACATTACAAACTATCAGTAATGACCCCTGCCTAAGACTTTCCAATGTTAAGGTTCTAGTTAGACTATGTAGAGTGTTTTTTCATGTCTAGTTCTAAACAAGGGGCTCTGTTGCTAGATAGTAAGATATTTTCATTTATTATTTTGTTCATTTACATTACAAAGACAAGATCAGGTTAAGGTTATTACTATTGAGGTTATTGAGGCTATTACTAATCAACAAGGACGTCCACATACTTTTAATTAGTTGTGGAAATTTTAGTGTTGTTTTAGTTAACTATAACTAAAACTAAAACTGTTTTAGTTTTGTCTAGTTATATTTTAGTTAACTAACTATAACTAATTAAAACCATTGTGACAGATGGTATAACTAATAACTAAAAATATCTGCTGAGAGAGCAATACTAACTGTAACTACTTACAACTAGTTATAACTAACTATAATTAACTATATAAATAACTATAATTAACTAAAACTTTGCTAGCTAATTGATATATACAAAGATCGAACCATAATAAATTGATGATAGAAATGAAAACTAATATTTCAATACACTGATAATAAAACCAAGTAGCACATACATGTATTATATATGTACATGCATTTTTTGTAACATCTGTCAGTTAACTATATTTAGCAGCCAGATTTATTCACATGACAAGTAGTATAAAACTAATAGACTATTCAGCAGTATGTTTATAAACTATGGACAAATTAATAAAGCAAGCAGTTATTGTGTGTGCTAAAAATGGAAGAAGAAATTAATTGAATGAAGGTAATATAGAAATGAATAAATTACCAAAAGAAAGCTTGAACAATAACTAGTTTTGTGCATCTGTCTAGATAACTAAAACTAAATATAATAACTAAAAATACTTAGTGCTGGAAATAAGTAATTATACATAATAACTAAAACTACTTTTTTTATAGGAACAAACTAGCAAAAAAATAAATAATAATACTATTATTTATTGGACAAAAACTAACTATATTTACCTAAAGTAATCATGAAGAGGTCAAAAGTAATTAAAAAGTAAAAACAAAATCTAAAATAACACTAACTGGTTCAGCTAAAGTATGTGTAAAATGAGATACCTCATAATAGCTTCAATTAAATTTCATAATAGCTTCAATTAAATTATATAATTGATGTTTTGTTTATATTATCTCCATCTAAGTTAGCCAAAAGAAAACAGAACATTATGATTATGATCAGTTTGAATTGTAACTTGAGCATGTGCTAGAGTTGTCATTTAGAAACTAATAAACTAATTTGTATAATAGTATGAAGGACTTTGTCAAGAAAAAGTTTTTAAGGGTTGGTCCTCTAATTACTCTACACTTTTTGACCATTTTCAATCCCAACCCTCTCCTCTCAATGTACCACCTCAAAAATAATCCTCTAAAAAGTCATCTCTATGTATATTATTTTACTATAGACTAATAACATTCGTGGAGTTTCTATTATTACATCTATGTATATATTCCTTGCCCCTCATATTAGCCTCGCTAGTTATTTGGGGCATTATATCATTGTTTTAAAAATATATATATATAATATCTATATATCTAAACTCTATAAATTTCATGCATTTCTTCAGGAATTGTTCTTTTGAAACAAACATATTTACTTGAAATGCTAAGTCTGATGATGTCAACTATTTTCTGAATTTCTTTTTTTCTGCTTTGCAACACAACTTGTCATTTATGATAGTCTCAGTCAAGAATTTGTAGAAATGGTTGAAAAAGCTTATTCACAAAGTGAATTTGTTAAGAATGTCCCTGTAAAATGAAAGAATACCAAATGACCAGAGATTTTACATGCTCTATGACTATCTTTTAAAACATCCAGAGACAAAACGGCAAGTATAGACATCAGAGACTGCATCTTTCCATATGACACCTCAAAATTATAGCTGCAGTTAATCAAGATCATTTTTAAGCTTCAATATTCCTTTTTATTTTGATGTGGGGACATTTCCATGGATGATTGACAAATCTGATTACAAGTACAGAGATTACTACATATGCATGGTGTATTTAACAGTGGAGCTATATGGCTGGTTTCAGACATGTCATGCTTACTGCCTTGAGTTGATGACACTGATACTAGACACAACTGAGTTGAGTGGTGTCTGTGACATGACCAGTGCACAAATCGTTTAATACATGAACTACTATGATTGTGTTCAAGCAGTATATCCATTCTCAGGTGGATATATGTTGCAAATGACTGGTCCATTTGGGATAATTAACATTACAATTAAACATAATAAACCACATGCTACATACAATCATATGTGTATAGAAAATTGATAATTAAATTTAGAAAAAAATAATTAAAACTTGTTTGGAGTTTAGGAAGCCCATATTGGACACAATTGATGTGGTCAATTGTTTTTAAGTATATAACATTTAGTATTAATGCAATTCTATTGTCAATATAATAATTACGTGAAGTAACGATTATCTGTAGCAGAATTTGATATCAAATATAAAATGTTTATAAGAATGTTCATCAGTTTCAATTTGATTTTAGAATTATAACAACAGCTATAATCAATTTTAAAATAACAGAAACAAGTTTAGTAAATTGGTCTAGCGATTGACAATATACCAAGAATCAATTCAAAGAACTATTATTTTAAACTTTCTCTCTATACTTGTATTGAAATGAAAAATTAAAGTGACTAGAATTTATCATGCAAGGATGATTATAAAACTGCTTTTTTTGGATGCATGGTACACATTCCCTTCTAATATGTCAAAAAGTTTGTTATCTTTCAGATTCTCAAGTCTTTATAACTCTTACAGTCATGTACAGAGCACATGATTAGTGAAAATGATCATTTTTCTGAGAGAAAAAAGAATATTCTGATTTAATGATCAAGCCTCATTTCAATCCTGTTTTTACTTAGTCAAAAATATTGGGTACA
The DNA here is from genome assembly GCA_963965975.1 of Xestospongia bergquistia. NCBI lineage: Eukaryota > Metazoa > Porifera > Demospongiae > Haplosclerida > Petrosiidae > Xestospongia > Xestospongia bergquistia. The sequence continues at coordinate 3,198,698 of OZ014419.1, forward strand.
ATTCATTCTAGAAAAAAGCAAAACTTGCTCTTCAATAAAGTACTTGTGAAGATATATATTCTTTCTTGTATAGGAATGTAGATATATGTATTATTATTATATTGTACTTAGAAACTTTCACAAGAACAGAAACTAGACTCACTTCATCATCTTGCTCCTTTAAGCAACTTATGATCCAGAGTGAACAACAATCTCCTGGTAATATTGCCTTAGTGAGATGATTCAAGATTCTCTCTTATATTTAGGTTAGATGACTTACTTTGACACTAGGTAGCTAGATGCATTACCTGGTTGGTTGGTATCTGTAGTTGTTAGTAACTAGTCACCCAAATACTTGAACACTTTCACATGTGTCTAAAAGACCAGTCTTCTTCCAATATTCCAGTTGTATGCATTTCTGAAACTGTCATACAAATATCTGTCATCACGCATACTATTGAAGATAATTTGTGCATGAGACTTGTTCAACTATCTCAATGATACCTCATTATCTACACAAGCAATAGCAATGCAAGATGACAAACCAGACAGAAATTTCATGCTTGGTGTGTGTCTACATAAAGGTCTCTTCAATACGAATACAGTTACTAGCTCATTGGGTTAAGCTTAGTTTAGCCCTAGGTGTAGAGATTATTACCATATATTTACAACATGTCTCTGAGTCATGCTAAACTATTATGACACCTTATATCAAAGAAGGAATTGTAGAAGTCCTTGATTGGAACTTCAAACCACCACTCATATCAGGTTATACTATTAAAGACTGGGGACAGGCAGGAACCGTCAATGAATGTATCTATTGCAATCTTATTGAGTAAAGTATCAAGCATCAATTGATGTGGATGAGTTTATTATCCCACAAGAGAATACAAAAGTTGTGGAAATGCTATAGATTAGTTGAAAATAATAAAAGAAACAACAGTCCAGCTTTTTACATTTTATAATGCCTTTGTCTTCAGTTATGTTGTTTCTTTACCTGAAATCAATTCAGGAACCAAGTGTCTAGAAATGGAATGGCCTCACTATTACACACACAAAGTACAAATCCTGAAGAACAAGCTAAACAGTATCATTGGCATAAAATGATAGTCAAGGCTCAAGCAATCAATTCACGATGTTACCATTAGTTAATATCTGGAGAGATGGATATAAAAAGCATTACTTTGTCCCATCAGGTATTGGGTTAATATATCATTATTGAGTACCAGATATAAAAAGAGAGAGCACAAACCACCAAATGAACAAACATAATATGATGCTGCTTCAACCAACCAGTCAAAACAATTAGAAAACTTGTTTGTCACAAACAGTTAGAATGCCCATACTATTAATGATGATTGCATGAGGGAATCAAATTCTCATCTACATTTCTTGATCAGGGTGATGTGTGATGATTTAGTTGATGATTTAACCCCTTTGATGTACCAGTCATTTTGATGATGTTGTGACCAGACATGGGGCAAGCACTTGAGTGCTTGTGCTTGAAAGCACTTTAAGTACATTTTTTGGAGTGCTTGGAGGTGCTTTCAAGCGTTTATTATATGTAAGCATTTATGCTTGTGCTTGTGCTTAAGCACTTTATAGTATTAGTGCTTTAAAGCACTTTTAAGCACAAATGCTGCACTTACTTTGTGCACTTAGCACATCCATTAATAATCTTCTGCTATCATCTTGTATTTAGGCCAGAGAGATGCCAATTGACGGATGCTATGTTCTATAAACTAATGTTTATAAGATCTAACAATAAAATTGACTTAGATAAAATTGTTTATTTAAAGGAAATTTTTGGTCAAAAGTGCTTGTGCTTGTGCTTCAAGCATTTTTAAGTGCTTGAATTTGTGCTTCAAGCATTTATTTTTTGGAAGCAAAATGCTTGCACTTGTGCTTAAGCCCTTTTATGAATGTTTTAACTTGTGCTTCAAGTACTTCATTAAATGCTTGCCCCATGTCTGGTTGTGACTTGTGACATAAATTTTGTTAGCAATGATTAGCTTTATTAAAATTAATGATTAGCACTCAGATAAAAGTATTTCTAATTAAAAATCAGGTTAGCACACTTGAATTTCTTTTAACTTCAGGTAAATAAATAAATCAGTACAGAGATAAAAATATATCTAGCTAAAATCAGGTTAGCATGCTTGAATTTCTTGCAGCTTTAAATGAATATCTTGGAGAGTTAATCCCTCAGGTAAGTTGTCACATAGGCTATGATCACCAGATCGGCTTGTCTTCATTGCACATATTGAATAAGCCTTACAATTAGTATCACAATATGGAGTAGGAGGATGCATCCTGGACATATGGCTATAATCAAAGATAATAAAATAATAATATGCACTTACTAATGGCATACCTATTACCATGATTGTATTAACATTACTTACATACCAAGACCCTTGTATTGGTAATTTGGATTATAGTCATTTATAACACAGCTAATTTTGGTTGGTCATTTTAGAAATATTATCTAAACTAACTTGTAGTATTTTTGAAATAGTGTATCATCCTTTTCAAATCGTTTGATGAGATCATCAAAGTCTCGAGGGAAGCAGTGCTCCATATGATAATCTTGACTTGCAGTATATTCTAGTATCCATTTTGGTTCATTATGTATGTTAGCATCAGTGACGTTCATATAGAACACTTCAAAGTCTAGTAAACTCTGAAAATAGATAGTATCATCATTTACAATAGATACCAGTATTGTTTTGGTATTGGAATAAATTTAGTATTAGTAATAGTTTTGATATGGAAATGTTTTTCAGTTTTATTGTTGGTTTTGGTAGGTACTGTGACATTTTTGTTTTAATTATAGTTTTAGTAGCCTAGCTTCTTTAAACTTGTTTTAATTTTAATATCATAACTTTTTTGAATAGACATTGTGATCACATCCCAAGAATGATGACGGGAGCAGCAACCATCACGAAGAACAGTCCAAATGTCAACTTTGAAATGGTTCAGTGTAGACTATACTAAAACTAATATCCAACATCAATAGTTTTAGTTATATTTTTAGTCGGTGAGAAAATTTTAGTTTTAGTTTAGTTTTAGTTGATCTCACATGAATAGTTTTAGTATTAGTTACAATTTTAGTTTACTAAAATTAATATCCCTTACTAAAACTAGCTTTAGTTTAGTTGACTAAAACAACACTATATAATTATTAAAGCTGTATAGCAGCTACCAATGAACTTACATTAGTAGTTTCAGCATAGTCTCCATCAATAGTGTAGATACGATATCCCATATTGTAGTTTGAGTATGTAGTGACACTTGGACCCATAGCAACAAAACTACAAATACAGTTTTCATATAACAAGATTTATTAAAATAGAAAAATCCTCACTTGACTGGTAAACTGGTGTTAGTTTCATCATAAAATACTTCAAATTCATCTAGATGGGTATGGCCAAAGAACTGACCAACAACTGTTGCTGCATATCTAAGCAATAGTAAAACATACAAGTTATTTAATGATTGTTTTACCGGTTGATTATTTTGTGATAGTTATAACTCCATGTTTTAATACAATCTCCATGACCTGCTGGAATATGACCAATAATATGAACCTTTTCATGTTTGTCTTCTGCAGACTGAAGCTCATCGACAAGCCAATGTAATTGATTAGCAGGGTCAGTCCCATTAATCAGTAGCCACCAATTATCATTATTACAATAATTGGTTTGTAGTGATATAACACGTAAATTACCTCTGACAAGTATCGAGTAAAATCCTCCTCTATAACATTACTTAACATGTGTTACATGATGGAATAATATATACCTTTTAATGGTGTCTAATGCATCTGGTGGCAACCATATTGACCATTCTTCTGCTGAAGCTTGCAATAACCAATCATTAGAGTTAAAATCAGTAATATAAGGAGGTGGAAAACTACAGAAAGTTCATTTCAATAATTATTGAAATTACTTAATTAACTAACCTATTAACAGGGGCACTCTCATGGTTACCAAGAGATGGAAACACTACTTTGTCTGGCAAGTATTTATGCAATAGTTTAACACACTGCTTTAACACATCTAACTGATCTTCACGTGACTGGTTCCATACATTATGTGCTGGGATATCTCCAGTCCAATATATCCAATCAAACTATAATAAAGTTGTTCAATTTATAAGCTTAATATTTATTATACTAACATCATCACTTTTACTGGCTAGATGTTGTAAGAGGTTTTCCAATGTCCACAATGGGAGATCACAAGCATAATCTCCCCAGTAACCTGCTTTGTTACTACTTGTATTACCTACAAAATAATCATGAGTAATGTAGTCTCCAGTCTTTGTAAGTAAAAAGGACTGGTTACATGAGTCTAGTCAAATGGCTAGTACCTGGAGGATTTGGAGGTCGACAACACAATGGTTCTCCACAGTCATTAGTTAGTCCAGGGGTATACTCTGGGTCATAATGAAAGTCTGAGAGATGAAGTATCCTGTTTTTAGCAGCTGTTGGCTATGGATTAATAAATGTTAATTAAAGTTAATTATAATTGCTTATCTTCAACTAGATTGTCCTAAATCAATTGAATGTAGTAATTGACATTAATATTCTTTTATCATAACTTTGAAAGTGAAACTAACACCTTGAAACACAATAGGTGCAACCTGCATTAATTAAAATCAATTATTGCATATTCTATAGCTATTGAGTTATAGACTCTCCCTCCTTATTGGATACACGATAAAGGTCTAGCAAAGGCCACAATTGACTGAGTTTTAATTGACTAATCACATTCAACTACTTAGAAATATGGTAGCATGTGTGGCAGAAAGAACACTTTGTTGTAACTTATGCAGTTGTTGCTAAGTTTCCTTGTGCAAAGTTGTTAGATGCTTGATAACAAGCTAACAAGGTGAAAGTTTAATAACTCTATATCTTAGTAGGAACTGTGTGTTTTAAAAGTCTGTTAACCTTAGAGTGTATCTAAAATACGAGAACATTTGCCCAATTGGCTACATATTTACTAGAGCTACTTTTATTCAAATGAAAAGATCAAAGGAAAACTCAACATACTTGAAGTAATAATTACATAAATTCCTGCCACTAACCACAAATTAAATTGGCAGAGTAACTAGTACCTGAGGAGGTTTCATAGGAACCCATGGAGGTTTGGGTATATTAGGGAGAGGAACATCCCACTTTTGATCCCATGGATCATAAGCCTGTCCACAGTCAGCTCCCAAAAGTACTCCACACAATTCTGCAGGTTTCAATGCAACTTTATCAATGACTCCAAGTACTTCATCCTATAAATATTTACGTGTATTTTATTATGTAGATAACACTAACTGACCTTGAACTCAAGCACAATTCCAGTACAGACATTCTTATCTTCAATTTTTAAAAGGAGGCAGACGTTTGTGACAAACTTTTCAATGTCAGCCTCTGAAGGATTCGTCAGCAACAGATCTTGAAGAACTGCAGCAATCACTTTACAAGTGTCACAGTCCAGAGAAGAAAAGTCCCTTCTTCGAATAGTACTTACAACTGGCAAGGAATTGACACATGTAACGACAAGACTTAATACCGTAATAAGACGAGCTAGAGCCATAACAGTGTTTGTTGCGATTCTCGTCTCCAACCCCACACACACCTAGTACACACCCCAGGGGTGGCAACGTTGTTATGCAGGACACACCCTCACGTTATGTTAATTAATTTCAGGTATAAAATAGGCAGAATAAAGATAAACACTCCATAGAAAATAAATGATCTGCACATATTAGTGAGATAAAGTCAAGTTTTTTTTACATGAATACTATGTATTTACAGATAAGAGAGGTTATGCAACTACTAGTCCCATCTTTCTGGTTTGGCTAGCTCTGAATACTATATAATATTTTAGGTAGCACCTATAGGACTGGCAGCAAATCCATACCTTGTTGTATATTAAGCTAATCCCACCCCCTAAGTATCAATTATACACAGTAAAGTCCTATTTAGCACTATACTTCATGACATCTGAATTAAAGGAATGGTTACATCATTAAAGTGATCATTAAACTATGCAAGCCTTCTAAAAGTACTAACACATGCTGTTATGTAACTAGGCCTGGTATCCAAAAGAAGCAACCGATGAATGAAACATAACTCAGTTTATTGGCACTATAAATGTTGGTTAACATGTCATAAATCAAGATATTGTTATACAAATACAACAAAGTGATCCACTTCCTCTATCAGGTCTCATTGTTTTCGTTATTTTGTTAATTTCCTAGTAATATTGAATCCACGATAGTTTTCTCTTCCTCCTTTATTAGTAACTGTGATAGATATGAAAATATAATTACATGCTTGATCAGCAGTTTTAGGATTACATCATTCCATTGATCACTATTCTAAACTTTCCTAAATCCTAAGCATACTAACACACAATCCTCTGTTAATAATTATGTTTAGTAAATGTATGTTTACATCCAGAAGGACAACCATTTGATCAGTATCTATAATTATGTCAGATAGGAAGCCTATCTTTCCTCATGAATCATTATGTTAATAAGTAATAACATAATTAAAAAAGGAAATACTGATATATATCGATGTACTTTTAGACTTAAAAACAGCAAGGGCAGTCCAATGTATTTTTATGATATTGTACATTTTTTGTCTTCATCACTTGATGCTTGATTTTTGGTTGAAGATGAGTTTGATGATGTATTAGCAGCACCACGAGGAGGTATCTGGTATTTTGAGCGTATTTGGTCTCTCTCTGATTCTCTCTCTTTATGACGCTCGTCTCTCTCTTTGCGTCGTTCCTCAATCAATCTCTGACGCCTCCGCTCTTCTACAAACTTAGAACGCTCAGCAGCAGCCTAAATACAAGTCAAGCATCATGTTAACTAACCATATTATTTAACCTCATTTTGTCTGTCGTCCTCGTTGAGACCTACAGCATTTTCTAGATCCTTTGTCAGTCCTTTCACTTTACTAGTAACTAAAGCAGTTGCTATACTTTCCATTCTTTATGAAAACTATCGACAACAAGCTCAGTGTAAGCGACTATTGCCAACTAACAGCAAATTAGCAAAACTCCACCCAAAGACACGCCCATTTGATAACGTGATTGTTTTTGTAAAGACAATGCCATACACACGTGTGTACAATAAAATCATAGTTGGAAGTTAATAAATCATAAACGACGACCTCTGCGACCACCCTTCCTTCTTGTAGAGTCGGTGGGGATTGGTGTCACATCCTCTGCACACAAAAGTAAATATACATAGTGGAATCAACTAGTACTGACCTATTCTTCCAATCCTCATGCCAGCTCTAGCTAAGGCTCTTAAAGCACTTTGAGCCCCTGGACCAGGTGTCCTTGTTCTAATGAATAACAGTTGGCTACTAATACATTAAAGATATATCACTACCTAGTTCCACCAGTAGCCCGTAACTTGATATGTAATGCTGTCACACCTCTTTCTTTACACAACTGAGCAACATCTTGAGCAGCTAGCATAGCAGCATATGGGGAAGCCTAAAAGAGAGAGAGAGAGTTCAGAAGGAGGAATTAAGGGATATATTTACCTCATCTCGATCTGCTTTGACTTTCATACCTCCTGTGACACGAGCAATTGTCTCACTGAAAAGGACATGTAAACATAAAAATAACAAAGTGGAGTGTCTTTAGGTAACAGAAAACAGCTGTAATATTAGTATTTGTCCTACATATGTTCTAGGGCTGAGACAAAGAACAATTCTGTGATTCAAAGATTCAACGTCTACACTTCATATATTTTTATGATGACACACAATATGGGGAATGAATAATAAGTTATAGTTTGTTTTAAAAGAATAGCTTCCTTGTAGAGACAAGTCACTGTAGCTGTTTTAGAATAACATCTATTGTATATACTTGAGGCAACTACAAAGAATATATTTATTTACTTGCAGACAGCATGAAAGCAAAGCAAAGAAACACTTGAATCTACAGATGAATTAATCTTTCCCATACTATCAATATTCAGCCATCATGGTTAAAATAGGATTGAAAAATAAGCAAAAACCTCCTCCAAAATAGGCACAGAGCTTTTGAAATCTAACAGTAGACTTTTATGTTTTATAACTACATGTGGATTTAATACTAGGATCAAATGCTGAACAGGTGTGGGCAGAAGAAAATAGACAGGAATGAGACTCTTCATAATATGTGTTCTGTGGGTCCATACCAACTTCTGATAAAAGAATTGCTATAGACACCTATCACGATGAAACATTTCCTAACAATACAAGCCTAACATTTATAATTTTGTTTTAACTTCTATTCCTGCTTCAATTCAGTAATTGCTAAAACTCAGAATAGAATAAAATAGTTCTGTTATGGTTACAAAAATGTAGAATTTGTACCATTCTTAATCCTAATAATTATTAGTAGTAATGAATTACTTTGAACAAATTTGTTTACTTATGCTTTCACAATGCCATTAAAAGTGATCTATTGTCCATTACTCTACTTCATTGTTGGTAACCTGAAAAATACCTATAAACACATTTCACTCAAAACAGAATACCTTCTGTCTTTTAGTAACTGAAGAGTAATGGAATTAACCAGCAATCCTTATTAATCCCATACTTATCATTTAGTTAAATTCATGTACTTTCCATCTACCCAATGACTATTAAACCTGATTGCGTAATTTCTTACAACATCATTGATGTCTTCATAATATATTACATGATGTAAATTTTCTTACCGTCCTGATAAATCAGTCACATGGACAAAGGTATCGTTGAAGGAAGCAAATATGTGAGCAACACCAAACACAAACTCTCCTTCTGCTACTTGAGGTCCTAATTGGACGTTCTCCTCTTGATGTATTTTGCCTTTCCTCTTAGCCATCTAAATATTTAACAAAACAAGTTTACTCTCACCTCCCAAAATATTATCGACATGTATCGAATACAACAAAATAGAGTTATTAAATATATAATATACAAAACCGTACGTAAAAAGTTTGTAAAAGGACGTATGTGCTCACTTAGAATTATTGATCAAGAAGGATAACTACCTCACTAGCCAAACCTCAGATTAACCACGTTGAGAAGACAGATACGGAGCATGCGCACTCGTATAATTTCCGATAATATTCTGAGTAGATCCGTAATCTTGGAGTTAACTATCAGTTGGAGGACGCCAGTGCTGAGATTAGAGGAGAAATTTGACAAAATACGACCAGCTCTTTGTATTGTCACAAGTTATAGTCATCAGTGGCAAGGCAGCAATCCAGTAAGTTAATTTTTATGTTTGTAGACTGTGGTGTAATATAAATGACAAAGCATGATGGATGATATAACAATACATTGTTCACCATAACTAGCTGCTAAAGTGTGCTATATAACAGTGTGTGGTTTGCCATTTAATGTGACTAAGGGACTAAGATATATCAATTTTTTGATGACTATAATTATCTCCTAATAAAGAGGATTCTTACTTTACAAGACCATCTTTAAAACATGTACATGTACATTTTATTATCAAATTTAATGTAATATAATTGTACTACGGTTGATGATACATCAATATATATATATATATATATATATATATATATATATATATATACAAGGTCAGGTGATTTTGATAGTAATTACATCAGGTGTATTAATAGTAATAAATTATACTCAAGTGGTTACTTAATTTTATTTGAGAGGTGCATATGGCTACAATTTACTCTTGATTATGATAAAATATTTCTATATCTCTAGTACGTGTGTGTTCTTTTCAAGTGTTATTATGTAATTATCATCATTAGTCTACTTTCTCTATATAATATCTTTAGTATAATATAACTTTGCTGATGTGTTTTTCTTGTGCCATACTTGAAACCTGATTATTCTTGTGTTAGAAGTGTTAATTATTAGATTGTGGTCTCTTGAACCAATGATATTATTCTGGAATTGATATTAGTGGATGATATATTAACAACTACTAAGAAAATGTTAAATCATTGTTTATACTGTATAGTGTAACATTTGGTAGTGGTAGATTGTTAGTTGGTTGGCAGTTGATAAATTTACTGTTTATATTATATTTCTATTAAATCAATTGTGACCACTAGTTGGCACCAAACTGTGGTAAGAACCTTGTTGGGTTTGTTTAACATCACTCAATATTTCCCTTTTAGTATTATGTCTACACCCTACAGCTGTATTTATATTATATATGTTGATAACAATATGTTGATATTTGGATACTAAACTATCTTGAAGTGTTATTTTGTTCAAATTGGTCTTTATTATAAACAAATAACTTTCAACATTAGTTCCAAATAAGAACTTTATTTCTATGTTTACATGTTCTTTCTGTTGACTTACATTTGGTAGTTCCTTAAACATGTATAATAATTGCCAAGATATTAATAATGTTAAATTTACTCTACTCACAATCCATATTAATGACACAAAACTAGTAATTGTTTTATTTGAAGCTGTATTCATAACATTTTTTCTCACAGGAATATTAATACAATATGGCTGACAAAACTAAAAAGACAGTTGAATTAGAAAGAGCTGTCAGTAAAAGTCCTCAAAAAACTGGCTCATTTGGGTTCTCGATTATGGGCGGTGCTAAAGCAAAGTTACCTGCTATTGTGTGTAACATAGAGGAAGGTGGACCTGCTGACATCAGCAAGAAAGTGAGTGTTACAAAATGTGAAAACTCTGTTTATTTTTGTTAGATCAAAATTGGTGACCAATTGATAAAACTTAATGATGAAGATCTCAGAGAATTGGAACCTAAAGATTGTAAGTCTATAATAATTACATGATACATCAAATGTTGGTCATGTGACTCTCTCTGTCGATCTAGTGGTGGTAAGAATACGTGGAGCACCCTCTCCTTCATCATTTGTTTTTGTTGAAGGTATGTATGTAGTATATTATGACTTCTATAAAGCATTGATGATAGTGTGTTTGTGGGAATGAGATACACTTGTATGGTGTCTTAGATGTTTATTAGTCCTCTGTTTGGACCAGACATTTTTTTGATGGGACTATTTAATTTAGACCATCTGTACATGCTAATTATATTACATTAGACATATGTAAGGATAGGAAACTGGGGATGAGACTTGTTGATGTACTTATTGATTCACCGGACAAGCAATATTCAGGCATATAATTTGTCAGTTTGTATATCACGTTTGATAATTTGTCCTTGTTTGATAGACTGTTTATGTAACCAGTTTTATAGTTACTATATAATTTATGAAGCATTCTTATCATATGTGCATCAATTAGAATGTGACTAAGTCATTGTTTTTTTTTTGACTAGATGAAGAGTTAAGAGAGAGGGTGGATCATATATTACGTAGGCAAGAAGAGAAAAGAAAAAAAGACAAAATATCTACATCAACTTCAGAACATTCCATTAAATCAAATGACAAGTTCTCTCCTTCTCATAAAAGAGTAGGACATTCACCTAATCTTACAGCAACCAAAGAAATAGAGATTGAAACTAGTGTCAATATGGAATGTGGGCAGTCTGGTTCAGGAGGTATGTGTTTAATTTAGATATTGCCATTGTACTCTCTCTCTCTCCCTCTTCCTTTTCCTGTTGTAGAGGTAGTCAAAGTAAGAGGTGGAAAGATTGTTAGCTCTACATTAGAAGATAGTCCTAACTTAAAATCTAACGTCACTTCTCCTCCTCAACCTTCACTAACAGGTCAGTTACAAAAATTGACAATGGTATCAATATATGATCCTAAGTGTATGATGTATGTGATAGCAAGTAATAGTCAAGTCTATACTGTCATATTTGACAATGGATTTGTTTGTATAGGTACCAGTACATCTTCTGAACAAAGAAATTTAATGAATTCTAATAGCTCAGGGTCACTTGGAGTAGTTGCAGAAGGAGACAAAGATGATGATAATTTGCCTTCTAGTTTAAGCTCTGAAGTGACAGCAGGAGGTCGAGTCTTTGTAGTAAAACAACGAAGTCATGACAATGGTGATGGATTAAAGACAACTACACCCACTCAAGGGTCTCCTGCAGTAAGAAAAATCCCTACTTCAACAAGTCCTGGTATTGGAAGGAATGGTGTGAGAGTATCACTGAATGAAGAGACGTTTGTGAATGAAATAAATTTTTCTCAAGAACAAAGTGAGATCAATTAATGTTAGAATTTAGAAATAGATTGAAAGTTATCTATATTGTAGCATTAGAGATGACTGGAAACAGTAAAACTAATTTTGATTCACTTAAGAGAAATGATCGAAAGTTTCCTCTTCCTCCTCCTCCTCCTCTTTCCGGAGAATCTGATAAAAGTCCTCAAGTGACTCCTCAATCTAGTGTATGGATGGATGGATGGATGGATGGATAGATGGATGGATGCTAATTGGATAGAGAGGTGGATGAATGGATGGATGCCATTTAGATAGATTGATGGAAATATACTTGATACTTTATTTTTCTCTATAGCGATTTAAAATGGCTTCACCTCCTGCTCCACAAGAGTTAATTGACAAATACACCCCTAGAAGAAGTCCCTCTAAATTACGTCATGATAATTATTCCAAAGCCATTACTTTAGCAAGACAACTATACATGTTAGATGGCTTTAAAAAAAGTGAAATAGCCGAGAAATTAGCTGATATGTAAGTCACAAAAATTTTACCTTTCTTAACCAATCTATTCCTCTTAGGTCAGAGTTTGGTCAAATGGTAGCAAAAGAGTTCCTTAAATTTTTTGAGTTTGAAGAGTTACAATTAGATGATTGTCTTCGTCAATTTCTTGCCTCTTTTACACTTTCTGGAGAGACTCAGGAACGGGAGAGAGTAATGGTCCACTTCTCACAACGATATTTTGACTGTAACCCCTACTCTTATCCTTCATATGGTAATAATTCTATAACTAGCCCCTGAGTAGTTAATGCTTCTGTTGACAGATGTAGTTCATGGGATCACTTGTGCACTACTTTTACTGAATAGTGACCTCCACACTGATGTAAGATAACTCCCATATTAACAATAAATAATTACATTGGATGATATTTAGCATGGTGGTTCTAAGATGACTTTTAGTCAGTTCGTTTTCAGTTTGGAGAGAATTGGTATTAAACTTCCAAAAGACAAATTAAAAGTGAGTACTTGTCATATTCTGTTAGTTCTGACTGTTAATTTTAATTGTAGAGAATGTTTGAGAGTATTAGAAGAAAACCATTGGAATCAGGACAGTAAGTAAATATTATAGATTTTATATTGTTACTAGTCTCTCTAGGGATGACACTGAAAAACACCAACTAGTAGACAGTGGTGAAGATGATACCAAGAGAGTATATCATGTATTGATACCAGGAACATTTGTTGAGGTAGGCAGATGATATGCATGATATTGGATTATTAATGTGACAAGTCTTTGTTGCTACTATCATATTATTGTTCAGAAAATATCAGACAATATAATTTATCTCTGTTATGTACACAGTTATGATTATTAGTGACAGCACATTAGGAGGGCTTTAAATAGAATGTCACATTATATAAAATGATGCAACATGAGTTATATGAATAATATACATGTACATGTATAATGGATTTCACTTGTCTGATGTAGGTGGAATTACCAGAGAGTGCACCTGTTTTTAAAGATGGCTACATTTCAAAGAAAAACATCATGGAAGCAGCCCATAAGAAGGTCCCTCGAGGAAAGCGGCAATGGAAACCATACTATGGTTATCTTAAAGGATTTTTACTTTATTTGGTACCAGTAAGTAAATATATACTATAATAATTGTGTACATAGATAATCAATTATTACTTATTGTACAATGTATGTCAGTTCCACTTCATATACACTACCTATCTTGGTAATGGAAGTAATGGTGTTGATTCTTAGGAACTAAATGTTTTATTAACTATGTAAATTTAGTGATGGATAATAATTTGATTATTGTAATTAGAGTTCTCACAGTAATCATACTGTCCTAATATTGCCATATTGTGGCTACAAAAGTGATAATGCCATAAATCCATGTTCTCTTTGCCATCTTATCTAAATTATGGTATAGCATTGTTTATTCAACAATTAAAAGTTTATAGAGCAGTTTATTCGAGCAACCTTTTATCTCAATGAAAGTTATTTGTACACAAGACATTATTGACAATTATTGTGATATCTACACAGACTGTAATCGTCAATTCAACATAGATTATCATAATTACTCTTCCCTAATACAAACCAGTTATCCAGTCATGTTCTGAAATATATTGTTTTTCTTGATAGCCTAATGGTCGTCTTCAACTTAGTGACACATCTAATGCTTTAGTGATTACTCACTGTCTAGCCATGACTGCAGCTGACTACCATAAGAAAAGTGCTGTGCTTAGAGTAACCACTTCAGATTGGCATGCTTTTTTACTACAAGCCGAGTAAGTAGCAATTGATGGTGGGTGTGATTGTGGGTGTGGTCTTTCTATATAGTCATGTCACTGAAGCACAACAATGGATGGTAGCTATTAATAAAGCAGCTGCTATGTATTCAGCTCCACCTTTAGCTGCTCCTATTGGCTCAGGGTAAGCAGGAGAGGACAATACTGTTTATTTAGTCTGTTCACTTAACAGTGCTGGATTTCAAAGACCAACATTTCCATTAGCTCCAACCAGAAACACTGTGGTAAGATAGGATTTCTGTCATGTACATGTATTTTTATGCAAGACCTTCTTGGTGTTATAATGTCCTTTCCTATTTAGGATCAGCAGAAAGAGGGTCATGACTTGCGTGTAAGGATAAGCACACACTATTATTGTTGTATATTGTTATATTTATTGTTTGTACAGATAAAGTCAATTCAAAAAGAACTAGAAGAACATCAAGCATACAAGAAAGCAGCTACTAAGAACAAACACTCAGCTGTAAGTTCAATTCATGTGTTCCAGCACTTTTCTGTAAATGTGTGTAATTTGGTGCTTTTTGCAATAATTCTGGTTGTACTGAAAAATTCTCTTGCTGTAATTATGACAACTATATTTTATTTTTCTTTAGGAATGGTTTGAAAAGTTAGAGTTTTTACAATATGAAGTGAGTTATTTTAATGCTAGAATCCACTAAACTACTTTTGCTTTATTAGAATAATCGATTTCATATCTATCTTGGATCATTACACTCTGATGCTGTCATGGATTTTCAGGGTCCTCTTCCTACTGGACTAGTCCCCTCACCTTCTATTAGTACATTAGCAACATCTGGTATTACAGATGAACTATTGGGAACAGATCTACGGAGTTCTCCTGTGCCTCAAAGAGTACCACTATATGGGTCTCCATTAAAACAGAAAAGAGAGTCGAGTCCTGGGGATTTTACTACAAGACATCGTCAGTCTGATAACAGATGAGAGAAGACTTAGTATGAACTTGATATGTGATTGTTTCTAGTTTTTCTGTTGTGTGTATATGTTATATAATATATCATAATATTATTATCATTTTTATTGAAATTTTATTGTTCTAATGTTGTTGTTAAATTGGTGGTAGTTGGAGTGTACAGTATAATGGAAAAAGTTGGTGATTTTTGGTAAATCCATGTTGGATACTTCATTAATGTTACTATTAATGGGGTACTGACTGACTCACCAAAACAACCTGCTACACACCATGTTGTAATTATGACTCATTTAATACCTCACTAAGTTGTCCCATTTATCTACTTGTTTAATGGGACATGTTCATGCATGCATGTAACATGATAACATGAATGACAGATTTCTTTTGGCAGCTTTTAAAGTAATATTACAATTGTTATTTTTCAATAAACTATATTGTCTCACTACATGAGTAGACAAGTAGTTGTAGAGATACCATATACAAAATTATTTTGGATAAATGTAGTATATCATAATAACATTTTGCAATATAAAATGAGTTGTATGATATTGACTAATAGTATATGTCACTACTTAAACACCAACTATTTTAGTACCAAAAAAGGGAATTATTATAGATAAATTCACAAAGAATTGTTTATAGCTTCTAAGGTGGACCATTGCCTAGCCGGGTCAAATCCATTGAACTGAAGGAGTGGCTATATCCTAGAGCTTGACGTTTAGCAGCAGGACCTCTCAAAGTAGACACAGGAGTCACAGTAAAAGGTGCAATTGATGTTGAAGAAGTGTTAAGAGGAGTATCCTGTAATTAAGATTAAAATGGTTTTGCTTGATTGAAATTAAACAAGAATATTTGCCTGACAAATACAATATGGAATGTTATCACATGTCAAAATGACCAATGAATCACCTCATGTGTAGTTAAGATCAATTTTATAAACATTAAACAGTGGTATCATTTGTTCATGGAAAATAGTTTTCCCCAACTTTTCTTAATTATAACAGGTTTATATTGGAAATTATGTAACAACTGGTAGAGGGCCTAAGAGACAGATTACCCTAATCTACTCTTAATCTTGGACACATAAATCTACTTATACTGTTTATACAGCATTATGTTTTTCAAAATTCTGATGATTTTCATTGCATACAATTGGTTATTAGCTAATTTGTCTATACTGATTTCTTTGTAATAGATCCAATTCTCCAACATTAATGTGTAGAGAAAGCTAGGCAAATGCACTTTCAAACAAGTCAAGGTAATTATTGCTATTCATTGGTTGTTTTTTTCATGTTGCGTATTGTGCTTCCAACCTGACAAGTACACAAGCATTTACTTACACATTCAGTAAAAGACTCATCCATTGCTTCCAAGTTATGATCTGTGTTTCTACTAATAGGTGTGAATGGTCTGCGAGATGATCGATTGGAAATGGTACGTTTGACCTTCTTCCTAACACCCTTAAAGCTTCCACTATATGTAACAATAACGTAATGACTTTACAGTATCTATCTTACGTGAGAGCTCTCTTGAGAGAGTTACCATCATCCACTTGACTTTTAGACATTGACTGGAGAACTTCAGCAGATGTCTTCCATACAAACTCATCCTAAAATAATGCATAGTTCATCATCAAACATTCATATTAATTTACTGGCATTGTAGAACAGTTAGCATCGGCAATAAGTTGAGAGAGTTGCTTTAAAAGATTGTTTTTCAGTTCAGTCTCTCCGTTTACTTTAAATACCAGTAGTCTCTCTTGAGGATCTTCAGGCCATCGTACCAACAGTCCAAATCCATTAACAACATCTATATATTATATATATATATATAATGCATTGCACTACTGTACAATGATACCTTCATTGTCAATGAAGTCAACAATAGTACGTATGTGAGTGTAAGGTAAGAACTCTAAATGACGATAAGGTTTGATAGGACCCTTCATAGCCGAAAATCCATGACCACTTCTTATCTTTGCCATCTATCAAGAGGATATGATAGATTACTGATAACATTGTCTTGTGTTACTAACTTCCATACTATCTGAGAACAAAAATAAAGCTATCGAGAGAACTTTTGAGCCTTTTCCAGCAGCTGTGTTAATTTCCACAACATCAAAACGAGAGATAAAGGAACGATGGGAAGACAAAACAGTTGCCTAACAACCAAATTAATTGCGTAATATGAGAATAATAACTATATTGAAACTTACTGGAATATCTTCAATCTCTCGAACCATTTCAAACATATGCATCTGTCCTTCTGTCCTACGTTTGTCTTCATTGATATGACTATTAAAACAATAATGTGTTAATTAACATTAATTGAGTAGAAACTCACTTCATGACTGTTTTAAGGGACTCAACTGCTCTTTCAAGTGATTTATGATCATGATGAGATGACTCTGTATGTTTCACTAGATCTAATAAAATACGTCACATATTTTGTTTAATAAGAATTATTTGTAAATACCTTGTAAGAGCAGAATAATACGAGGTATTCGTTGAACTGGTGTGATAAGCAATTCTGCTAAAGTTTGACGTCCACATTCAGGACGAGACTCATTGAATTTAAGGAAGGCATGAAATCTTGGATATTGTTTGTCTGAAGTCATTAGTGCTTCCTTAGTCATCTCAAAGTAATTGACAAATGGAGGATATACTCTTAACAATTCATCTGCCTACAAGACCAAAAAAACAAGTCTGTTAGTACATGGTCTAGAGAAAGGCTCTTAGGAATTTTAAAGGAGAGAGGAAACTTTTTTGTGAATGATACAGTGCTGTACCTTACCTGTTCTAAAAATATTTTCCCAATACAACAGTCTGGAGTCCATTGAGCTATCTGCTGCTCTAAGCCAGTCTGAAACACAATTGTGACAGAGTGTATCACCACTAAGCCATACCTTGATATTAGTGTGAACTGCAAGAATATCGGGAATATTACCAAATATATTCTTAATATTTTCTAGACTAAGTATTGGACCTCCTCGTTGACTGGGCTGTTGTAAAGGAACCATGAATTCCTAGACAGACAGATACAATTGACATAGAGTAAAACAATATATTTTACCTTAACAATTGTATTCAGTATTTTGACAAAGTTGGTCTCAGTCTGTAACAACTCAGCAACAATATGATATCTAGCTAGGTCTTCTTTAGTAGAGGCAGGGTTAGTACCAGTTGGTGTGGAAGTAGTTGTAGAGGTTGTTAGACTGGATGGCTTCTTAGTTATATCAGTTTTAAGAACTTGTCCTGGAGGAGGGTTAGAAATCATCTTCAAATAACAATGCAAGAAACAAGTCTTAAGTGTGACACATTTGTCAAACACACCAACCAAATTATTAGACAAACTTTAATATGTTCAGTTTTACATGATCTTACTTGCTATTGGTGATGATAGTGACACTAATGAGGCCTCCAATAAACTGTCCATACTAATGAGAGAGGCTGCTGAGGCATTGTGAATAGAATGACGTTTACGTCGACATTCCTAAATTTATCATCATAAAATGATTTAATATAATGAATATACCTTAGCATAATATACTGCCTCATCAGCACATGCTTCAATTTGAATACTTTCCCAAAACCACTAGAATAAAAGACAATAATAACTCTGTCCATTCATCCAGCAATCTTCTATTTCTTACTTGTTGTTTGACAATATGAACTCTTGATGGAATAGTTAGTGGAATATTCATTGCCTCCACTCCATTAGCCACTACAACATGAGTCATCTCATCATTGTCAATATCACATACAACACCACCTAGATATAAAATAGAATATTTTTAGTATGACACATTCAAACTTAGCCTACCATTATTTTGGGCTATCTCTCTAACATGTTTAGACTCTGTCTCACTGAAGCCAAACAATGCAATATGACAACCAAGAAATGGAAGTTGTTTATAAATCATCTAATGACAACACATAATGACATTATATGTTCATCTATTAAATTATATATTATGTTAAGACTTGATTATAAGCTTGGCCAATTTTAAACAGGCATACAAAACCCATTAAAGCACAAAACAACCAATATCAGTCCTTAACATAACACACACACACACACACACACGCACACACACACACACACACACACACACACACATTATATAGCATGTATAATATTATTTTTATCTGTTAAACAATCAACTATTACATACCATATTGCTGTCAGTAGCAGATACATTTCTGTGTAAGAGACAATCATGATGTGTTCTCTAATAAATGTATTACTTACATGTTGTCTCTGTTCTCCCAACACTTATGGACCCATTCCCCACTCATAATGTGGATACCAAAAGTTACAGCATTCTATATGAATATTATTAGTCACACATGATCACAAAATAACAAATTCTGTCCTCATAATTATATACTCAAACCATGATTAAATTATGTCTTCTTAGATTTATGAAGTAATGGATTTAGCAATATAATTTATAAACTACTTTGTTATAAATCATTACTCACTTTATAATTGGTTCCAATGACATTATTGGCTATGACATGTGTGATAGCAGATGACACTTTATTTCGAACACTACCTCCCATCCAATGTATCATATCACAAAGTTGACGCTACATCAATATTGTCATTATAATAATGTATACATTAATGATTACTTACTGCTAGCTCTTTATCCCCTTTAAATCCAGTGAGACATGCTATAACTCCATCCATAGTACAAGAATAAACAGGTCTTTTCCTGTCTAGAAGTGGCTAATGATACTAGATACTCAAAAAAGTAAACATTGTCAGATACCTTACCAATTTACGATTGACACAAGATTGAACACACGGAGGACCAACAATCCTATAGTAGCAGTTAGATTATGATAGATATACAACAAAATATTTATTAATATTAAGTAGCTTATAAGAACACTCATTAAGAGTGTTCAGGTTACTTGTGTTGACGTTAGATTATAAGTGACTTTGTTTGTGTTTGAAATGTGCCTTTACCTGTATTTTTGTTTTAAGAGATAGTCAAATATTTTCCCATTAAAGTCTTGACAAATAAACACAATATTACAACCATCTGGAACATGATCTGGCATATGACAACCGTCAAGAGAATAACACACTTCAAGCCCCAGGATCTAAAAGGATGATAATAACATAGTACAACTACAGCACAAATATACTTTTAAGGACTTCTCTAATTGACTATCTTTACAATCTGCAATGATACATCCAAATGTCTTCTGTCCTTTACCATTTGGTATTCCATTATCTAGATGTATATATGTATGAATATATATATATATATATATGTATATGTATATACACACACACACACATATACATACATACATACATACATACATATATATATATATATACATATATACATATACATATATATATACATATACAATATACATATACATATATATATATACATATATATATATATATAGATAGATAGATAGATAGATAGATAGTTACATATGTAGATATATATATATATATATGTCACATGAGCAGAGTAATAAGACAACAATTCAATGTAACTAAAATGTTTGTATCACAAAATATGTATTGTCAGTCAACCAGAAAAAGCTATAGACCAGAGCTGACAGCCCAACTCACTCAGATCTGTGACTTCTTCAGTGGGACTGTCTTCCTCTTTTTCATATTTATCGAATATGACTGGTACAAGATATTTTTTCGGTTTGTTATAATTAGAAGTATAAGAGAATCCTCCATAACTCTCGTCCATTGGAGCTACCTCCATGTAAATTCGGTTTAAAAGTTTGAACCCGTCTGGCGGGCACATACACGTTAGCACGTGATCATTACCGGACATTTCCGCTCAATCTTGTTACTAACTTGATTGTTTAAAATTAAAATTAAAATTCTAAAATCAAAGATTAATGGAATGATTAATAACTATTACTTGGCGTATGTATATATTTCATCTTCACTTTCATCATCCGAATTATCATCCAAACTGACACTGGTGTTGTTATAGACTTTGTGTAAGTCCTTGTTTGTATTGATTGGCTTTCCAGAGACAAATCTGATTTCATCAGACGAATAGAGCACAGAATATTTGACTCCAGACTTTCTAACTGCAGCTGTAAGTCTTTTACGATTCCAATAGAAGAAAACAATCAAAGCCACTACAAGACTTATCACCAACAAACAAGCAAATGGAATAACAAACATAGAGATCATTACAAAACGAGAAGGGTGAAAGAAATCATTTGATAAAGGTGAGCGATAACTTACAGCTGACACAGTTGCATGTAATGGCATCAATAAATTGCTACTGGTCAAATGTGAAGATTCCAGAGGACCATAGTTAGATGAGAAGTTCAACACACAGACACCATTGCTTTTGTAATAGGTTGGGGGACAAGTTAGTTGACAGAGCATGGAGGGGGTAAGTACTAGACCAGTTTGACACTCAATGCACCTATCATTAGCACATCTTGTACAATTATCTGGACAGCAGCCACTATGAGATGATAGAGAGGCTCCCTGTATACATTGAGTACAAGTTGTCTTGTTAGTACAGGCTGTACAGTAT
Organism: Xestospongia bergquistia; assembly: GCA_963965975.1. Classification (NCBI taxonomy): domain Eukaryota; kingdom Metazoa; phylum Porifera; class Demospongiae; order Haplosclerida; family Petrosiidae; genus Xestospongia; species Xestospongia bergquistia. The sequence continues at coordinate 3,220,589 of OZ014419.1, forward strand.
GTTGGGCAAGTATAGCACATAGTGCCACTGAGATATGTACGAGGGGGACATACATCTACACATTTAAATGTAGACACATCTCGTAAATGTTTACAGGTGTCACAATATTTTGGACCAGTTCTTGAGCAACCAGCAGCACATTCAGGTGAACATTTTTTATGAATATTATTAACAGCTTCAGGTTGTGAATCAACACCATAGAAAATAAGAGAGAGACTATCCAAATGAACTTTTGTTCTTCTGTCTACAGACATTTTAAGTAACCAATCTCCATGTGGTTCTTCTCCCCAAGACATAACTGTCATAAAAGGCCAGTGATTAAAACCTTTGTGATGATTATCATATTTGCGAGGTTGTAACAATGTTGAAAGTGTACCCTTAGGGGAGCGTAAGGAAATATGTACGTCCCCTCTTTTGCCATTGACAGTTGCAGTAATGATAGCTTGGATATGTTCAAGATAATCAATGGAAGGGCAGTTTTGTTTGGAAAGATTTATTGTAATCTGAATAGGTGATCCATGAGTGCCTGTTCTCTGACTGAGAGAAAAAAAAATCATATGACCATCAAAATATTTATCAATAAATGAGAGAAAAAAAAATCATATGACCATCAAAATATTTATCAATAAATTCTAAGTCTTCACATGTTCTATTTATTATAAGCTAACCAGGAAAACATAAACCAAGCTATACTTGCATTATACAACATAATCAGTTAAGACAGTATTACACAGAACAGTCTACAATACACAATTTTATAATACAATATATTATTTTGTTACATAATGTACACTTACTGCACTGTAACAATATACTATATATAAAAAACATGGCAGCAAAATTATTAGTGTGGCACTTACACAGAAGCTAGTGTAACTGAGATATTACAGACTCGTTGTTCTTGTACATTAATCCAATATCGAGCTCGGTTAACAAGGGAGGCAGCATCCATTAGTCCAAATCCATACTTATGGCTGATTCTTAACCCAGCACCATTGACCTGCCAGTGTGGATCAATAGGGATAGATGAATTACTGGAGTAAATAATAATATACTGGACATCTCTCCATGTAAGATCAGAACTAAAGTGATAGTATCATAATATGGATACAATTAAATTAAGTCATCTTACTTGGCTTCCAGTGCTAATGCTAGTAAACCAGCAGCCATTGGAGCAGCTGCTGATGTACCAGTATGATACTCAGTACATTTATGACGGAGATCAGTAGTAACCTATATATAGATATTGTCATAATTACATGCAATTCAGAATTATTTGGTTGTGTCAACATGTAACTCTGTATTACTATCATTTAATAGCAAGTTCTTGTCATACACTATTTCATTGGTTATATTAAGCCCTTGTTGTGATTGTCCTTGCAGAATTGCAGTCATAATAATTAATATAGGTAGTGATTTAAATTGCTTTCCTCTATGTTTTCCTAATATTTTAAGCTTTCTACTTTCTTGAATACAAACATGTGACAAACAGAAATTTTTAAACAATATTTGAAATTTTATTGTTGTAGAATGCACAATTTTCAAATGGTGCTTTCCCAAAAGAACACAAACATACACAAACTAAGTGCTGTACCTCACTCAAATGTTGGACATGATAATATCTAATTGTTTTAGCTTACAATCTGTTTTTCTCCATTTGATCCACTGCTGTAAGTGGCAGCTAAAATAGATGAACATTCCTCAGCATACCACGGAAATTGATTATGTTCAGTGACAGCACTAATAGCAATAGTGTAAGGACTGACTACATAACCATCACAGCTGCAACTATCTTTTGAAGCCCCACCATTACCAGAGGCCCAAACATATATGGAGCCTTTACCACCACGCCCCTAGAAAACCAACAAAAAATAAACTACTAGTATACATTAACAATCATGGTAAACAGCTTCCACTAAACAACTTTTTTATCTACCTTGCTTATTCCTTTCAAAAAAACATGTTTAGTGAGTTTTCCTGGACCGTCAAGCGATCTACCATCATCAGTAGGACCCCAACTACTGCTATAAATATCAATATGTTGTGAGTTAAATGAAAGTGAACTAGCTTCAACAATATCAGTAACATCACCATCCAACATACGAACACCTGTTATTTAAATAAATTGATAATAGCTTATAATTGATCACTTTATCCCTTACCACCAATACTGGCATTATAAGCTACACCCACAGTGCAGATATTGTTTAAACCAGCTGCAACCTCACCAGCGCATCGAGTACCATGTCTGTTTTCATCACTTGGGTCATAGCGTGGAATAGGATCAGAATCATGAGAATTAAAATCATAACTAGCGTGAGGATCCTATAAAAATAGGATAAGTTAACTTTAGTAGAGTCACCAAAACAAAAAACAAACTTACATAATTATGATGTAAGTCAGGATGGGTATACTCAATACCTTAGAGGAAGGAATGTATTAAGTATTTGTTAAACAACTGTATTCACTTACCATCATCTATTATACTAACAACTACTCCTTTACCAGTAATCCCTTGATCCCATACTGGTTGTACATTCAAATCTAAATATTTACGATGCTAGATGAAATAAAGAGGAGAATAAACATAACAAAACAGTGATAATAATAGAGCTACACTTACCAGATACCATTGTTTAGACCACCAAGAATCATGAGGAACTACATGACTTCTTTTCACTCTTTGCTTAGCTACTTGTTGTTCCACAAAGGTCACCTGTAGTAAGTAGATCATTGATTTAGTAATAACAAATAAACTAATACTGACCTCTTCTTCAGATAAAAGAGCTTTATGTTTGTGATCAAGTGAGCGAATTGACCGAGAAGGTGACTCCGAGTGTACAAAGTGGTACAAACCATTCAGACTACCTATCTGTATTAAGACAAACACAGTAATACATAGGTAGTATGTCATTCTCTACCTGGCCCTTGTTGAGAAATCCATGAGTCTTGGCTATTCTGTTTGCAACATCGTCTCCTCCTTGTATTTCTACTGCCCAGCTGTTTGTGTAATAGTCTTCGTCTTCTTTATCCTCAGCATAACATAAAGTTATAAAGTACACATAGAGAAAAACAAGAGAAACACTCTTCATCGCTTACCACTAATTACTTGGAGCCACACCCTTCATCCGTTAGCAAAGCTACTATAGTTCATAGTATTACCAATACAGAAAATTTATTCATCTACACATAGATTTACAGGGCTGATCTAGAACAATTTGAAACTGTACATTGATTGACCTGGGAGGCATGTGTCACTTTGGTACTGATGCTGTGGCTAGGAACGAGACCACTAAATAGAGTTTCATCAAGTCCTACTAAAGTACTTGGGGATCATGAAATGGTTGGTCCTAATAAGACTCTGATACACGCAGTCTAAAAGTGTTCACTCTTTGAAGCATAAGAGGGACCTTTAATTTCATTCATATAATTTCAGATAAATTATTGTGGACATAACAAAATATAAGGTTACATAAATTTCAATATTGCTGGTATTGTCTGACACTATATAGACTGTGGTATACACTACAGAATTAACTTAGTAAGTTCTCTGCTTAGATTTTTCTAGTGCCAACTTGCTGAAAGGAGACCAACTCTAATAGCTGAAGAAAGAAATACCATATTTATTGCACACACCCACACACGAACACACACATACATATTTACTCTCTGCATCCAAGTAATGCACACTATTGTATAGACAAGTATCTCAATACATCTTATTATAGGATCTCACATTAACATCTAAGGAGGTTAAGTCTCAGAATGTCAACTCCCGTTATACCATACATCTACTTCCCACTATATCAACTATCAAGAAAGTCAGTTATACATGTAGTTTGTTACATTTCCACAGTACTTATAATAATTCAAAGTCCAACAAGTCAACAACATACAATATCCTTTGGGTACCTATGTAAATGCATGGAATACTTCAACTTTCTCTCTGGGTCATCCTAGCTACTATCTTTTCTGCTTTCTTTTTAGCAGATTTTGATGCATGATTATGATCTCCTCTGACATCTTTGACAATTTCATCCTCCATTGTGGTCTTAGCTGAGCATAATTAATTGGAACATCACCAAAATTCTTTACCATCCTTTCTGTTTCTAATAGTCAAATATCTATATCCTCCAATATCTCTATCTTCCACTTTTGTGTGTAGTAATAAAGTTGTATTCCATCATAAACTAAGAAAACATTGCTAAATTGCTGCTTTTATATACTGAACTGTCTGAATTGATAAACTTAATTTGTTTAATTAATACACAAAAACATCAATGACCATATAAGGCTGTAATGCTAAAATGAAATTTGTAGGGGCTGCTATATGGTCAATTACTACATGTACCACAAATTATCATCTAAAAGCTAATTCTAAAACAGAAATGAAAGTTGGCTTTTGGGAGTTGACATTTTGAGAAGTTAACATTTTGCCTTTGAGAGTTGACATTTTGGGAATTAACCCTAGCAGGAGTCCATTATTATAGAGCACTCCCATGTGAATAATTGTCTCAATTTTCCAAAACTAGTCATGCCGTCATTTTTAGACATGCACCTGGGCAAGAATACTAACTATGACAAAGGCTGGCTAAATTATAGCTCATTGTTCAGGTTCACTTTACTTTAACCCCAAATACCTAAATAATTTCACTACACCATGAATTGCATATAAGTCACAAAAGCATAAGTAAGCATCTCTACATAACAAAATTCTTTAACTAGTCTCATGTACAAGATTCTTATAGAGGTAGGAGCATAGCTGAGACAAACTACAGTTACACATATTATAACTCAGATATCTGTGATACATTTATCATAATTAATTTAAACATCTAAAAACAGTAATGTGACTAGAATGGCAAAAGTACCCGATACACTAGCTGTGGACTATCTCACTGGATTTGGTAAAATGCTTTTGTAAGTCTCATTTTAAGAGGTAACATGTCTTTGTACTAATACAACATCTTATTACAAAGATTAATCATTTACACTATATACAAAGATTAATCGTTAATCTTAAGTATGTGTGGTAATATGATGTCATGTGACCTTGATATCTTTTGAGTTTTGTAGAAGTGGGAAGTGTATGAGAGTCCTAGTATTCTTAGTTCATAGGTAAGAGACATCTAAGTGGATATACGGAGGGCAATATCTCTTTAATACATAGACAAAACAGAATTATCAAATATATAGATAATTGATACATGAACAGAGAAATGACAACTAATTGTAATAATTATAGAAAGATTGATAATATTTTAAAATGATTAAACAGAGTCAGACTACTTGCTTCATAAAATGACTCACTATATCTTTGACCATTCAGTTAAAGAATGTTTAACAATTTTTGTAATTTTCTCTGTTTAAAATGGTAGGTGTGGTTTTCTTGTACACATAGTTGGACATTAGCTTAATTATTTATGCGTGTGTTATGTAGAGCAACTTTAGTTAATCTTTCTGTTTCTGCTCTCTTTCTTTCTTTATTCCTTCTGTAACTGATGCTTTAAACTGAATGGCTTGTTTGTGGCTTTCAAGTGCTTGCTGGCGGTGTTTCTCCCAAACTTCAGGAAAAAAGCTCTTCCTGTGGTAGTATGCAACGCACAATACTGCTAATGAGAGTCCAAATGCAACGGGAAAAATATGGAATCGTTGAGACATTCCTGGAGTTCAAACAGCATTACAACTGACCCAACCTTTTAACGCTTCATGTGTCCGCCCACGCACGGGCCCACTCATAAAATTTAAATTATCCTTTTCCTAAGTATAATTATGCTAATAGATAGAATGCATACAATATGATGGGATAAAAATAAAAGATGATACATTTATATGGTACACAGAAATTAAGTTACTATGAATGGTGGAAATGATGTTTCAACATCATTTTTAAGTAATGATAATGAATAGTAGAATTTAACGTCATTAGTTCCAAAGAAAATGAGTGGATGGAATGAATAATGGAGGGTAGCAGGAGATTGAGAGAAAGATCTGAAACATTGTTAGGGTGATAGTGATTAGAGGATCTTGTGGGAAGAGGTTGGAGTGACAGAATATATACCATGCATGAGAAAAAGAGAAACCATTCATAAATTTGAAGAGGAGAGTAATTTATAAGAAGCTCTATGAATTGATAAAAGAATCAGATTTAAAGTTGAATGATGTTGTCATAGTTTGAATACTAGTTTTGGAGCAGATTTTCAGTACAAACTTCTGGATGCTTTCAAGACATTCAATGTCAGATATTGTGTACATGTATGTACAAGTGTGGGTCCCAAAGTGATGGACAGTAGGATAAATACAGAGAAACAAGAGAACTGTACAAGTTGATTTGTGATGATGGAGAAAAAAATTGATAGAAGTTGTGGAAAATATAACCGAGGATTCTGCATGACCAATTCAACTTGAAAAATATAATTGTATTTAAGGTTTGTTGAATTTTATAGTATAGTAGAATTTTACATTAAAGTGTTATAGACACAGCAATAATTACTTAATACTTACAGTGTGTATAATATATATATATATTACTATATATAAAAATTGATTGGTTAACCATATCAAGCTATGGGTTCATATTACAAACATGATGAGATAGTGAGAAATTTAATAAACACTACTTACTCTATTCTCATTACTATATAATGTACTAATGACAAGTCATTCGTTTATTGTCAGAGTTATAAGATTCTGTATAGTATCTCATTAGACCATAATCTGATCTGTATGAACAATAATGCACTTCTTATGTTTACACTAGGCTGTAGTAACATGGAAGGATGAAGCATCTGTTGCTTCTCTTAATAGAAAATTCCATTGTCTACTTTTGTATACACCATTACTGTCAGTAATATCTGGGTGGCTGTAGTATATTAGTAATTAAAACTGAGTAGTATTATACTTCTCAGAATCTTATTGTGTATTATTTGTAACCGAAATGACAATGGAGTGGTTAAATCAACCAGTCAATTTTTAAGTATATTGCCTTAGTAATTTATTAGATTCTCAAAGCAAATGAAAAATTTATTTTTTGGCAACCAAACAAGTTGTTATCAACAATTCAATTTTAATTGGGTGGGTATGCGTGGTCGGGGCGGATATTTTGCAAGGTCAAAAGGTCAGTCGAATAGTCCAGTCCAGACAGCTGTTTGTCATGATTGTCGCCAAGTTCCTCATACTATCGTCTTTTCTCTGTACTGTTAATATCGTTTGGTCTTTTTGTATCAACAATGTTAGTACTGTTCTTGAGATTCTTCAAGACACCACAATTAAGGATTGCAACCTAGAGACGACTACCGGCGAATATTATAACTGTCCTAGTCTACAAGCTGCTTTAAACCTAACAGTGACAGATAGTCAAATATGTAACCACTTTATCATTAGCCTTCACTCTGGTGTACATCATATTACTGTGCCTATTATCACTAATGCATCAGTTAGCATTATAGGAGATGGAACAGTTAATGTTGTGTGTACGTTTGATGCTGAACGAATTTACTATCAAACTGGTAATCTTCATTCCTTGTATTTCAACATATCTTACTCTGTTGATGTCAAGAACATCAATTTTGATCATTGTCCATTTCCAATTCGAATATTTGAAGTAGACAATATAATGATTGTGAACTCAACATTCAGGTATATTTGATATCATTTAATTGAAAATATATAACCATGATGCCCAGACTATAGTGCTTAAATGCTGTCTCATGTTTATATTACTATAGATATTTTACTGAGGCTGTATTTGATATACACAACAGTATAAATGTTACTGTGTTCAATTGCTCGTTTCTTCATAATCGTGGTACTGGAGTTATTCAGGAACCATATCGTGGTAACACTGGTGCTTTGGCCATCACATATAACTTGATGAGTTCATCTGCCAGTAATCCTAATATCACTGTGACATCATGTAACTTTATTAACAATTCTGCACTGGCTACAGTTCATTTCAGATCATCAAATCAGGTCTTTGGTAGTGGTATTTTCACTGGAAGAGGTGGGGCTATGGCTGTGTTTGTACGGGAACATTATTTCAATATTACTGCACATGTTTATGGCTGTTATTTTGAAAAGAACATGGCTCGTTCTTATGCTGGTTCTATTTACTTTTTATTTACAGGACATGGTAGTCATTATGGAGTAGCTCATTCCTGTCAATTTGTGAATAATTTAGCTCAACAAGGTGGTGCTGGAGTTGTATTTGTAGGAACAAAAGGTAATCAAAATACTCTTAACACATTTCGTGCTATCAACTGTACATTTATTGGAAATAAAGCATTTATTGGAGCAGGATTATATTATTCAATTAATTTGAACGGTGAACACACAAATATTGCTCACTTAAATGGCAATACTTTCCTATATAATTCCTTATCAAATGGTGATGATGGCTTTGGTGCAGCCATTGCAGTTGATGTTGCTGATAACTATAATGATAAAAGTTCCTTTCCAGTGAACACAATGACTAATACGTGAGGAAATTGATGGTTATAAAAGTTATAAGGATGAATTGTTATAACATATCATTAGTAATCACACAACATCATGGATAATAGTAGACTTTGGATAAAGTATATATACACATTGTCAAGTTTAGTTGTGAAGCATAGCTAAGTTAAATTTACCACTTTGTAAGTTTACTTTTACTTTCCATATGCTATTAAACAATAGCCATAAATGAGTGACCATGTCCAACTATTCATAATTGAATTAAAGCAACTTCTTTTCATAAGAGATTTGCTTACATGACCTTAGTACTTTCAACCTAGCAATCTTCACAGAACTACAACAGATAAATATTATAGCCAAGTATATGAAGTTTAGATATTAATTATTCAATGACAAAACTAATTACATGTTCTAAATTTTCTCAGTTTTATCGCCAATAACTCAGGTAGCAACAGTATTGTTAGTATTGGATTTCTGACATTCAAGATGGCTGGAACAAACAGCTTTATAGGAAATAATGGATCAGCGTTCAGGGTAGGTAATGTTCATTAAAAATGCTCATATGTTTTAGAGTATATTCATTAATCTTTTTTCATAGGTGGTAGGTGCTAGAGTTATAATGAGTGGAAGTATTGAATTTATCAACAACACTTCAATTGATGGAGCAGCACTTTACTTGCTCTCTTTCTCTCAGATACGTTTATCTAACAAGGCTCAGTTATTATTCCATGGGAACTCAGGAAGGTAAGTGGATTTAAGTATGTCCCATATAGTAGGTGTCAAGTTTATTTTAATGATTTTGACCAGTACTACTAATTAATGCTTAATTTGCTAAAACGTAATCTGAGTTTTATGTACTCCTTGATATTGCAATACATAGTCACTACTAGCATTGATATGTCTCCTCCTGATATGTCGGAGGATCAGGAAAGTGATATGTCTCCTCCGACATATCACTTTCCTGTATTAGTAATAAAACATTATAGCAACTGTTGTGGTACTGTTCCACATTTTTCTACAATCCAATGGGACTGTGGAGACAATTGCCAGTGACCCACCAATGACATGTAGCATATAAAATGATCTATGTAATTCTGTATGTATAATTATAGTAAGACAATTGATATAAAATTTTAATATAAACTCACGACAGCTGTATATAATATCTTTTACTCTATAATGACATTAGTAACATGTTAACTTATTATATGCTAGATATGGTGCCAGTGTGTTTGTGTCTGCTGTATCATTAGTACAAAGTTTTCAACAACTGCCTTATAATCCTCAATGTTTCTTTGTACTGGAAAGTGATTCCACCTTACCACCAATACTTTGGCAACAGGTAGGTGACATTATAATAACTGATGTTTTGATCTAATGATGGCTTCTTGACAGACAAACTTACCGCCATAATATGACTGATTAGTATTATTAATAAATACTCTTTGTGTTGTCAAATTATGCATACCTGTATATTTCAGACTGGAATTAACATCAATTTTACTGGCAACATAGCTTGGTTTGGTGCTGCAGTATATGCTACCAGTTTAACATCTTGTTCCTGGGTTAGTAACAGAGTCAGACAATCATTTGATGAGTCATTCTTTCCTCAATGGCCTATCTTCCATATCAGGTAACTGCATGTAGTAATGGGTAGATAGTTTACAAATCACATTAATAGTAAGTGTAATAGATGCGCTACATAGAACATATAACACTCATTTGCCATAACTGTTTACATTATTGATACCAAGTTTGGTCATTGAAAACACTGATTAACTTAAAGAGATCCTATAACTTTGTAGTTTGATATGGCTTGTTTATAAAGTTATCCAATAAGGTTAGAGTCTATGGCTATGGAAACTGTGTGGGTGAAAGAACTATTACCATGAGGTCTAAATACACAATTGTGGGTGCTTTATTTTGGTTTATAGTCTACTAAATCATAATTATACCATATGCTGTGTTAATTGGGTATACATAAATTGATTTGAAAATGATTTTTGTCAATCAGCACTTGTGGTCTACTTTGATACACTTGAATTTTGACCATTCCTGTAGGTATGCCTATCTTTTTGTTACAGTCCAATGATAGTGGAACATATTATGAATGTTTAAGGAGATATATCTAATAAATAGTATTAATTGTAGTAATGAATTTCTTAGACTTTATGGTTACATGCATATTGCTAATATTTTTATAGCAATGACAACAAAAACATTGCATTTCAAGACCTCTATAATCAAACGTATTCATTTGTGACTGACTCTGTCAGACTTGATACTGACATTAATCAAGTGAGTGGGTGGCCTGGTCAAACGTTTAATTTATCACTCAAGGCTCTGGATGAGTTGGGAAATCCCTCAGGATCATTGACACGTTTCTCCTTTAATCCTAATAATAACTTGCTGGTAAGTGAATTTACTGAACATGTACATGATTATAGTCATATTTCTCATGGTCTCTTCATCACTTTAATGCAGAGATTATATTAGATATCTTCCATTTCTTTTATAAGTTAAATAATTATTATGATTATAATAATTATAGTATCTCTAAAGAAACAGTAGCATATGTTGTCTTTATTGTTTTATTCTGTTGACTAGCAATATAATATTAATCCACACTCACTAACATAGATTACATTTGCTGCAAATGCTAAAGTAAAAAAGTAATTTGTACTATTGCCTCTCTAAATTTCAAAATTTATAGAATCAGAAGATTTTTTATTATATACTTGGTATTTATAACCTTGTTATATATTAATGTTTTTTATTAAATGAAAAAGAGAAGTGTGTGTGTATGTGTGTGCATTAATGCATGTGTGCATGTGAGATTACATTGTAGTACTTACAGTAAATTGTATTGAATTTGTTGGTTTTGATGTGTGCAGGTGTCTATAGATTAATTATATTCAACAATACAATGGAAACAATCATAACTATATAGTTGTCAAAGCAATCTTAGGACCACCTACCTTTATTATCATCAATATGCTACTCTAAATAAAGCCATGCATTAGTTTCTGGTTACATTTCTATCTGTTTGTATAATTTGTTATTGATGTATTTGTATATACATAATGATTGTTATAATAGAGAAAAATTAATTAGGTAAGTGATTACTCTTATCTTTTTAGAATGATCTGGATAACTCTCACATTTTTCCTGATACTGTCCTAATATCACAAGAACCTTTTATGGTCAATTTCACCTATCATTTAGTCCATGAGACCGACAACGAATCTCCTAACAAAACACTAGGCAATATTGCCATCTTTCATTACGGTGTTCTGATTACTAGTAAAGAGGTAATATCATTTTTCATTATGACATAATTCATACATAATATAGTTGTAATAGATAAAATTAGCTTTGGAATTTGAGTGAGCATTTTGGACTACAATGTTGTTCATGTCTTCCTTTAAATTGATTAATCTTGATTCTTATACTATTATCATACTAACGATTATTATATATTATAGACTGATGCTACATTCATACCTCTGATTTATCAAGACTGTATTGGAGGATATACATTAACTCCTGTTACTGATACTGCTAGTCATAGAACATGTGAATGTGATCAATCAGTACGTAATATTCTGTCATGTGAACAAAACCAAGATACTATTATTATTGAGGTATACTGCATGACCTAACTTTAATTCTAATACATTTTAGTGTACTAGAAATTGCCTTCCAACATGCTACAGTTTTCTTTATTGGCTGTCAAAAACTTGCATTTAAACATGCAACAAACAAATAAATTAATAAAAAATAAAATAAATATAGGGATGTTTGGTACCAGTCCAATACAAAGAATACAAGCAAGATAGTAGGAATCATTCCTACACAATAACACAAACAATTAAGGATATTCACCAAAATCACTTAAATAACATCAGTGATATATTCTGTGCCTGAGTGTGCTATTATGTAAAGATGATGCAATTGCCAATAGCATATTTCCTGTGGAAAGAATACATTGTATATATAATAGGAAATTTAGTGGTTTGATATGAATCAAAATGCAACTGTAATATAACCAAATATGAAAAACACACACTGATAACATTAAATAGTCTGTAAATAGTTTTGCTGCTTAGTATCTTAATATTAAATTTACTGCATAAGTATAGGAATTTGATTTTGTTTAAATTTTGTGGTCCAATTCTCAAATCTATTTCATTTAGTCTAATCTCTGGGCAGCTCATGTAGTAGGAGAGCCTGCATCACTTTACTTCTATTGGTGTCCTCCAGGATACTGTCAATGTTTCTTTAACACTAGTGCTGGTAATAGTGCTTGTGAATCAATCTATTCTAATACTAACCCTGATAAACAGTGTGTCTGTTCAAGAAAAGGTAAAGATTACTGTCTGTAGATCTTTTTACTAATAGATAAAGGATTAAAGCTGATTTAATAAATAAAGAATAGTTTTGTAAAAAACTTTATCTTTTTTGTAATTTTGAGATATTTCACAGAAATCATTGTTATTTATAGGTATTTTATGTGGTGAGTGCAAGGAAGGCGGAGTTAGTGTTCTCTTAAATAACTGTGTCTCGTGTAGCAATAATTATCTCACTTTAATACTAGTACTAGGTAAGTCACATAAGTGTCACATATAGCTGATATATATTTCTTGTAGTTATTCTTGATACGTTGGCAATATTTAGCATAGTATTCTTTGATATTGGCATACCAGAGTGGAGCTATCCATTTCTCTTCTATATACAGGTATAACTATTGTTACTAAATGATTAATTTCGCAAACTTGTATTTACTGTTTAATTGATCATGATTTGACTAATTTATGTTTTTTGGACATCAAATTTTATGAAATGCAGTTAGTTCAGAACTCTCATTGTAGCGACTGAAACATAATAAATTGTTATGATGGTTAAACAATTGCAATAAACTATCTTTTGTTGTACTGTTTCAGATTCGTTACTGGTTACATTCACTTTCAGTCAGAATATTTATTATAACTTTGAACAGATACTTCTCACATCTCATTATTTTAATACATAATACTAGCTGGTTAATCAAAGAGAAATAGAGAGGCAACTAGCTAAAGCCTGCTCTAGACCAGTAATTCCACCATATTGACAAAATTTGTAGACAAACAGACACACAAACTGTAGCAATAAACTAACTATACACAGTCAGCTAGTTTTAATAGTCCAGACATAAATTGTCTCATGTCAATTGTGTATCCCTCCACTTTACAGATGGTTCCAGTAGTTGGTCTTTATTTTCCACCCTCTTTCGTTAATGTTGGGAAATATGTGAGTTACAAATTCATACAGCTCTGTATTGCAGAAAGATACTAATATTATTATTAATAGATTGTCAATGTAATCTTTGATGGCAAATAAATCAAATGCAACACATTGTTTTTTCTAGCTCTACTACTTATCAAGTGCTCTGGGATTTTATTTTGTTTATGATTTCTGTTTATCAGAATCACTAAGTACTTCTCTGTCTTATTTCTTGAAATTTATACCACTACTCAATATAACAGTGATAATTCCACTAACTATATTATTGAGGTAAACTTAGATGGACTTATGCATAGATGGATGGAAAAGAGACCACAGAGAGACTCCTAACAGTGCTTAGTGTGTCTTTGAGGGTGCCCTTATATCAATGAGACTCATTACTCCTTATAGGTATTTTATAAGGCAATATCAACGGTTCTCCTTCATTTCTTCCAACACCAGAGGGATTTGGACTGTAATATTGTTAGTTTATTCACACATCATCTATAGTTGTTTGAATATTCTGAACTGTCCAGTTGTTCCTCAAGAAGATGGAAGGCAATCTCATAGAGTAAGTTGAGTGTAGACAAATAAATTATAGAGCTGAAGTAACTGGAGGTTTTTAATACATTCACAGATACTATAACTTTTGTACTCTTTTTTAACATAGAGATGGTACTTTAGTGGTGAGACTGAATGTTTTACTTCATCCAGCCATCTTTGGCTCACTATACTGTCACTCTTTGTTTTACTTCTCTCTACTCTGTTAATACCAGTTATTATTTTAATGACTTATGTCCACAAAAGATCAAAGGTAACAGTTATTACACAATGATTAATCACTACAGTAATGTAAATAGTCATTTCACAGACTAGCAATCTAGTGTGAGATAGTCCTTTAATTGTTTTGGATCACATATTGTATGTCCACTCCACTCACATTGTTTTATTCTATTGTTGTATCAACTTCAAGATGAGACAATTTTACAATAATTATAATCTTGTTTGTTTATAGAAGTACTACTTGTTGAAAAAGATGGGGGAAGCTTTTAAAGAGCCTTTCAGAAAAAAATTTGGTTTTTGGTGTGGTATGGAGTTAATTCGGAGATTGTTGTTACTAGTTATTATCACAGCTCTACCATATCATCCAGTAAGTTCTATATAAGTATATCATATATAGTAGGATAATATGGATATGTGTGATGCTGCTATAAAGTTTATGTGACTCCAAGGACATAATGATAAGATGTCATGCAAGCTAATACAATGACATTTAAATTCAGAACAGTAAAATGTAACATGAAAAGGTTGTGATTTACTAACTAATTACGGTTTACAATGTAGTGGAGTGCTCATCTAAATTGTGAGCAAAACGTCACAAGTTTTTTTTAAAAAAAGGGCTAACAACAATCAGCCTAGAATTGAAAATAGAAATTAACTGTGCAGCCATGACCATAATATTACATTATATATTTTATTCATAGTTCATACCCTTCATACTTTAGGTTATGTATTTCAGGAATGACAATAAACACATTTCAAGCAAGACTAGTGATTATTGTTATTGCAATTCCTAATTTAGTTTTGTTTGAGATGTCTTTGTTACTACTCCCACATTCCATGATTACTTCCTCATTTTTATTCTGTCAGGCACATGCATTGTGCCAAGCAGTCCTATGATTGTTTTTGATGTATACTTCTATATTATGTCTGTCTTTACAGTTTAATCTATTGTTGAATCCAAATTTTGAGATAGATGACTGAACATAAAGTAACTACCAGCCAGCATAGGAATGAATGAAGGTTGCTGCAAGTACTTTAAATTAAGCATGACTGATTGAAGCTTTTGAGTTTTGTAACTCAAGAAAACGTCTTTGAGCAGTCCCATAGCTTCTTTCAACTATCCAGTTTTAAATCATAGCAATAATCTAGTTCCTTGTAGAAACAGTATATACAATTAAAATAATCTTATTTACAATTATAGTCTTGCTGACTTTATTTTTATTTACTTATGTGATATTCATTCTTATTACTTATTCTTATCACAGATTATCCTTGTGCTATATTTGGTGGTACTTATTGCTATATACGGCTATTTAACCCCTTATAAACAACAAATAAGCAACTGGATAGAACTAGCAACATTGTCATGGTTCGTTGTTTTACTCTTGTTACAATCTAATCCATTGTTACAAGATACTCTGACCTACACATCACACTCTACTTCCAGTATTCCTCAATGTGATAATGCTAACACTGTTGTGACTATTTTTGCACTATTGTTGGCAGTATTCTATTATATACCTGTACTTGTTGCTCTGGTTTGTATGTGTGTGTGGATAACAATAGTTATGTAAGTCAATCACACAATATTAGTAATAACTGAAGTGATAGAGTATTATGTCATTTATCAATATAATGAGGACATCTGGTGAATTTACTCTAATTTCTTGGCACTTGGACCAGATTTTTGATAACCAATTATAATGTCCAAAATCTATAACATCATTGGGTGGACAAATATATTATCAATAGAGCATAATATGACTGTAAGAGGAAACGTTTAGTTCCTCCAAGAGTAATAGTTAAAGTTATAATGAGTGTAATACAGTATCTGCTTTCTACAATATCTGGAGCAAATCTCTTTGACTGAGATTTGCCATTTTGGCCATGAGTTACATATTATTGCATCACAGTACCCACTTTTCTTGCATTATGTGAATGGGCGTTTAGCACAAGACTACTTATCCTAGCCAGTTTTAAATGATAACAATACTGCATCTGTTAGGTGGTAATAGGCAATATTATTTGATGTTTTCTCACTTTAGACTTAAAATGATAAAGAGATACCAAGTGAAAACGTTACAACAGCTGGACAAGAATAACAATATCCAATTTGAGAATGAGATGTACAGTTATTATGTATTATTTGATAGAAGAAATGAGAGAATAACTTCAACAGAAATTGTTGATCCTGCAGAATGGGAAGAATATGAAAATTAATCCATTGACTCCACCTTGTTTACAAGTTGATTATACACTATGTTGTTCATATTTTTATACTATTTTTTAAAAATAAACATGTGGTATACATGTGATATTTCTTGACTTTTCAGTTAAATGCAGTATTGGCATTTAGCATAATAACATACATGAATAGTATCTTATCACATATATCTCTTAATAAAAGTTTGTTATTTTTAATACAATGCTATTAATGGTTTTGTCACTGCTTTTATACTATTTGTCATAATTCTATTAACAATGTTATAATAGCATATGCTTTTTACTATGCAAAAATAAACAAATACAGTGTTGTACTTGCATTGTATTTATCAAGTATATATCAGATATAACCTTCAGTATTCTATTAATATCCTTTGTTGTATATTATATGCATTAGAGTGTTATACACTATGTGTGATACAACAGTGTATAACAGTTATATACATGCATGTATACCATGTGTATAACATGTGTATACTATCTGTATAACATAGTATAAATGGGATATACAGAATGTATGTATACTAGAGGTATATTCTATAGAGTATAACAATATTAATTATATCTTTTAAGTAACATCCTCAAATAACATTTACAATTGTACATATATTGAAATTATATTAAATCAACATGAAGAATCATGTTATATTTAAGAAATAAACATAAACCAAACAACATATTGTGCATGAAGAAACTATCAAAAAAACATATACAAAAGATTAAATCAAAATGCTTTCACCTTAAATTATTTGAGGCAAATCAGTTACTGAGCTTTCATTTCATGAGATCATCCATTCTTTCATTTCTCCAGGGTGTGACACTTGAGGGGTGTTCCTAGCACTTGAACCTTTCATGGATGTTTAGATGAATGAAATTACCGAAGGTCTAGTTTGTCCATAAAAGCATTAAATACTGGTCTTTTCCAATCTGGCCTTTGTCACTTGAGGCATTTATCATCAACTGTTTCTTTATCTGACATCATAGTAGGCTTTACATCATTCCACTGTTCCATTTCCTGTGGTAAGACATGTTCTGATCGTCTGTCCCATATCTAAAGTATAAGAAAAATGGATGTCATTATTAAATGGGCAATGTTTTAACAGACATGCACTTATACAAATTAATATGTGACTGTTGATGTGTAAATACACAAACATAAAACAAACTCTATACTTGTTGCTGTCTTGAACATCAAAGTTTTTTTCATTGTTGGTGTCCTTTTTAAAGTTTGTCTATACACAGTTAGTATATCTGAGTTTACAATAATGAACTAATAAAACAGCAATGAAGGTATGCTTACTTCTGACTTAGTCTAATCTATGTCTGCTGTCTAGCTCAGCAAGTACACTCGGCACAACTTGGCAGTTATGCTGGCTATCAATTCTAAGGACCACAGCCAATAAATTAAATCTCTAATAAAATTTTATTATCCTTCATCCAGTTTTAGCTGTTTCTCTTCAGGAAGGATGTTATATACAGTTTTGATTTCATTCTACAAGAAAACAGCAAAAATAATTAGACTAAAGATCATGAACTGACTGCTTAAAAGTGTGTAGAAATGACATACAAATATGTGCATATAGTGTACCTGAGTTTCTAAAGGTATTTTTGCTACCTAACAATTCATCAGAGCTTGAACCTGGTGTACTGCTAATATGTGATGATGATGTGGATGAAGTAGAAGACAATTTTGTATCCATATATCAGCAATATGGTGATTTCATTGTGAATCTGACTCATTTATTTTAGAGATTTCATTAGATATTCCATCCTGCATAGTTGATATCATTGAATGAAAGGTAGATTTCAATTCTTCTATTTCAGTGGTGAATGATGGTAAAGTTTCTCCAGCTTGCCATATGTGATCATCTTCAGGAACAGTATCATTCAACAGTCCTCCACCATGATTACATGTAGCTCCATAAAATCTATTAGTTAGACAACCATGAGCACCATGCAGTGGTCAATAATTTGGTGCTGCTGCATTCTACTTGGTTCATTAAAGAGAGTGCAACAAGCATTTGTGCATTCCTAATGTAGCATAGGTTTCAATAACTATAACTTAGAGTAGTAGTGTTGTTTTCCTTAAAGGATATCCCATAAATGATAAACAACCATGTTATGTATACTTAATATTTACTTGCTTTACATAACACTACTTAATTCCATTTTTAAAAAGAAAATTGATAAAAAAGACACAAACCTTTGGAATGCCATATAATGAATTCAATATTGAATATGGCATCTGATGCAGTGGTAAGTCTGGCAGAGTGGGATCCTCACTAAATGGTTTCGTCTGCTTAGCACTAAGGACTTGCGCAAATGGAATGTTGTGGTTTACATGTACTAGGTGAACATTTTGTGTCTTCTAAAACCAAAGGTAATGCATCTTCTTACATTATTGCAGGTACAAGGGGTAGAATATGTGGCAAAACATTGCAAGTGGGAAGAGTCATGTACTTTATTAACCATTGTGTTATACTTCATGAAGCAAATGAAACCTATGATCACCAATCAAAATGATCTAAGTCTTCTCATCTATTTGCCAAAGTACAATGGCATTGTAGCCACCCCAGAGAGAATTGGTTTCCATCACCTATTCTTGTTGTTAGCCCTACTCGTGAAGTAGATGCTACTGGTCCAGCAACATTTATTCCAGTTAGTCGTATATTAAGTCAATGTGCTGTTATTTCAGACAGGACTACGTTTGATTTTGGAGAAGATTCCGTTCTTGTTGCTATTGTGCAAGGCAGTGTATACTTGCCGCCCACGTAACACTTATTGGAGGTGTGAGCAAAGATCAGAAGTATGGCTGATGTCCAACTTCCTTCTGAGATGAAGTGTATCGTTTGCTATGCTCCAAGTAAGAAAACATTATATACTTTACTGTCTATAATACTACTATGACCATTCACTTGCATGATAAGAGCTTACCTACAGATGACTACAGAGTAGAGACACGCCCATTACCAGAGATAAGTGATGAAGAGGTACTGGTGAAGGTCTTAGCAGTTGGAATTTGTGCTGGTGATGCCAAGTGCTATGCTGGTGCACCATATTTCTGGGGTAAATTGCATGGATGGATCTAAATTGATAATGTACGTGAAGTGATGGATGTTATAATTTGTTAATAATTTGTTAATAATTTTTTATTTCATTCATGAATTATTGTTGACAATATAGGTAGTGATGTGTGGCCGCAATATGTCCAGCCTCCTGTTATCCCTGGCCATGAATTTGTTGGTGAAGTTGTGAAACTCGGCAAAGGTCATTCTAATAATAGTCTAGTGTATAATTAGTTGTGTATAATATTGATTCACACCTTTTGAATCCTAAATGTTACCAATGCATGATGAAGTATGGATATCTTAATTCCCAGACTAATAACACTTTCCTTTTTTAGGAGCAAAAGAGAAATACCATTTGGAGATTGGTGACTACACTGTGTCTGAAAACATTGTTCCTTGTTGGAATTGTCGCTATTGTAAGAGAGGAGATTACAACATGTGTAAGTTTCAATTGCACTTTCATAGGGAACACATTCTTTTATTACATGTAGGTATTCCGCATGATGTATATGGATTCCATCAAACATCATTTGGTAAGCTTATGCTCACAAATTGAATAAATTTTATAAATAGAAATAACCTTTATTAATTTTATAGCCTTTTTGTGAGCTCAGCTTTGTGTTCTTTCGGTACTGCTGTAAATTATTTTAGTAAAAGTTCAATAAACATTGATGCTATAATTAAAACTAGCATTAAAATTAACTATGACTAACTAACACTTACTTAAATTTTGCTATTGTAATTTATAAGTTAAATCACTCAGTGATCATTGCCTTTAGGATTGTTAGGTATTATACTACATCAACAAAACCTTTATAATACTACCTCACTTGATATTTATGGTATTAATTACATAATTAGTCAGGTGTTTGGCACTGTTTCAAAATGACAAGCATGTTTTTCAAAGTTTTATTGTAGTATATTGTCATGTTAATTACAGCTGGTGGCAGATGTTGTGTTTATCAAATAAAAACTAACTAAAAATGACATTGTAGATTGTTTCAGTAAAATATTACTACTATTATTCTTAATCAATATACTAAAACTATAACTAAAACTAAAATTCATTTCATTAACAAAACAATATTAGTTTTGATGCTCATAATATTATAGGAGCAATGGCTCAATACATGAAGTACCCTAGCAAGGCTATCAATCATAAGGTATAGCAACAAAGTTAGTCTATCTTCCAGATATTATACTAATCATGGTAAATAGCACATTGTTTTGTTACAGACATTGAAAGGTGCAATATTTGTTTGCATACATTTAAACACATGGTTGACACTATTGTAGCACATTTTCTTCTGTAGATTCCTAAATCTATTCCTCCTTGGAAAGCTGCATTTATTGAGCCATTAGCTTGTTCTGTACATGCTGTTGAGCTGGGTAATATCAAGTTCAATGACATTGTGGTTATCTCTGGCTGTGGACCACTTGGTCTGGGAATGGTAGCAGCTGCCAGACTTAAGAGTCCAAAGAAGTTGATTGCTCTTGACTTGTTTAAGTGGAAGGTTACTAAATAATCTTACACACAACACACACTGAACTAAGTATTTACACTAGATACATGAATCCATATTCTATTCTCTAGTTGGATATTGCCAGTAAATGTGGAGCTGATATTGTCCTTAATCCCACTGAATGCAATGTTGTTGAGGAGGTGAAGAAACTCTCTGATGGATTTGGTTGTGATGTCTACATTGAAGCCACTGGTAGTCCAGTTTCTGTCCAACAGGGGTACATTGTAATAAAAAATGTAATTTGATTATTCTTATTTCACAGACTTCAAATGATCTGTCGTCAAGGAACATTTGTGGAATATAGTGTGTTTGGAAAGGAAACATCTGCTGATTGGACAGTTATATCTGATGCTAAAGGTGCTATTTCAATAATATGTATGACTGGTAATTTGAACATGTTGTTGTTATAGAATTAACAATTAAGGGTGGTCATTGCAGTCCTTATACGTATCCTGTAGCCATTCAAATGATTGAAAGAGACCAAATACCTTTGGAAGTGGGTAGACATTGAGTACAATAATTATATAGAGTATTTGTATTTATAATTTCAAGATACTAAGCTTCTGTGTAACATTTTAATTATAGGATTTAATATAATTTTTTATTAAACTATTTATCACCTCACTATAGGACATTATTACACACCGACTTCCTTTGGAAAATGTTATTGAAGGCATAAATCTTGTCAACAAAAGTAGCGAATCTATTAAAATTGTCCTCCTACCATGGAACTAAAATAATAGCTATTATAAAAAATATTATAACCTATTGCTGACAATAATTAATTTGATTAGGTGAAGTTTGAGTGGTTGTGATCAACTTTGGATGCTCTGTTGAAGTAGGCGGATTAAGACTGTTGTATGTGTTGCTGCACTTAACATGCATTCCTCATTTGAATGTGCTGGTGCAGAAAGCTAATTAATGTCCCATCAACACATGACACTGCTACAAGGAAATTTGTGTTATTTTGAATATGAGGCTGAGCTGAAACTCAGTGTTTTTCTTAGAAAATGTAGGAAGAAGCATGTAATCTACAAATGAAATATTTTTCAATAAGTTGCTTTATCTTGGACGATATATACAGCTGTCTATTATATCTTCTAGCCATACTATGGTCAGTTTAGTATTGCCAAGTAAGATCAAAACATTGTCATTTGTGATATCAAATAAATCATTCCCAACTGATAAAACAGTATTGTCATTTGCAATATCAAATAAATCATTGCCAGTAGGTTTTAGTATTATAACAATTTGTAATTTATTATCAGAAGAAAAAACACTTGTGTCACAGTCCTGATATTATTCAATGAGGTTATTACTTACAACTATTATCTGGAATTATGCTGGCCAGATGATTGATTTCGTAAATCACTTTAATAGAAAACAGTTTTTAAGACAATTGCCAAAGCAAGTAAATAGTAATGTCTGATATCCAGCTTGTCTACATGTTACTATAGCATCTAGTTTGTCCCATCCAGTACTACACATGCTATCCCAGTATCCATCAAGACATACCTCTACTCTACCCTCATTTACTTGACTTCCTTCAGACAAACCAATAGCACCACTATTTGTATATGACTCTGTCAATGATCATTATTAAGTTTATTATCAGTTTGACTTTTTTACCTGTTTGTATTTTCATTTGACATTCCACATCTGCTATGAAATCATCCTAGAAGTAAAAATGATTATCATAGTAGTAGGAGCAATTGCTCAATGATGTTTATTTCCAGTACAATCACTGTATACATAACCAAATCTTTCGAATTTACTATTCAAATATACATCCTTAATTGCTACTGACCCTAAATCAGTGTATGAAATTAATGAAGTATTCAAACACTTCATATAACATTCAGCTTACATAAATCATAATATCTCAGCTGTCTGCATACTACTTTAGCATGAGAATAAGACCAATAATATGCTTCAGTTGGCATCCATGCCCCATCTGTATATATCTCTATTCTGCCTTAATTATCACCTTCTCCATCAAGTGAACGAACTGACCAATTGATACAATTGACAGTATCTTATTATATAGTAAAGAGAAACAGAATTAGTGAAAAAGAAGAGGCATTAACTTCACCTAAGCAGTAGATCCCTATGATATTAGTATATGAGCTGTAGTAGCCATAGTCATGTTTGGAGTTAAGAAAGTACCATCATGTTCACAATCAAATCAATCTCACACTATTGATGCAGTGAATGCCTTTCTTCAAAAATGATGTATCAACTAAGATATTCCCTGATAACAGATATGTTAATTGAAACACATATATGTAAAATTAATTATTGGTTGATTTAACCAATACATGGTTATACAGGTTGCATCTGACAAACTAATTTTGATCAAAATAATAAACATAATACTGTTTTAATTACTAATGTATTATTGCTTATGTAGTTAAATAAACAGTCCATTTATTAATACATTAGTAATCAAAATAGTCTAAAGTTTAATTTTCACATACACAACTTGTATAACCATGTTAACAATCAAAATAAAATAATCAAATAATCAAATAATCAATTTCTATAGTGCCGGATACAGGCAATTGTTTACTCACAGTTACTGTTGTAATATCCCAATTGTTGACATATAACTCTAGCTTCCTGAAGATTAGAATGTAGCAAACCACGAGAAAAAGAAGTGCCACCATGAATAACTGCATATAAATCCCCACACTCCACCTCTACATATTTGTATATCTCCTTCATTCGGACTATTTCTTCCAACTATCTCCTTCAATACAGTATGTAGAGTCTGAAAGAATTAAAAGGAAGTCTACATTACTGTATTTGATTACCTTACTTATAACATTGATTAACATGGATAGATTGATAGATAGATTGGGAATACTCAGTATTGCAGTATATCTACTTTCTTATTTGTAGTTTAATTCCAGTAGAAGCAGTGTGTAGAAGAGAGGCAAGATCTTGTATTAACTTGCTCTATCCAAATAATTAAATCTCAGGTCAGTCTGACTCAGACCCTCTAACATTATCAACAGATAGATGGATTGGATGAGAAAATGATGTAACAGTACATCAATTCTCTTTACTATAGACATTGGCAAATACCTGACTTTGAAGTAGAAATGAGTGACTTTGAGATTAGAAGGTTTTTAATAGATCCATTACTAAGACTATTGCTCATAGCATTGTTAGTAGAGACCTCAAGTTTACCATCAGATATAATGCTAATAATTAACTGCACTAATGTGTCCTGTAAATATAAAAATGCAATGTCCATTTACTTCTGTATTAAGTATTCTGTCCATTAGTAAGATGTATGTCTAAATGTACCTATCCATCAATCTGATAGTCATCTTTGTCTTGCACATCTAATTTATCTTTTTTATGTCACTCTCACTGATTTTCAGAGATTCCCTCTTTCAGTAAAACATCTTACAACTTGCTTTGGAGGTTGTTTCTCTCTCTTAATCTCTTCCATGCCAGAGAAAGTTTCACAGACGTTAGTAAATACCTGACTACGAAGTAAAAATGAGTGCCTTAGTGACTAGGTATGGTGGAACTTTATTCATCTAAGTACCATTAGGCAACTTAATTGATGACATTATTGGACATAATTATTCAAGTAAAGAAGTGGTTCCAACATATGAATGGACACATTCACTTGCATATATTTGAGCCCCTCCCCTTCACTTGTACAGACAGCACTTTACCAATAACAGTCTAGGAGGCCAAAGTTGATTGATAGTAGCAGCTGAATTAACTGCCTCAGTTATAGTACTGTAAACCAGAGGTAGTAGGACTGCCACATTACTAATTGTAGAAAAGTCTCTTGGTTTAATATATGGAGATTACATCATAATAGAGAACGTATTTAATGGAAATTGAGAGAATAATATAGAATAATTTTATATGTGTTTAATGGTACATGTATGTGATTAAATGGATTGTTATGGTACAGGAGATAAACTGCTAAATGGATGGATAAATTGAAGGATAGATTAATGGACAGAGGGATTTACTCAGTATTGCAGTATATCTGCTTTCTTACTTGCAGTTTAATTCCAGCAGAAGCAGTGTGTAGAAGAGAGACAAGATCTTGTATTAACTGGCTCTGTCCAGCCAAATAATTAAAACACGGACTCGGACCTTCTAACATTATCAACAATTCATAACAATATGTATCAGGCCCTTTACTACAACTACTAACTCCCTCAATAGTAGTAATGCAATCATGGCTAGTTTGGCAGAGATACCTTTGGTGCTGTCCATTTCTTGAGACTCTTTTCCCATAGTTTTTATAATTATGTGTCCTATAAATATAAAAATGCAGTTTCTATTTACTTTTGTCTTAAGTATTCTGTCAATTAGCAACATGTATGTCTAAATGTACCTATCAGATCAAAATGTGACAACTGTACGAGAGCAATTAGAGAAAGATTTACACTGTATGCTATGAAAGTGACCAGTAGAGGTAGTAGTAATGATGATGACAACAAAGGAGAGGAAAATAACAAAGCTACCATGATATCAGATGTAAGTGTATTTAAAATACATTGTCTCACTTCTAGGGAATGTGTGTACATATATAACTGTCTCCTTTTGTAGAGTAAAATGGCTTCCACTTACTCTGCAAGTCTTGAGAAACTTCAGTCCATCCTTTCAGCAATGTTGTCCTCCAGCCAGAAGAGACAGCAACTTGAGCTACAACTGCAGAAACAACTTGAGGTATATGTACAAGAACTTAAAGAAGGAAAGGAACAAGATGACAGTAAGAAAGGAAATATGAGCAAAGATGATGAGCTGAAAATAGCTACCCTTCAAGCTGATTTAGGTAAGGTATATTTTATTAAGTAAACACGATTGTGTATTTTGAGAAAAGCTGCCTTACATAATTTCATTTTTTCTGTTATCTCTATCAACTTTTTACATTTTTTAGTTTGAACACAAGTGTTTAGAATTGGTTGCTGAG
Organism: Xestospongia bergquistia; assembly: GCA_963965975.1. NCBI lineage: Eukaryota > Metazoa > Porifera > Demospongiae > Haplosclerida > Petrosiidae > Xestospongia > Xestospongia bergquistia. The sequence goes on from OZ014419.1 coordinate 3,246,853, forward strand.
TGACAGTTTATATTGGATGCTACTGTAATACCAAGGTAAAGACATAGAAATGACTGTTGTCTAGTGATAGAATAACTTTTTAAAAAGTTCCTTTGTTATTGTAGTTATGTGACTACAGTAGTGTCACACCCATCATGTCTCTCTCCATTACAGGGATACAAAGATTAATCAGTTAGAAAGACAATTAAAAGAGAAGGAGAAAGAAAATTAAAGATCAGAAAATACTGTACATGGAACAGTTAGAGGAGGCTCAGAAGGATATAGCTAACTTTGAGAATAGGTGAGAGTAACTTTGTTTAGACCATTTTGAATATAATTCTTGATCCAACCTCACAGAGTGTCATCTCTTGAAGCTACACTCAAGGAGAAAGATACACTAATTGAAACACTTCAATCTCTACTTGAACCGGAAGAATCTGAAGATATGCCAGCTATCAGTGGTATACCAGCACAATCAGAGACTGCCACTACCTCTTTAATTGAGTCTATTGGTAGAGAAAAAAGCTTAGAAATTATTCCTACAAACTACAAAATGATCATGCCTGTTCAAAGAACCAGTTCTCCATCAAAGCCAGTATATTCACAATTGGACATCCAAGACGAAAGTCATTTAACAAATGATAATGTGGCATATGATAGGGGCCTCTCCTCTCAATTACTTAATCGTCTTTATCCTACAACAGTAGCATTAACTCCAGCCTTCCCAACTTACGATCAACATATGCAAGTCTCAAGGACAAACAATGGTTTAATGAATGGACACACACCTCATTCCCAATTGGGAGCTAGACTGGGAGTTCCATCCATATCTCAGACCCATGTTCACAACCATATGGATGTCTCTTCTCACTCCTTTCCTAATACCCCTGAAGTCCAACGAAGGAGGGCTAATTATCACCATGGTTACATATCCCATCCTGTTGTGTCAGCGGCAGGATCACAACAATGTAGTCCTCTACCAATTCATCAAAAAACCTCATATCCTATTGTGAAATCAAGTTACGAGTCATGTTTACAATAACTCTATTCAACCTCTAATTCACTCTGGAACTCACAATGTTAGACCCTATATTTCTTTGTCTGATGCCCAATCTTTAGATTCTGATGACTCATTAGACTTTCTACTAAGTCCTTCTTCTCCTAGTCAAGTATCTAATTTAGTGAGCTCTAATGGAGTGACTATCCACAAACACTCATCTTCCTTGCCTTCATCAGCACGACGACAGTTGGACATTCCTCATTATGAGAAGGTATAAAATTGACATAACAATCTTTTAATTGCTTGTTAGACTTTAACACCTTATATACATATTAGCCATGTTTACTACAGACACTAAATCTTGCCTTTATATTATTATAGTACATATGCCACACTCCTCCATATAGTATTTTTGGCAAAGAAAAATACTCAGCGTGCCAATAGTTATGTAATTTTGCACTGGATTATGTGGATTCCATTTATGCTTGTGTAATGATATGTCTATATACTGTGGTATTGATGTTATGCTTTGAAGTATGGTATAGATTACATTGCAATGAATAGAATTAGTCTGTCAGGTAGTGTGACATGTATAGAGTGTGTATGGGCAATAGATACATTTCTGTTTGCATGTTTTCTACCACACAAATAAATAAAGCATTCATCAAAAGCCTTATTATATTTAACAAGAATTCCCTCAAGATATACACCTACGTGATATGAATGACGAGAGAAGATTATAATTTTAAGGATGTCTTGTCTAGAGTTAACCCATTTTTGCTTATTGCCAATTTTTATGACTTCAATTTCTCAGTGATATTCTTACTTTATTTTGTTATAACTCTCAAATTTAAGAGATTTAGCATTCAAAATTATTATGTGAGGTGTTATTGAAGTAGAATTAAGACTAAGTAAAGTGGTAATAATTCTGTTAAATAATTTTTAGAATTTATTCATTTGCATTTTTAATTGTCATGTGTAGGTCAGTCTCAAGATTCTGTTGTTCTCATGGAAGGAGGTCCTTTTCATAGTCATTCTAGTTATGAGAGAAATATCCACACATCCTTAAATTTATGACTGTTTTTAACAATATTTTTTAAGTTTATCCCTATCATTTTTACTAAAGGAACATAATAATTATGATTTTGATTTAAAGAAGTGTTTTTTTAATTTTTATATTCTTAAAATTATCTATCATCATAATTACATGTAGTAAAACATTAATAAATAGATTATAAATGTATTATTGAGATTCAACCATTTTCAATATCATAACTCTCTAAACCTACAAAACAATAATTTTAGTAACACACAGGTTATATAGACCAGTTATCTCTTCTTTCCTTTGCCTTTTCCTTTCTTCCCTTTTTTGCCCTTTTTCTTGCCACTTTACCATAAGGCCCAAGGTGTCTACAAACCATAACTCCCCTCCACCATGCTTGAAGCTATAAAGAACCAACCAATATATATGACTGACTAGCAATTTTGTAATACCTTAGTTGCTGCTTCATTCTCTTTCCTGTCTTGTTCTTCTTTTCGTCTTTGTCTCTCTTTCATAGCACGATGTTCAACTACAACTTCTTCTCTTTCTTTGTACTACAATAACAGAATGGAAGTGTCTTATCAAATAAAGTTCACTTACATTTTTTTGTAAGCTCATCTATTTTCTGAAGACCTGCAGCTTTCTCAGACTACAAGCAAATAGTATCTAATGTCAGATTATTATAGACTGTCTTTATTTCTTGGACATCAATTGTCTTCATTTCAAGATCTTCCCCATAGCGTGTCATCCAGTACTCCACTTTGCCATCTAGATCCTTTATTATATATACAATGCTGTCAATATATGTGCATGTACTAATGTAATCAGTTACAATGTTACATTGGCACATCCATTTAGTGGTAATGGATGTATTATAATTCTTACCTCAACATGTTTCTTTAAGTAGTTCTCAATTTCAGCATGCGCTCTTTTCTCTTCAGCTAACTGTTGGGATAGTCTTACTTTCTCCTCTTCAATGTCGTTCTCTTAGTTTTGGTGTTTGCGCTGGCTACATTGGACCCTTACCTTTATATAAGAGACAATGTTGGTGTGTTAAAATCAAGTAATTTACCTTTAATTGTTTCTTGACATACTTGTTAACAAGTCCTGTATGATCTTTAAGTTCCTGGAGTTGATCCTTGAAGTGAGCTATTTCTTCATCTAACTTCTACAAAGGAGATATAGAAGGAATTGAACTATAACAGTCTGGTTATTCAATAGATTGTATTTATTTGATGTGAAATGTATCACAACAATCTTACAACTATTTTCTCTTCTTTCTCTTTTCTAAACTTCCAACAGTTGCTTCTTGAGTTTCTTTATCCCCTTTCTACAATCTTGTTCTCTAATTAACAGTACAGTTAACACAACAAGACAAATGTGTGCTCTACCTCTTCACAGTCTCTTCCATTTCTCCCTTTTTATTTTGATAAGACGACACACTACTTTGCAGGGAGTCTATAGTACCAGTCTCAACTACCTCATGTAGTGTGTCCTTCATTATAGACATCAAAAAGTCTCATTTCAATTTCTCTACATTATCAGCCACTGCTCTGACATTATTTGTTGCTATAACAAGAGAACATGATGAATCTCACATACAATAAACATAGGATACTTTGTGCAGCCATTGATAAACCATGCATCTCTTCTTTCGTTTGTTCTTGTCCATATCTTAATTTCTCAAATTGTTCTTCCAGTTGGTACTGGTTCTCTAAAATTTCTGCCAGAGTATCAGTCAAGGCCTGTCAAGACATAATAATAACATCATGCTGTATGTACTATAATTGTGTCCTGTTATGAGTTAAGTTCATTTTATAGCTAATGCCTGCATGACAAAAAAACAATGCTTTGTTGACTTTCCAAAATGTAATGTATATTAGGAACTTTACAAGTTGGTTGGTCAGGTCTATAAATGGCTAGCGGTTCTAAAATAGTCCTTAACATAGCACCAATTGTATATTTGTATATATTAGTTGTTTACAAACCAGACTCCACTCATAGAGTACCTTATGTCAAACAGGGGAATAGAGTCTTGTTCACTAGACCACTATAGACCACTATATAATATGATTATGGATCTGTCATACTTACATCTACATTAGCTGATGGCTTTCCAAGTTCCAACAGTTGGTGTAATGGCTTTCAATACAGACAACTGATTAATACTATCTCTTAAGACAGCAACCTCTCTAGAGATGAAGAAAACGTCAAGTTAAGTCTTTAGTTATATATTGAATTAAACTTACCTTTATAACAGAGTAAATGGCTCTGTATGTATATGTGAAGAAGATAATTATACTCTAGTCCTGTTTGGTCATCCAAGTTCAATGCTGTCGTCATGGCAACATTTATATTAACCCTTGTCAACAATTGAAAACAATGACTAATAAAAATAATTAATTATCAAAACTAAAATTTAATGATTATCAATATTGGATATGGTACAATGGACGCTTTCTGTTGTATCTTCAAAAAAGAAATCTTCTTGGGAAACAAACGTCTATTTAGATGCTAAACTAACTCATTTTCCTTTAGTTGAAACTGATCATTTTTACAAACAAGACTTAGTCTCACATTTTAGAGTTCAGCTGCTAGCCAGGTGCAATGGACAAGTCTAGAATTTGGTCCTAAATGTGGTTTTGTACAACAAAAAAACAAACTGGCCAGTTTGTTCATTCTGGTGATAGTGAAGCTCCACAGTTACTGTTGTATCATCAGTGATTACCACTGATTAATGATTAGTATTAATTGATGGATGTTCTGATTTTCAGCACTTTGAATTAAATTCTCCTGCTAGACTGGTTTTCATACCAGGTATATCCTGACTCCTGAATTACATGTGTCACTAAAGGATCAATTTCTTCACTTCTCTGTTTATCCATTTATCTACTCCCATTCATCCATTCATATAACCAACCAACCATTTGTCCATCTATCTGCTCATCCATCCATCCATCCATTCATTTGGTAAGCCAGCCCCCTATCCATTTATCCAATAATCTATAAATAAATATTTATTTATTTATTTTATTTAGGTAACAAAGTACGTATTATAGTTAATGCTGAAAAATGATACCAGTTATTATTGTCTGCATGTACATGTACCATGTGCTGTTGGCCAAGAGGTAATGATGTCACTTAATTCTTTAGAGTGTATTCTCTCTCTCTCTCTCTGCCTCTCTCTAAAGATGGTCCTGGTACATACAGCATTGTTCAATGTGGTCATAATATTTGTTCCAAACTTAATGCGAAGGGATCTCCCGTTGACTAATCAGCTATTGGACAAGTTGTATTACATTTGACAAAGATCAATAAAGAAGCTTGTAAGAGTCTGGAATGTATTCCCATACAGTGAGTAGTAGCTAATATAATACATACATGTATCATCTGACACAACACACACACACACACACACACACACACACACACACACGCACACACACACACACACACACAGACACACAGACACAGACACACAGACACAGACACACATAGACACAGACACAGTTCTGGCTATGTTTAACTGCTCTGTGTGTCATTGATGAAGAACATACTATTGCTATCTCCTAGGGACAATGGGTAAGACAAGATGGCAAACTTCATATGAGAGAGAATTATTTATAACAATGTCATTTTCATCCTTTTAACCTCTATATAATAATTATGATGATGGCGAAAATAAAGCTCTTATATTATGTAATCATTGTGAAAAATGTGAGTGTGTACTACATTATCACAAATGTACTGATAACAATGAATGACAAGTGGAACATAGCTGATCCGAGTGACACTTTCTCCAAATGTTCAAAGAAGCTGTGAAAATGGATCTTCATGAATGGTGTGGTCATATCAAACTCTATTGGACTATATCATTAGCTGACTCTTGTACTTTGAATGGAACGGTTGAATTCAAATTACTGTAGGAGGCAAGGAAATACAATATAAATATTCACTGATACTGTTAGTCTCTAATTTATTACCAACTACTATACCTCATTTAGCTTCACTACAACCCAAGGTATTGTATCTGTTTGCCCATCTGTTCATCTGTAACATACCTCTCATCCATTCATCATTTAATCCATCCATTCATAAGTCTGTGACCTGTTCATTCATTGATTTATTCATCTGTCCATCCATCCATCAATTACCAATGTACTTTGTCCTTACTTTATTTAGTCATCATTATCAATATTGGATATGGTACAATGTACACTTTCTGTTGTATCTTCAACTGTATAAGAACTTAAAAATCTTCTCGGGGAAACAAATGGCTATTTAGATGCTAAAGTAACTCATTGAATTTTACTATCATTGCAAACAAACCTCAGCCTCACATTTCAGAGTCCAATTTCCAGACCAGGTTTAGAAGATAAGTCTGAAATTTGAACCTAAATGTGGTTGTACAAGAAGACAAACTGTGGCCAGTTTGTTAATTCTGCATAAAGAAAGCCAGTGATAGTGAAGCTCCACTCACTACAGAGTATCATAGTATTAATTGAGACAATCTATATTTCTGATTTCAACACTTTGGATTAGACATTCCTGCTAGACTGGTTCTCATACCAGGTATGTCCTGATTCCTGAACTACATATACCACTAAAAGAATCCATTTCTTGACTTATCTGTTTTATCCATTCATTCAAACACTCTCCATCCATTCATATAACCACCCATCCATTTGTCCATCTATTTGTTCATTCAGCCAGCCATCTAGCCATTCATCCATTTATCCATTAATCTATATAATATTTATTTAATTTAGGTAATGAAGTACATATTATAGTTAATACTGAAACAGAATATGAGAAAAGAGACAAATCCAATCATTCTATCATCAAATGTCAACTTATTGGTTAAGAATGATCAAGAGAAAGCAAACAGTTGATAGTCATGTGAGAATCATGTGATCATAATAGAGATGTCATATGAGAATCATGTGATCATAATAGAGATGTCATGTGAGAATTATGTGATCATAATACATATGTCACTACTGTTTTCTCTCTTTAATGTTTGTCTCTGTTGGAGAAAGAGTTAGTTAGCTATGTGCACTGGTATAATCCTCACTGATGATTTTAACCTTCCATATCCTGGTCACTGAAATAAATACATGATGCCAGTTATTATTGTCTGTATGTACCATGTGCTACCATCAACTAGTGTACTTTGATTGACCTCTCCTTTTTTAATAGAATTACCTGTTTATCCTAATGATACTGAAAAAGCTGATATGAGAATTGTTCTAGCTGCTGTTCAAGAGGTAATGATATGACTTAATTCTTTACAATACTCTCTCTCTCTCTCTCTCTCTCTCTTTCTCTCTCTCTCTCTCTCTATCTATCTATGTCTCTAGTTACTTCTTGGTTCTGTAGCTCAACAGATGGTTCTTCTGTCTGCATGTACATGTACCACGATGATACTATGAGCAATAATCTGAATAGTGGATCTACTGAAACCTTCTAAGAATCTCAATGATGAACATGTGCTATGCCTTATTTTATTACTGTGGCCTACGATAAAGCAATCAAGATATTTGCAGCCTTCATTCATATTGATAACCAGAGGACTCTGGAGTAAGAATGGATGAATAGATGGACGGATGGGTAGATTGATGGATGGATAGAATTAGATTTTTAAAAAAGAGAAATAGATTTATAGGTGATTGGACAAAGAGATATGTAGATAAGTAGTTAATATTTCTATCTACTAGTCATGATGGTTAAAAGACTCTCATAGTACTTGAAGTTGATGAACAGTGTAAAATTGTGCATTTAGATGGAGTTCAAAATAACACATGAGCTAGACAAGTTGAAATAGTGGGTCAACCTGATGAACCTGCTACTATGCCTGTTCAACTACTACTGTTGCTATGCAAAAAGAGTGTAAAATTGAGATACTTAGATTAATTAGATTATTGACTTCATGGGTAAGGAAAATTGATGTACTGTTGCATCATTCATTCATCCATCCAATGGCAACCATCTATTCATTCATATAATTTTATTCACTTACCTATCTATCCATCTATACATTCAGATATTTGGTGGTCTCCTATTGTCTATCACTCAATCCAAAGAAAGAGAAGAACAGAGATTCTGTTAATACAAGATCTCATCTCTCTTCTACACAGTGCTTCTGCTGGAATTAAACTTCAAGTAAGAAAGCAGATATACTGCAATGTTGCATGAGTAGTCCCTCTTGTTCCTTCATCTATCCATCAATTTATTCATTCATTTACCACTGTATTTAGCTGTTTATTTATTTTGCAGTTTATCTCCTGTACCATAACTTCCATTAAAAATCCAATTATCACATACATATGCGTGTATATTATAACATGTAATTATTGTATTAGGTATATTCTCTATTACGACGTATTCTTCCATATATTAAACCAAGAGACTTTGTTACAGTGACTGACCACTTCTGGGTTACAGTGCTATAACTGAGGCAGTTAATTCAGGTGCTACTATCAATCAACTTGGCCTCCTAGACTGTTAATGTGTCCACCCATGTGTTAAAAACCACCACTTTTATATTTACATGTCCAATAATGCTGTCAGTTAAGTTGCCCAATGGTACTTAGATGGATAAAGTTTCACCATACCTCGTAGCTATGTTTAACTGCTCTGTGTCTCATTGATGAAGAACATACTGTTGCTGTCTTCTAGGGACAACGGCTAGGACAAGATGGCAAACTTCAGATGAAGTATGTTTAAGTAAGAGAGAATTATTTATAACAATGTTATTCTTGTTCTTTTACCCTCTATGTGATAATTGTGATGACAGTGGACTCTTTTATTATGTAATCATCGCTCTCCTTGGTTAAAGGCACCGTCGAGACTTTGTTCCCGAGTACACGACCTGACAAGATTTCGGCCCCAAGCGTCCGGCAGGATGACTGATCTTTCAGGCGACTATTCGTCTGAGGAGCGAGGCCGACTTTCCATCGGTGGGAAATGTGAGGGTAGGCAGGCCGACACGAATCCGGCCCGAAGCGTCCGGCAGGATGACTGATCTTTCAGGCGACTATCCGTCTGAGGAGCGAGGCCGACTTTCCATCTGTTGGAAGTGTGAGGGTAGATAGGCCGACACGAATCCGATCCGAAGTGTCCGGCAGGATGACTGATCTTTCAGGCGACTCTACGTCTGAAGAGCGAGGCCGACTTTCCATCGGTGGGAAATGTGAGGGTAGGCAGGCCGACACGAATCCGGCCCGAAGCGTCCGGCAGGATGACTGATCTTTCAGGCGACTCTCCGTCTGAAGAGCGAGGCCGACTTTCCATCGGTGGGAAATGTGAGGGTAGGCAGGCCGACACGAATCCGGCCTGAAGCGTCCGGCAGACGGATTCATCCTTCAGGGGAAGTATCCGTCCGAGAAGTCGGGCCGACAACGGGGAAGGCGTCGAGCGGTTTCCCTGGAGAAGCATTCTCGGTTGGTGCTTTAGATGAGAGGGGAGGGAGTCGATGTCTGAATTTGCTTTCTGTTTGGGAGCTGCATATTCTGTCGTGTGCTCGGACTCCTCTCTGTCAGGCGTGTGGCGGGCACTGTACGTGGCAAGGTGGATGCGCCGAATGGTCGTGTTCGTCTTGTTCGGAGTGTCCTTTTGGGTGTTATGAAGCGATCTGTTCTCCCTTTAACCGAGACGGAGGGCAGCATCGTAGACTAGTCAGGCGTTGCAACGAGGTTGCTTTCGTGACGCTGTGGTTGAGTGGGGCCTTCAACAAGGAGGTTTCGTTCAATTCGTCGTCGCGAAGGGAGTGTGCACGAAGCTCTGGTGTGTGAGCTGTTGTGCTTTCTCCTAGTGGCGTTGGGTGTTCGTTGACAAGATATCGTGCTGTTCGTTGTCGAGTCCCTGCAGTTGACGACGACGACTGTTTGTCGCAGTCGCTGCAATGCATGCCGCTGGCCTCCAAGGGAGGTTGCCCAGTTCGGTGACTCTTACCTGACGTGGCAGCGGTTTGTGTCGCTCTGAGCAGTAGGGAAGAAATTTTGTGAGTTTCGTCGGTGGAGGGTTCCACGACAGCTTGTGATAACGGGCGTGTGCCTGTGCCTGTGCTGGAAGGGACGAAGCTGTTCTTAGTTGGTGGAGTGATTTGTCTGGTTGATTCCGTTAACGAACGAGACCTTAACCTGCTAACTAGTCGTGCCGTTTCCGAACGGCGGGCGTCGCGTCCGCGTCGGGGCAGCCGCCTGGCGGGTGCCTCGTCGGCAGCCGGCGTCCCGGCTCGCAGCCAGGCGGCTTCTTAGAGGGACACTCGGCGTTTCAGCCGGGGGAGGAGTGAGGCAATAACAGGTCTGTGATGCCCTTAGATGTTCTGGGCCGCACGCGCGCTACACTGACGGAGGCAGCGAGCGTGTCCTTCGCCGGGAGGTGCGGGCAATCTTGCGAGTCTCCGTCGTGCTGGGGATAGATGGTTGCAATTGTCGATCTTGAACGAGGAATTCCTAGTAAGCGCGAGTCATCAGCTCGCGCTGATTACGTCCCTGCCCTTTGTACACACCGCCCGTCGCTACTACCGATTGGACGGTTTAGTGAGAACTTCGGATTGGAGCCTTGGCGTCCGGCGACGGTCGCCCGGGAGTTTCCGAGAAGTCGTTCTAATTGCGTCGTCTAGAGGAAGTAAAAGTCGTAACAAGGTTTCCGTAGGTGAACCTGCGGAAGGATCATTACCGGTGTGCGTTCGGGACGCGTTTTGGCGTTTCGTTCTCTGTCGGTTCGGTCGGGCGTTGTTTATAACCGATCGAGTGTGCACGATGGCTCGCCCGCTCGTTTGGGCACTTTTTTCACGAACGTGAAAAGTGCCCCCGGGCTTTTGTCGAGCTGATTTTTTCGTCCATTTTCTGATGTCTGTCCCGAGTCTTTATTTAAAGGTATGGAAGTACAACTTCCAACGGTGGATCCCTTGGCTCGCGCGTCGATGAAGACCGTAGCAAAGCGCGACAGTGTGTTGTGAATTGCAGAATTCAGTGAATCATCGAATTGTCGAACGCACATTGCGCCTTGCCGGCTCTCCGGCGAGGCACGTTCGGCTGAGGGCCGTTAAAATTGTCTGTAGCCATTCGACTCTCGACGTAGCTGCCAGCAGGGGAGAGAGTCGACTGTTGGTCGAGGGCCGTCGCTTAAGGAAGTCGAAGAGGGCACCTCCAGTGTGAGTTGGCGTGTGGTGGTCGTGCTCAGTTGCGGGAAGGTATAGCCGGCGGTTGCAGGCGCACATTTCCCCTAGAACTGGGCACGGGTGTCTGAACTACATGCGGCCTCAGATCGAGCGAGAGCTACCCGCTGAACTTAAGCATATCAATAAGCGGAGGAAGAGAAACCAACTGGGATTCCCTCAGTAACGGCGAGCGAAGTGGGAAGATCGTGCCCAGGTCTGAAATCTCCGGCCTGACCCAAGTGTGGCCGGCGAATTGTGGTCTGGAGAGCTGGACTGTCCCGAAGTCACCGGTCCTGTTGGGGCCCGAAGTCGACTTGGAACGGCGTGCCGGAGAGGGTGAGAGCCCCGTAGGCGCCCAGAAACCTGGATCGGCGGGACGAGGGTCCGGACTCGTTGAGTCGGGTTGTTTGAGATTGCAGCCCCAATCGGGTGGTAGACTCCATCCAAGGCTGAATACGTGCGCGAGTCCGATAGCGGACAAGTACCGTGAGGGAAAGGTGAAAAGCACTTTGAAGAGAGAGTTCAAGAGACCGTGAAACCGTTGGGAGGGAAGCTCGGGGTGTCGAGGCGGTCTGTGGGTCTGCGAGTTCATCGGTCCGTGGTGGCGGCGGCCCTTCAGAGGGTCTGTTACTTCGAC
>OZ014419.1:3263676-3286176 GCA_963965975.1 Xestospongia bergquistia
AACCCACTCCCTAACAATGTGCTGACAATATGTCATATCATAGAGGGACTGTCATATTCTCAGACTGGCCCGTTACAGTGTTTTTGATTATTGATGTTGTCTGTCATAGTGCTCTCAGTAAAAGTTTGTCGGCATTCCTTTAGAGTATACTCTCTCTCTCTCTCTCTCTCTTTAATTCAACTTTGTTACTATGTTGGGAAGAATCGATTCCTAAATGTAGTTTTATGAATCGATTCCTAAATGTAGTTTTAGAAGACAACTGGCCATGTTTGTCGATTCTGCACAAGAAAGTGGCAATAGCAAAGCTCCACCCACTACAGAGACTGTTGTATCATCAAAAATTGGTATTGATTTGGACCATATATGTTCTGATCTCAACACTTTGGATTAGACATTCCTGCTAGACTGGTTCTCATACCAGGTATGTCCTGATTCCTGAACTACATATAGAATCCATTTCTTTACTTATCTCTTTATCTATTCATTCAAACACTATCCATCCATTCATATAACCACCCATCATTTGTCCATCTATCTGTTCATTCAGCCAGCCATCTAGTCATTTATCCATTACTCTACATAATATTTATTTAATTTAGGTAATGAATTACATGTTATAGTTACTACTGAAACAGAATCATGTGATCAGAATACATACGTGAATATTGTCTTTCTCTCTTTAGTGTTTGTCTCTGTTGGAGAAAGAGCTAGTTACTTTGAGTGTTATGTGCACAGGTGCAATCCTCTCTGAATATTTAAACCTTCCATATCCTGGTCAGTGAAATAATGAGAGCCATACATGATGCCAGTTATTATTGTCTGCATGTACCATCTGCTACCATTGACTAGTGTACTTTGATTGACCTCTCCTTTTTTTTCAATAGAAAAATTACCTGTTAGTTATTATCGTGATGATACTGAAAAAGCTGATATGAGAATTGTTCTAGCTTCTGTTCAAGAGGTAATGATATCACTAAATTCTTTGCAATATTCTCTCTCTCTCTCTCTCTCTCTCTTTAATTCAACTTTGTTACTATGTTGGAAAGAAACCATCAGTCAATTCTATAACGTGGTAATTGGATAGATTGGTGGTGGATGGATGGATGGATAGATGGACAGATTGATAAACAGTCATATGAAAGAATAATAATTCTAACTTAGAACAAACAGAAGTTGAGCCATCTTCAATGGCCAATATTCTCTACAGCAACAGTCATCTCTGTGGTCTACTGAAGGCAGTCTATCAATATATCATGGACTCGTGTATCATTCTTCCATATATATTAAACCAAGTTGCTTTGCTACAATGACTAATGTGACAATCCTACTACCTCTGGGTTACAGTGCTACAGCTGAGGCAGTTAATTCACCTGCTACTATCAGTCAACTTGGCCTCCCAGACTGTTATTGGTAAACTGCTGTCTGTACAAGTTAACAAGCGAAGTGGCAGGGCTCAAATATATGCAGGTGAATTTGTCCCTTCATATGTTGGAATCATCTCTTTTACATGTACATGTCCAATACCGTCATCAATTAAGTTGTCCAATGGTACTTAGATGAATAAAGTTCCATCTATACTACAGGTGGAGTGCTTATGGGCTCTGTGATACTACCAGTAATACTGGTCTGTTAGCTATTGGTAATGTTTGTAGTGATCCCTAATGTCAAGAAGGTACTGTATCTATTTGCCAATCTATGATCTGTCATCTCATCCATTCATCCTTAAATCCACATTAATTTTCACTCCATCCATCCATCCATTACCAATATACCTTATCCTTGCTTTCTTTTTAGTCATCAGTAGCAGTATTGGATATTGGATATGGTACAATGTAGACTTCCTGTTGTATCTTCAACTGTACAAGAACTTAAAAATCTCTTGGGAAACAAATGGCTATTTAGATTCTAAACTAACTCATTACGCTTCAGTTGAAACAGATCGTACTTGCAAACAAGCCTCAGTCTCATATTCAGAGTCCAGTGTCCAGACCAGGTTTAGAAGATAAGTTTGGAATCGATTCCTAAATGTAGTTTTGTGCAAGAGAAGACAACTGGCCATGTTTGTCGATTCTGCACAAGAAAGTGGCAATAGCAAAGCTCCACCCACTACAGAGACTGTTGTATCATCAAAAATTGGTATTGATTTGGACCATATATGTTCTGATCTCAACACTTTGGATTAGACATTCCTGCTAGACTGGTTCTCATACCAGGTATGTCCTGATTCCTGAACTACATATAGAATCCATTTCTTTACTTATCTCTTTATCTATTCATTCAAACACTATCCATCCATTCATATAACCACCCATCATTTGTCCATCTATCTGTTCATTCAGCCAGCCATCTAGTCATTTATCCATTACTCTACATAATATTTATTTAATTTAGGTAATGAATTACATGTTATAGTTACTACTGAAACAGAATCATGTGATCAGAATACATACGTGAATATTGTCTTTCTCTCTTTAGTGTTTGTCTCTGTTGGAGAAAGAGCTAGTTACTTTGAGTGTTATGTGCACAGGTGCAATCCTCTCTGAATATTTAAACCTTCCATATCCTGGTCAGTGAAATAATGAGAGCCATACATGATGCCAGTTATTATTGTCTGCATGTACCATCTGCTACCATTGACTAGTGTACTTTGATTGACCTCTCCTTTTTTTTCAATAGAAAAATTACCTGTTAGTTATTATCGTGATGATACTGAAAAAGCTGATATGAGAATTGTTCTAGCTTCTGTTCAAGAGGTAATGATATCACTAAATTCTTTGCAATATTCTCTCTCTCTCTCTCTCTCTCTCTCTCTTTAATTCAACTTTGTTACTATGTTGGAAAGAAACCATCAGTCAATTCTATAACGTGGTAATTGGATAGATTGGTGGTGGATGGATGGATGGATAGATGGACAGATTGATAAACAGTCATATGAAAGAATAATAATTCTAACTTAGAACAAACAGAAGTTGAGCCATCTTCAATGGCCAATATTCTCTACAGCAACAGTCATCTCTGTGGTCTACTGAAGGCAGTCTATCAATATATCATGGACTCGTGTATCATTCTTCCATATATATTAAACCAAGTTGCTTTGCTACAATGACTAATGTGACAATCCTACTACCTCTGGGTTACAGTGCTACAGCTGAGGCAGTTAATTCACCTGCTACTATCAGTCAACTTGGCCTCCCAGACTGTTATTGGTAAACTGCTGTCTGTACAAGTTAACAAGCGAAGTGGCAGGGCTCAAATATATGCAGGTGAATTTGTCCCTTCATATGTTGGAATCATCTCTTTTACATGTACATGTCCAATACCGTCATCAATTAAGTTGTCCAATGGTACTTAGATGAATAAAGTTCCATCTATACTACAGGTGGAGTGCTTATGGGTTCTGTGATACTACCAGTAATACTGGTCTGTTAGCTATTGGTAATGTTTGTAGTGATCCCTAATGTCAAGAAGGTACTGTATCTATTTGCCAATCTATGATCTGTCATCTCATCCATTCATCCTTAAATCCACATTAATTTTCACTCCATCCATCCATCCATTACCAATATACCTTATCCTTGCTTTCTTTTTAGTCATCAGTAGCAGTATTGGATATTGGATATGGTACAATGTAGACTTCCTGTTGTATCTTCAACTGTACAAGAACTTAAAAATCTCTTGGGAAACAAATGGCTATTTAGATTCTAAACTAACTCATTACGCTTCAGTTGAAACAGATCGTACTTGCAAACAAGCCTCAGTCTCATATTCAGAGTCCAGTGTCCAGACCAGGTTTAGAAGATAAGTTTGGAATCGATTCCTAAATGTAGTTTTGTGCAAGAGAAGACAACTGGCCATGTTTGTCGATTCTGCACAAGAAAGTGGCAATAGCAAAGCTCCACCCACTACAGAGACTGTTGTATCATCAAAAATTGGTATTGATTTGGACCATATATGTTCTGATCTCAACACTTTGGATTAGACATTCCTGCTAGACTGGTTCTCATACCAGGTATGTCCTGATTCCTGAACTACATATAGAATCCATTTCTTTACTTATCTCTTTATCTATTCATTCAAACACTATCCATCCATTCATATAACCACCCATCATTTGTCCATCTATCTGTTCATTCAGCCAGCCATCTAGTCATTTATCCATTACTCTACATAATATTTATTTAATTTAGGTAATGAATTACATGTTATAGTTACTACTGAAACAGAATCATGTGATCAGAATACATACGTGAATATTGTCTTTCTCTCTTTAGTGTTTGTCTCTGTTGGAGAAAGAGCTAGTTACTTTGAGTGTTATGTGCACAGGTGCAATCCTCTCTGAATATTTAAACCTTCCATATCCTGGTCAGTGAAATAATGAGAGCCATACATGATGCCAGTTATTATTGTCTGCATGTACCATCTGCTACCATTGACTAGTGTACTTTGATTGACCTCTCCTTTTTTTTCAATAGAAAAATTACCTGTTAGTTATTATCGTGATGATACTGAAAAAGCTGATATGAGAATTGTTCTAGCTTCTGTTCAAGAGGTAATGATATCACTAAATTCTTTGCAATATTCTCTCTCTCTCTCTCTCTCTCTTTAATTCAACTTTGTTACTATGTTGGAAAGAAACCATCAGTCAATTCTATAACGTGGTAATTGGATAGATTGGTGGTGGATGGATGGATGGATAGATGGACAGATTGATAAACAGTCATATGAAAGAATAATAATTCTAACTTAGAACAAACAGAAGTTGAGCCATCTTCAATGGCCAATATTCTCTACAGCAACAGTCATCTCTGTGGTCTACTGAAGGCAGTCTATCAATATATCATGGACTCGTGTATCATTCTTCCATATATATTAAACCAAGTTGCTTTGCTACAATGACTAATGTGACAATCCTACTACCTCTGGGTTACAGTGCTACAGCTGAGGCAGTTAATTCACCTGCTACTATCAGTCAACTTGGCCTCCCAGACTGTTATTGGTAAACTGCTGTCTGTACAAGTTAACAAGCGAAGTGGCAGGGCTCAAATATATGCAGGTGAATTTGTCCCTTCATATGTTGGAATCATCTCTTTTACATGTACATGTCCAATACCGTCATCAATTAAGTTGTCCAATGGTACTTAGATGAATAAAGTTCCATCTATACTACAGGTGGAGTGCTTATGGGTTCTGTGATACTACCAGTAATACTGGTCTGTTAGCTATTGGTAATGTTTGTAGTGATCCCTAATGTCAAGAAGGTACTGTATCTATTTGCCAATCTATGATCTGTCATCTCATCCATTCATCCTTAAATCCACATTAATTTTCACTCCATCCATCCATCCATTACCAATATACCTTATCCTTGCTTTCTTTTTAGTCATCAGTAGCAGTAGCAGTATTGGATATTGGATATTGGATATGGTACAATGTAGACTTCCTGTTGTATCTTCAACTGTACAAGAACTTAAAAATCTCTTGGGAAACAAATGGCTATTTAGATTCTAAACTAACTCATTACGCTTCAGTTGAAACAGATCGTACTTGCAAACAAGCCTCAGTCTCATATTCAGAGTCCAGTGTCCAGACCAGGTTTAGAAGATAAGTTTGGAATCGATTCCTAAATGTAGTTTTGTGCAAGAGAAGACAACTGGCCATGTTTGTCGATTCTGCACAAGAAAGTGGCAATAGCAAAGCTCCACCCACTACAGAGACTGTTGTATCATCAAAAATTGGTATTGATTTGGACCATATATGTTCTGATCTCAACACTTTGGATTAGACATTCCTGCTAGACTGGTTCTCATACCAGGTATGTCCTGATTCCTGAACTACATATAGAATCCATTTCTTTACTTATCTCTTTATCTATTCATTCAAACACTATCCATCCATTCATATAACCACCCATCATTTGTCCATCTATCTGTTCATTCAGCCAGCCATCTAGTCATTTATCCATTACTCTACATAATATTTATTTAATTTAGGTAATGAATTACATGTTATAGTTACTACTGAAACAGAATCATGTGATCAGAATACATACGTGAATATTGTCTTTCTCTCTTTAGTGTTTGTCTCTGTTGGAGAAAGAGCTAGTTACTTTGAGTGTTATGTGCACAGGTGCAATCCTCTCTGAATATTTAAACCTTCCATATCCTGGTCAGTGAAATAATGAGAGCCATACATGATGCCAGTTATTATTGTCTGCATGTACCATCTGCTACCATTGACTAGTGTACTTTGATTGACCTCTCCTTTTTTTTCAATAGAAAAATTACCTGTTAGTTATTATCGTGATGATACTGAAAAAGCTGATATGAGAATTGTTCTAGCTTCTGTTCAAGAGGTAATGATATCACTAAATTCTTTGCAATATTCTCTCTCTCTCTCTCTCTCTCTTTAATTCAACTTTGTTACTATGTTGGAAAGAAACCATCAGTCAATTCTATAACGTGGTAATTGGATAGATTGGTGGTGGATGGATGGATGGATAGATGGACAGATTGATAAACAGTCATATGAAAGAATAATAATTCTAACTTAGAACAAACAGAAGTTGAGCCATCTTCAATGGCCAATATTCTCTACAGCAACAGTCATCTCTGTGGTCTACTGAAGGCAGTCTATCAATATATCATGGACTCGTGTATCATTCTTCCATATATATTAAACCAAGTTGCTTTGCTACAATGACTAATGTGACAATCCTACTACCTCTGGGTTACAGTGCTACAGCTGAGGCAGTTAATTCACCTGCTACTATCAGTCAACTTGGCCTCCCAGACTGTTATTGGTAAACTGCTGTCTGTACAAGTTAACAAGCGAAGTGGCAGGGCTCAAATATATGCAGGTGAATTTGTCCCTTCATATGTTGGAATCATCTCTTTTACATGTACATGTCCAATACCGTCATCAATTAAGTTGTCCAATGGTACTTAGATGAATAAAGTTCCATCTATACTACAGGTGGAGTGCTTATGGGTTCTGTGATACTACCAGTAATACTGGTCTGTTAGCTATTGGTAATGTTTGTAGTGATCCCTAATGTCAAGAAGGTACTGTATCTATTTGCCAATCTATGATCTGTCATCTCATCCATTCATCCTTAAATCCACATTAATTTTCACTCCATCCATCCATCCATTACCAATATACCTTATCCTTGCTTTCTTTTTAGTCATCAGTAGCAGTAGCAGTATTGGATACTGGATATGGTACAATGTAGACTTCCTGTTGTATCTTCAACTGTACAAGAACTTAAAAATCTCTTGGGAAACAAATGGCTATTTAGATTCTAAACTAACTCATTACGCTTCAGTTGAAACAGATCGTACTTGCAAACAAGCCTCAGTCTCATATTCAGAGTCCAGTGTCCAGACCAGGTTTAGAAGATAAGTTTGGAATCGATTCCTAAATGTAGTTTTGTGCAAGAGAAGACAACTGGCCATGTTTGTCGATTCTGCACAAGAAAGTGGCAATAGCAAAGCTCCACCCACTACAGAGACTGTTGTCCTGATTCCTGAACTACATATAGAATCCATTTCTTTACTTATCTCTTTATCTATTCATTCAAACACTATCCATCCATTCATATAACCACCCATCATTTGTCCATCTATCTGTTCATTCAGCCAGCCATCTAGTCATTTATCCATTACTCTACATAATATTTATTTAATTTAGGTAATGAATTACATGTTATAGTTACTACTGAAACAGAATCATGTGATCAGAATACATATGTGAATATTGTCTTTCTCTCTTTAGTGTTTGTCTCTGTTGGAGAAAGAGCTAGTTACTTTGAGTGCTATGTGCACAGATGCAATCCTCTCTGAATATTTAAACCTTCCATATCCTGGTCAGTGAAATAATGAGAGCCATACATGATGCCAGTTATTATTGTCTGCGTGTACCATGTGCTACCATTGACTAGTGTACTTTGATTGACCTCTCCTTTTTTTTCAATAGAAAAATTACCTGTTAGTTATTATCGTGATGATACTGAAAAAGCTAATATGAGAATTGTTCTAGCTTCTGTTCAAGAGGTAATATCACTAAATTCTTTGCAATACTCTCTCTCTCTAGTTAACATGTTGGTTCTATAGCTCAACAGATGGCCCTCAAACTCAAATGTTAGTCTCTTGACTTCTAACCTCAAGATCACTCATTTTTTCTTCATGGTCAAGTATTTGCTAACATCAGTGAAACTCTCTCCGGTATGGAAGAGGTTTATGGAGCGAAACAACCTGCAAAGCAATTTGTGAGATATTTTACTGAAAGAGGGAACCTCTGAAAATCGGTGAGAGTGACACCAAAAGAGATAGATTAGATGTACAATACATAGATGACTTTGATGGATAGGTACATTTAGACATGCATGTTACTACAGAAGTAAATTGGAAACTGCATTCTTATATTTATAGGACACATATGAAAAACTATGGGAAAAGAGTCTCAAGAAATGGACAGCACCAAAGTTATTTCTAGTCGTGATTGCAGTACTATTGACCTAATACATATTGTTATGAATTGTTGACTGTGTTAGAGGGTCTGAGTCAGAGTGATTTAATTATTTGGCTGGACAGAGCCAGTTAATACAAGATAATACAAGACCCAAATGCTAACACAGCTAGAAAAAGAATGAACTTCGGTACAATTCATGACCAACCATTTTTAATGTTTTAAGTCAGTAAGCAATAGAAAGTATTAGTTAAAGTAAAGCTACAGTTGTTTAATTGTGACAAGTACCAACACAAACAACTAATGAGCCACAAGTATATTCTCTTGTCAGCCTTGAGTGCCTTCTGTGTAGTTGTTGATAACTTGTGCCAACTCTAAACTAACAATAAAGAGAGAAAGACAATATTCACGTATGTATTCTGATGACATGATTCTCATATCATTATCTCTTGATCATTAATAAGTTGACACTTGATGAAATGGTGATTGGATTTGTCTCTCTTATAAAAATTCTGTTTCAGTAGTAACTATAATATGTAATTCATTACCTAAATTAAATAAATATTATGTAGATTAATGGATAAATGGCTAGATGGACAAATGATGGGTGGTTATATGAATGGATGGATAGTGTTTGAATGAATAGATAAAGAGATAAGTAAAGAAATGGATTCTATATGTAGTTCAGGAATCAGGACATACCTGGTATGAGAACCAGTCTAGCAGGAATGTCTAATCCAAAGTGTTGAGATCAGAACATATATGGTCCAAATCAATACCAATTTTTGATGATACAACAGTCTCTGTAGTGGGTGGAGCTTTGCTATTGCCACTTTCTTGTGCAGAATCGACAAACATGGCCAGTTGTCTTCTCTTGCACAAAACTACATTTAGGAATCGATTCCAAACTTATCTTCTAAACCTGGTCTGGACACTGGACTCTGAATATGAGACTGAGGCTTGTTTGCAAGTACGATCTGTTTCAACTGAAGCGTAATGAGTTAGTTTAGAATCTAAATAGCCATTTGTTTCCCAAGAGATTTTTAAGTTCTTGTACAGTTGAAGATACAACAGGAAGTCTACATTGTACCATATCCAATATCCAATACTGCTACTGCTACTGATGACTAAAAAGAAAGCAAGGATAAGGTATATTGGTAATGGATGGATGGATGGAGTGAAAATTAATGTGGATTTAAGGATGAATGGATGAGATGACAGATCATAGATTGGCAAATAGATACAGTACCTTCTTGACATTAGGGATCACTACAAACATTACCAATAGCTAACAGACCAGTATTACTGGTAGTATCACAGAACCCATAAGCACTCCACCTGTAGTATAGATGGAACTTTATTCATCTAAGTACCATTGGACAACTTAATTGATGACGGTATTGGACATGTACATGTAAAAGAGATGATTCCAACATATGAAGGGACAAATTCACCTGCATATATTTGAGCCCTGCCACTTCGCTTGTTAACTTGTACAGACAGCAGTTTACCAATAACAGTCTGGGAGGCCAAGTTGACTGATAGTAGCAGGTGAATTAACTGCCTCAGCTGTAGCACTGTAACCCAGAGGTAGTAGGATTGTCACATTAGTCATTGTAGCAAAGCAACTTGGTTTAATATATATGGAAGAATGATACACGAGTCCATGATATATTGATAGACTGCCTTCAGTAGACCACAGAGATGACTGTTGCTGTAGAGAATATTGGCCATTGAAGATGGCTCAACTTCTGTTTGTTCTAAGTTAGAATTATTATTCTTTCATATGACTGTTTATCAATCTGTCCATCTATCCATCCATCCATCCACCACCAATCTATCCAATTACCACGTTATAGAATTGACTGATGGTTTCTTTCCAACATAGTAACAAAGTTGAATTAAAGAGAGAGAGAGAGAGAGAGAGAATATTGCAAAGAATTTAGTGATATCATTACCTCTTGAACAGAAGCTAGAACAATTCTCATATCAGCTTTTTCAGTATCATCACGATAATAACTAACAGGTAATTTTTCTATTGAAAAAAAAGGAGAGGTCAATCAAAGTACACTAGTCAATGGTAGCAGATGGTACATGCAGACAATAATAACTGGCATCATGTATGGCTCTCATTATTTCACTGACCAGGATATGGAAGGTTTAAATATTCAGAGAGGATTGCACCTGTGCACATAACACTCAAAGTAACTAGCTCTTTCTCCAACAGAGACAAACACTAAAGAGAGAAAGACAATATTCACGTATGTATTCTGATCACATGATTCTGTTTCAGTAGTAACTATAACATGTAATTCATTACCTAAATTAAATAAATATTATGTAGAGTAATGGATAAATGACTAGATGGCTGGCTGAATGAACAGATAGATGGACAAATGATGGGTGGTTATATGAATGGATGGATAGTGTTTGAATGAATAGATAAAGAGATAAGTAAAGAAATGGATTCTATATGTAGTTCAGGAATCAGGACATACCTGGTATGAGAACCAGTCTAGCAGGAATGTCTAATCCAAAGTGTTGAGATCAGAACATATATGGTCCAAATCAATACCAATTTTTGATGATACAACAGTCTCTGTAGTGGGTGGAGCTTTGCTATTGCCACTTTCTTGTGCAGAATCGACAAACATGGCCAGTTGTCTTCTCTTGCACAAAACTACATTTAGGAATCGATTCCAAACTTATCTTCTAAACCTGGTCTAGACACTGGACTCTGAATATGAGACTGAGGCTTGTTTGCAAGTACGATCTGTTTCAACTGAAGCGTAATGAGTTAGTTTAGAATCTAAATAGCCATTTGTTTCCCAAGAGATTTTTAAGTTCTTGTACAGTTGAAGATACAACAGGAAGTCTACATTGTACCATATCCAATATCCAATACTGCTACTGATGACTAAAAAGAAAGCAAGGATAAGGTATATTGGTAATGGATGGATGGATGGAGTGAAAATTAATGTGGATTTAAGGATGAATGGATGAGATGACAGATCATAGATTGGCAAATAGATACAGTACCTTCTTGACATTAGGGATCACTACAAACATTACCAATAGCTAACAGACCAGTATTACTGGTAGTATCACAGAACCCATAAGCACTCCACCTGTAGTATAGATGGAACTTTATTCATCTAAGTACCATTGGACAACTTAATTGATGACGGTATTGGACATGTACATGTAAAAGAGATGATTCCAACATATGAAGGGACAAATTCACCTGCATATATTTGAGCCCTGCCACTTCGCTTGTTAACTTGTACAGACAGCAGTTTACCAATAACAGTCTGGGAGGCCAAGTTGACTGATAGTAGCAGGTGAATTAACTGCCTCAGCTGTAGCACTGTAACCCAGAGGTAGTAGGATTGTCACATTAGTCATTGTAGCAAAGCAACTTGGTTTAATATATATGGAAGAATGATACACGAGTCCATGATATATTGATAGACTGCCTTCAGTAGACCACAGAGATGACTGTTGCTGTAGAGAATATTGGCCATTGAAGATGGCTCAACTTCTGTTTGTTCTAAGTTAGAATTATTATTCTTTCATATGACTGTTTATCAATCTGTCCATCTATCCATCCATCCATCCACCACCAATCTATCCAATTACCACGTTATAGAATTGACTGATGGTTTCTTTCCAACATAGTAACAAAGTTGAATTAAAGAGAGAGAGAGAGAGAGAGAGAGAGAGAATATTGCAAAGAATTTAGTGATATCATTACCTCTTGAACAGAAGCTAGAACAATTCTCATATCAGCTTTTTCAGTATCATCACGATAATAACTAACAGGTAATTTTTCTATTGAAAAAAAAGGAGAGGTCAATCAAAGTACACTAGTCAATGGTAGCAGATGGTACATGCAGACAATAATAACTGGCATCATGTATGGCTCTCATTATTTCACTGACCAGGATATGGAAGGTTTAAATATTCAGAGAGGATTGCACCTGTGCACATAACACTCAAAGTAACTAGCTCTTTCTCCAACAGAGACAAACACTAAAGAGAGAAAGACAATATTCACGTATGTATTCTGATCACATGATTCTGTTTCAGTAGTAACTATAACATGTAATTCATTACCTAAATTAAATAAATATTATGTAGAGTAATGGATAAATGACTAGATGGCTGGCTGAATGAACAGATAGATGGACAAATGATGGGTGGTTATATGAATGGATGGATAGTGTTTGAATGAATAGATAAAGAGATAAGTAAAGAAATGGATTCTATATGTAGTTCAGGAATCAGGACATACCTGGTATGAGAACCAGTCTAGCAGGAATGTCTAATCCAAAGTGTTGAGATCAGAACATATATGGTCCAAATCAATACCAATTTTTGATGATACAACAGTCTCTGTAGTGGGTGGAGCTTTGCTATTGCCACTTTCTTGTGCAGAATCGACAAACATGGCCAGTTGTCTTCTCTTGCACAAAACTACATTTAGGAATCGATTCCAAACTTATCTTCTAAACCTGGTCTGGACACTGGACTCTGAATATGAGACTGAGGCTTGTTTGCAAGTACGATCTGTTTCAACTGAAGCGTAATGAGTTAGTTTAGAATCTAAATAGCCATTTGTTTCCCAAGAGATTTTTAAGTTCTTGTACAGTTGAAGATACAACAGGAAGTCTACATTGTACCATATCCAATATCCAATACTGCTACTGCTACTGATGACTAAAAAGAAAGCAAGGATAAGGTATATTGGTAATGGATGGATGGATGGAGTGAAAATTAATGTGGATTTAAGGATGAATGGATGAGATGACAGATCATAGATTGGCAAATAGATACAGTACGTTCTTGACATTAGGGATCACTACAAACATTACCAATAGCTAACAGACCAGTATTACTGGTAGTATCACAGAACCCATAAGCACTCCACCTGTAGTATAGATGGAACTTTATTCATCTAAGTACCATTGGACAACTTAATTGATGACGGTATTGGACATGTACATGTAAAAGAGATGATTCCAACATATGAAGGGACAAATTCACCTGCATATATTTGAGCCCTGCCACTTCGCTTGTTAACTTGTACAGACAGCAGTTTACCAATAACAGTCTGGGAGGCCAAGTTGACTGATAGTAGCAGGTGAATTAACTGCCTCAGCTGTAGCACTGTAACCCAGAGGTAGTAGGATTGTCACATTAGTCATTGTAGCAAAGCAACTTGGTTTAATATATATGGAAGAATGATACACGAGTCCATGATATATTGATAGACTGCCTTCAGTAGACCACAGAGATGACTGTTGCTGTAGAGAATATTGGCCATTGAAGATGGCTCAACTTCTGTTTGTTCTAAGTTAGAATTATTATTCTTTCATATGACTGTTTATCAATCTGTCCATCTATCCATCCATCCATCCACCACCAATCTATCCAATTACCACGTTATAGAATTGACTGATGGTTTCTTTCCAACATAGTAACAAAGTTGAATTAAAGAGAGAGAGAGAGAGAGAGAGAATATTGCAAAGAATTTAGTGATATCATTACCTCTTGAACAGAAGCTAGAACAATTCTCATATCAGCTTTTTCAGTATCATCACGATAATAACTAACAGGTAATTTTTCTATTGAAAAAAAAGGAGAGGTCAATCAAAGTACACTAGTCAATGGTAGCAGATGGTACATGCAGACAATAATAACTGGCATCATGTATGGCTCTCATTATTTCACTGACCAGGATATGGAAGGTTTAAATATTCAGAGAGGATTGCACCTGTGCACATAACACTCAAAGTAACTAGCTCTTTCTCCAACAGAGACAAACACTAAAGAGAGAAAGACAATATTCACGTATGTATTCTGATCACATGATTCTGTTTCAGTAGTAACTATAACATGTAATTCATTACCTAAATTAAATAAATATTATGTAGAGTAATGGATAAATGACTAGATGGCTGGCTGAATGAACAGATAGATGGACAAATGATGGGTGGTTATATGAATGGATGGATAGTGTTTGAATGAATAGATAAAGAGATAAGTAAAGAAATGGATTCTATATGTAGTTCAGGAATCAGGACATACCTGGTATGAGAACCAGTCTAGCAGGAATGTCTAATCCAAAGTGTTGAGATCAGAACATATATGGTCCAAATCAATACCAATTTTTGATGATACAACAGTCTCTGTAGTGGGTGGAGCTTTGCTATTGCCACTTTCTTGTGCAGAATCGACAAACATGGCCAGTTGTCTTCTCTTGCACAAAACTACATTTAGGAATCGATTCCAAACTTATCTTCTAAACCTGGTCTGGACACTGGACTCTGAATATGAGACTGAGGCTTGTTTGCAAGTACGATCTGTTTCAACTGAAGCGTAATGAGTTAGTTTAGAATCTAAATAGCCATTTGTTTCCCAAGAGATTTTTAAGTTCTTGTACAGTTGAAGATACAACAGGAAGTCTACATTGTACCATATCCAATATCCAATACTGCTACTGCTACTGTTGAACTAGTTTCTTAGTTTCTCTGAGCTTGTTCTAATACTGGAGTTTGAGTCCAGGTAATATATTGTTATGTACTACTGTACAGGCTCATTTTCATTACTGTAAAAGAACGGAACGAAGTCTTCTTTTTAATGTGGTATAGGTATACGCAGGTGAATGCGTCGATTGACATGCTGGGACCACCGCTTTTACATGCACATGTCCAATAATCCCATCAGTTAAGCTACCAACAGTAGTTAGATGAGTAATGTTCCACCACGCATAGTTACTAATGCATTGTTTGTACACCATAATATGTCTAATGCTCGATAAAAACAGGTAGATAGATGAGTGGATGGATGGATGAATTAATAGATGGATGGTTGATAAAATACTCGAGAGACAGACATATAGATGGGCAGTCTTGCCTTCTTACGTTTGTAACAGACATTGACAGGGGAAAAGTATCACATTATACTCCAAACGTAGCTGGCACTAACACATTGAGCTCAAACAGGGGTGTGGCCACCAATGTTATAGCAACTAATTGACATTAATTGATCGATAATTATCATAGCAACACTATCTGCTATTATATTAACGTGGAGCCTGTAAGCCTCAGTGGTACTACAGTATTAGCGTGGCTATTATCTATTGGTAATGATCCCGAGTGTCAAGAGACATCTGTGTCTTCATGTGTGTGGCACTCAAAATGACTCAACCCACTCCCTAACAATGTGCTGACAATATGTCATATCATAGAGGGACTGTCATATTCTCAGACTGGCCCGTTACAGTGTTTTTGATTATTGATGTTGTCTGTCATAGTGCTCTCAGTAAAAGTTTGTCGGCATTCCTTTAGAGTATACTCTCTCTCTCTCTCTCTCTTTAATTCAACTTTGTTACTATGTTGGGAAGAATCGATTCCTAAATGTAGTTTTATGAATCGATTCCTAAATGTAGTTTTAGAAGACAACTGGCCATGTTTGTCGATTCTGCACAAGAAAGTGGCAATAGCAAAGCTCCACCCACTACAGAGACTGTTGTATCATCAAAAATTGGTATTGATTTGGACCATATATGTTCTGATCTCAACACTTTGGATTAGACATTCCTGCTAGACTGGTTCTCATACCAGGTATGTCCTGATTCCTGAACTACATATAGAATCCATTTCTTTACTTATCTCTTTATCTATTCATTCAAACACTATCCATCCATTCATATAACCACCCATCATTTGTCCATCTATCTGTTCATTCAGCCAGCCATCTAGTCATTTATCCATTACTCTACATAATATTTATTTAATTTAGGTAATGAATTACATGTTATAGTTACTACTGAAACAGAATCATGTGATCAGAATACATACGTGAATATTGTCTTTCTCTCTTTAGTGTTTGTCTCTGTTGGAGAAAGAGCTAGTTACTTTGAGTGTTATGTGCACAGGTGCAATCCTCTCTGAATATTTAAACCTTCCATATCCTGGTCAGTGAAATAATGAGAGCCATACATGATGCCAGTTATTATTGTCTGTATGTACCATGTGCTACCATTGACTAGTGTACTTTGATTGACCTCTCCTTTTTTAATAGAATTACCTGTTTATCCTAATGATACTGAAAAAGCTGATATGAGAATTGTTCTAGCTGCTGTTCAAGAGGTAATGATATGACTTAATTCTTTACAATACTCTCTCTCTCTCTCTCTCTCTCTCTTTCTCTCTCTCTCTCTCTATCTATCTATGTCTCTAGTTACTTCTTGGTTCTGTAGCTCAACAGATGGTTCTTCTGTCTGCATGTACATGTACCACGATGATACTATGAGCAATAATCTGAATAGTGGATCTACTGAAACCTTCTAAGAATCTCAATGATGAACATGTGCTATGCCTTATTTTATTACTGTGGCCTACGATAAAGCAATCAAGATATTTGCAGCCTTCATTCATATTGATAACCAGAGGACTCTGGAGTAAGAATGGATGAATAGATGGACGGATGGGTAGATTGATGGATGGATAGAATTAGATTTTTAAAAAAGAGAAATAGATTTATAGGTGATTGGACAAAGAGATATGTAGATAAGTAGTTAATATTTCTATCTACTAGTCATGATGGTTAAAAGACTCTCATAGTACTTGAAGTTGATGAACAGTGTAAAATTGTGCATTTAGATGGAGTTCAAAATAACACATGAGCTAGACAAGTTGAAATAGTGGGTCAACCTGATGAACCTGCTACTATGCCTGTTCAACTACTACTGTTGCTATGCAAAAAGAGTGTAAAATTGAGATACTTAGATTAATTAGATTATTGACTTCATGGGTAAGGAAAATTGATGTACTGTTGCATCATTCATTCATCCATCCAATGGCAACCATCTATTCATTCATATAATTTTATTCACTTACCTATCTATCCATCTATACATTCAGATATTTGGTGGTCTCCTATTGTCTATCACTCAATCCAAAGAAAGAGAAGAACAGAGATTCTGTTAATACAAGATCTCATCTCTCTTCTACACAGTGCTTCTGCTGGAATTAAACTTCAAGTAAGAAAGCAGATATACTGCAATGTTGCATGAGTAGTCCCTCTTGTTCCTTCATCTATCCATCAATTTATTCATTCATTTACCACTGTATTTAGCTGTTTATTTATTTTGCAGTTTATCTCCTGTACCATAACTTCCATTAAAAATCCAATTATCACATACATATGCGTGTATATTATAACATGTAATTATTGTATTAGGTATATTCTCTATTACGACGTATTCTTCCATATATTAAACCAAGAGACTTTGTTACAGTGACTGACCACTTCTGGGTTACAGTGCTATAACTGAGGCAGTTAATTCAGGTGCTACTATCAATCAACTTGGCCTCCTAGACTGTTAATGTGTCCACCCATGTGTTAAAAACCACCACTTTTATATTTACATGTCCAATAATGCTGTCAGTTAAGTTGCCCAATGGTACTTAGATGGATAAAGTTTCACCATACCTCGTAGCTATGTTTAACTGCTCTGTGTCTCATTGATGAAGAACATACTGTTGCTGTCTTCTAGGGACAACGGCTAGGACAAGATGGCAAACTTCAGATGAAGTATGTTTAAGTAAGAGAGAATTATTTATAACAATGTTATTCTTGTTCTTTTACCCTCTATGTGATAATTGTGATGACAGTGGACTCTTTTATTATGTAATCATCGCTCTCCTTGGTTAAAGGCACCGTCGAGACTTTGTTCCCGAGTACACGACCTGACAAGATTTCGGCCCCAAGCGTCCGGCAGGATGACTGATCTTTCAGGCGACTATTCGTCTGAGGAGCGAGGCCGACTTTCCATCGGTGGGAAATGTGAGGGTAGGCAGGCCGACACGAATCCGGCCCGAAGCGTCCGGCAGGATGACTGATCTTTCAGGCGACTATCCGTCTGAGGAGCGAGGCCGACTTTCCATCTGTTGGAAGTGTGAGGGTAGATAGGCCGACACGAATCCGATCCGAAGTGTCCGGCAGGATGACTGATCTTTCAGGCGACTCTACGTCTGAAGAGCGAGGCCGACTTTCCATCGGTGGGAAATGTGAGGGTAGGCAGGCCGACACGAATCCGGCCCGAAGCGTCCGGCAGGATGACTGATCTTTCAGGCGACTCTCCGTCTGAAGAGCGAGGCCGACTTTCCATCGGTGGGAAATGTGAGGGTAGGCAGGCCGACACGAATCCGGCCTGAAGCGTCCGGCAGACGGATTCATCCTTCAGGGGAAGTATCCGTCCGAGAAGTCGGGCCGACAACGGGGAAGGCGTCGAGCGGTTTCCCTGGAGAAGCATTCTCGGTTGGTGCTTTAGATGAGAGGGGAGGGAGTCGATGTCTGAATTTGCTTTCTGTTTGGGAGCTGCATATTCTGTCGTGTGCTCGGACTCCTCTCTGTCAGGCGTGTGGCGGGCACTGTACGTGGCAAGGTGGATGCGCCGAATGGTCGTGTTCGTCTTGTTCGGAGTGTCCTTTTGGGTGTTATGAAGCGATCTGTTCTCCCTTTAACCGAGACGGAGGGCAGCATCGTAGACTAGTCAGGCGTTGCAACGAGGTTGCTTTCGTGACGCTGTGGTTGAGTGGGGCCTTCAACAAGGAGGTTTCGTTCAATTCGTCGTCGCGAAGGGAGTGTGCACGAAGCTCTGGTGTGTGAGCTGTTGTGCTTTCTCCTAGTGGCGTTGGGTGTTCGTTGACAAGATATCGTGCTGTTCGTTGTCGAGTCCCTGCAGTTGACGACGACGACTGTTTGTCGCAGTCGCTGCAATGCATGCCGCTGGCCTCCAAGGGAGGTTGCCCAGTTCGGTGACTCTTACCTGACGTGGCAGCGGTTTGTGTCGCTCTGAGCAGTAGGGAAGAAATTTTGTGAGTTTCGTCGGTGGAGGGTTCCACGACAGCTTGTGATAACGGGCGTGTGCCTGTGCCTGTGCTGGAAGGGACGAAGCTTTGTTTCGGCCGCTCCTAGTGCCGATCATCGAGTTACCTGGTTGATCCTGCCAGTAGTCATATGCTTGTCTCAAAGACTAAGCCATGCATGTGCAAGTATAAACGCTTGAACCGTGAGACTGCGAATGGCTCATTAAATCAGTTATAGTTTATTTGATGGTGTTCCCCACTACGTGGATAACCGTGGTAACGTAGAGCTAATACATGCCGAAGGCCTCGACTCCGTCTCGGCGGGGAAGAGGCGTATTTATTAGATCCAAAACCAACCTGGGCGGCTTTGCTTCCCAGCTTCCTGCTTGGTGATTCATGGTAACTGCTCGAATCGCTCGGCCTCCGCGCCGGCGATGGTTCATTCAAGTTTCTGCCCTATCAACTTTCGATGGTAGGGTATTGGCCTACCATGGTTGCAACGGGTGACGGAGAATTAGGGTTCGATTCCGGAGAGGGAGCCTGAGAAACGGCTACCACATCTAAGGAGGGCAGCAGGCGCGCAAATTACCCAATCCCGACTCGGGGAGGTAGTGACAATAAATAACAATGCCGGTCCCTAAAGTGGTCCGGCAATTGGAATGAGTCCAATCCAAACCCCTTAACGAGGAACAATTGGAGGGCAAGTCTGGTGCCAGCAGCCGCGGTAATTCCAGCTCCAATAGCGTATATTAAAGTTGTTGCAGTTAAAAAGCTCGTAGTTGGATTTCGGGGCCCACGCTCGCGCCCTGGCGTCTGGGGTCGGTCTCGTCCAGTTCGCTGGACTTGTCGTCGCCGTCGTTGGTGTGCGGCGTGCTAGGCCGGAGCGGTCCGCCGAGAGGCGAGCACTGCCCGGCGGCTCCCTGTGCTCTCGGAGGCTCCGTCTGCTCTTGATTGCAGCGGTCGGGGAGTTCGGGACGTTTACTTTGAACAAATTAGAGTGTTCCAAGCAGGCCAGTCGCTTTGAATACGTTAGCATGGAATAATGGAATAGGGCTGCTTTTTGTCCTATTTTGGTGGTTTTCGGGACGGCAGTCATGGTCGATAGGGACAGTTGGGGGCATTCGTATTCAGTTGTCAGAGGTGAAATTCTCGGATTTACGGAAGACGGTCGAGTGCGAAAGCATTTGCCAAGGATGTTTTCATTAATCAAGAACGAAAGTTGGGGGTTCGAAGACGATCAGATACCGTCGTAGTCCCAACCATAAACGATGCCGGCTAGGGATCGGCGGACGTCGGGTGCGACTCCGTCGGCACCTTTGGAGAAATCAAAGCCTTTGGGTTCCGGGGGGAGTATGGTCGCAAGGCTGAAACTTAAAGGAATTGACGGAAGGGCACCACCAGGAGTGGAGCCTGCGGCTTAATTTGACTCAACACGGGGAACCTCACCAGGTCCGGACATGGGAAGGATTGACAGATCGAGAGCTCTTTCTTGATTCTATGGGTGGTGGTGCATGGCCGTTCTTAGTTGGTGGAGTGATTTGTCTGGTTGATTCCGTTAACGAACGAGACCTTAACCTGCTAACTAGTCGTGCCGTTTCCGAACGGCGGGCGTCGCGTCCGCGTCGGGGCAGCCGCCTGGCGGGTGCCTCGTCGGCAGCCGGCGTCCCGGCTCGCAGCCAGGCGGCTTCTTAGAGGGACACTCGGCGTTTCAGCCGGGGGAGGAGTGAGGCAATAACAGGTCTGTGATGCCCTTAGATGTTCTGGGCCGCACGCGCGCTACACTGACGGAGGCAGCGAGCGTGTCCTTCGCCGGGAGGTGCGGGCAATCTTGCGAGTCTCCGTCGTGCTGGGGATAGATGGTTGCAATTGTCGATCTTGAACGAGGAATTCCTAGTAAGCGCGAGTCATCAGCTCGCGCTGATTACGTCCCTGCCCTTTGTACACACCGCCCGTCGCTACTACCGATTGGACGGTTTAGTGAGAACTTCGGATTGGAGCCTTGGCGTCCGGCGACGGTCGCCCGGGAGTTTCCGAGAAGTCGTTCTAATTGCGTCGTCTAGAGGAAGTAAAAGTCGTAACAAGGTTTCCGTAGGTGAACCTGCGGAAGGATCATTACCGGTGTGCGTTCGGGACGCGTTTTGGCGTTTCGTTCTCTGTCGGTTCGGTCGGGCGTTGTTTATAACCGATCGAGTGTGCACGATGGCTCGCCCGCTCGTTTGGGCACTTTTTTCACGAACGTGAAAAGTGCCCCCGGGCTTTTGTCGAGCTGATTTTTTCGTCCATTTTCTGATGTCTGTCCCGAGTCTTTATTTAAAGGTATGGAAGTACAACTTCCAACGGTGGATCCCTTGGCTCGCGCGTCGATGAAGACCGTAGCAAAGCGCGACAGTGTGTTGTGAATTGCAGAATTCAGTGAATCATCGAATTGTCGAACGCACATTGCGCCTTGCCGGCTCTCCGGCGAGGCACGTTCGGCTGAGGGCCGTTAAAATTGTCTGTAGCCATTCGACTCTCGACGTAGCTGCCAGCAGGGGAGAGAGTCGACTGTTGGTCGAGGGCCGTCGCTTAAGGAAGTCGAAGAGGGCACCTCCAGTGTGAGTTGGCGTGTGGTGGTCGTGCTCAGTTGCGGGAAGGTATAGCCGGCGGTTGCAGGCGCACATTTCCCCTAGAACTGGGCACGGGTGTCTGAACTACATGCGGCCTCAGATCGAGCGAGAGCTACCCGCTGAACTTAAGCATATCAATAAGCGGAGGAAGAGAAACCAACTGGGATTCCCTCAGTAACGGCGAGCGAAGTGGGAAGATCGTGCCCAGGTCTGAAATCTCCGGCCTGACCCAAGTGTGGCCGGCGAATTGTGGTCTGGAGAGCTGGACTGTCCCGAAGTCACCGGTCCTGTTGGGGCCCGAAGTCGACTTGGAACGGCGTGCCGGAGAGGGTGAGAGCCCCGTAGGCGCCCAGAAACCTGGATCGGCGGGACGAGGGTCCGGACTCGTTGAGTCGGGTTGTTTGAGATTGCAGCCCCAATCGGGTGGTAGACTCCATCCAAGGCTGAATACGTGCGCGAGTCCGATAGCGGACAAGTACCGTGAGGGAAAGGTGAAAAGCACTTTGAAGAGAGAGTTCAAGAGACCGTGAAACCGTTGGGAGGGAAGC
>OZ014419.1:3291176-3308676 GCA_963965975.1 Xestospongia bergquistia
TAGCGTGGCTATTATCTATTGGTAATGATCCCGAGTGTCAAGAGACATCTGTGTCTTCATGTGTGTGGCACTCAAAATGACTCAACCCACTCCCTAACAATGTGCTGACAATATGTCATATCATAGAGGGACTGTCATATTCTCAGACTGGCCCGTTACAGTGTTTTTGATTATTGATGTTGTCTGTCATAGTGCTCTCAGTAAAAGTTTGTCGGCATTCCTTTAGAGTATACTCTCTCTCTCTCTCTCTCTTTAATTCAACTTTGTTACTATGTTGGGAAGAATCGATTCCTAAATGTAGTTTTATGAATCGATTCCTAAATGTAGTTTTAGAAGACAACTGGCCATGTTTGTCGATTCTGCACAAGAAAGTGGCAATAGCAAAGCTCCACCCACTACAGAGACTGTTGTATCATCAAAAATTGGTATTGATTTGGACCATATATGTTCTGATCTCAACACTTTGGATTAGACATTCCTGCTAGACTGGTTCTCATACCAGGTATGTCCTGATTCCTGAACTACATATAGAATCCATTTCTTTACTTATCTCTTTATCTATTCATTCAAACACTATCCATCCATTCATATAACCACCCATCATTTGTCCATCTATCTGTTCATTCAGCCAGCCATCTAGTCATTTATCCATTACTCTACATAATATTTATTTAATTTAGGTAATGAATTACATGTTATAGTTACTACTGAAACAGAATCATGTGATCAGAATACATACGTGAATATTGTCTTTCTCTCTTTAGTGTTTGTCTCTGTTGGAGAAAGAGCTAGTTACTTTGAGTGTTATGTGCACAGGTGCAATCCTCTCTGAATATTTAAACCTTCCATATCCTGGTCAGTGAAATAATGAGAGCCATACATGATGCCAGTTATTATTGTCTGCAT
Source organism: Xestospongia bergquistia (assembly GCA_963965975.1). Classification (NCBI taxonomy): domain Eukaryota; kingdom Metazoa; phylum Porifera; class Demospongiae; order Haplosclerida; family Petrosiidae; genus Xestospongia; species Xestospongia bergquistia. Next base: position 3,292,083 of record OZ014419.1, read on the forward strand.
GTACCATCTGCTACCATTGACTAGTGTACTTTGATTGACCTCTCCTTTTTTTTCAATAGAAAAATTACCTGTTAGTTATTATCGTGATGATACTGAAAAAGCTGATATGAGAATTGTTCTAGCTTCTGTTCAAGAGGTAATGATATCACTAAATTCTTTGCAATATTCTCTCTCTCTCTCTCTCTCTCTCTTTAATTCAACTTTGTTACTATGTTGGAAAGAAACCATCAGTCAATTCTATAACGTGGTAATTGGATAGATTGGTGGTGGATGGATGGATGGATAGATGGACAGATTGATAAACAGTCATATGAAAGAATAATAATTCTAACTTAGAACAAACAGAAGTTGAGCCATCTTCAATGGCCAATATTCTCTACAGCAACAGTCATCTCTGTGGTCTACTGAAGGCAGTCTATCAATATATCATGGACTCGTGTATCATTCTTCCATATATATTAAACCAAGTTGCTTTGCTACAATGACTAATGTGACAATCCTACTACCTCTGGGTTACAGTGCTACAGCTGAGGCAGTTAATTCACCTGCTACTATCAGTCAACTTGGCCTCCCAGACTGTTATTGGTAAACTGCTGTCTGTACAAGTTAACAAGCGAAGTGGCAGGGCTCAAATATATGCAGGTGAATTTGTCCCTTCATATGTTGGAATCATCTCTTTTACATGTACATGTCCAATACCGTCATCAATTAAGTTGTCCAATGGTACTTAGATGAATAAAGTTCCATCTATACTACAGGTGGAGTGCTTATGGGCTCTGTGATACTACCAGTAATACTGGTCTGTTAGCTATTGGTAATGTTTGTAGTGATCCCTAATGTCAAGAAGGTACTGTATCTATTTGCCAATCTATGATCTGTCATCTCATCCATTCATCCTTAAATCCACATTAATTTTCACTCCATCCATCCATCCATTACCAATATACCTTATCCTTGCTTTCTTTTTAGTCATCAGTAGCAGTAGCAGTATTGGATATTGGATATGGTACAATGTAGACTTCCTGTTGTATCTTCAACTGTACAAGAACTTAAAAATCTCTTGGGAAACAAATGGCTATTTAGATTCTAAACTAACTCATTACGCTTCAGTTGAAACAGATCGTACTTGCAAACAAGCCTCAGTCTCATATTCAGAGTCCAGTGTCCAGACCAGGTTTAGAAGATAAGTTTGGAATCGATTCCTAAATGTAGTTTTGTGCAAGAGAAGACAACTGGCCATGTTTGTCGATTCTGCACAAGAAAGTGGCAATAGCAAAGCTCCACCCACTACAGAGACTGTTGTATCATCAAAAATTGGTATTGATTTGGACCATATATGTTCTGATCTCAACACTTTGGATTAGACATTCCTGCTAGACTGGTTCTCATACCAGGTATGTCCTGATTCCTGAACTACATATAGAATCCATTTCTTTACTTATCTCTTTATCTATTCATTCAAACACTATCCATCCATTCATATAACCACCCATCATTTGTCCATCTATCTGTTCATTCAGCCAGCCATCTAGTCATTTATCCATTACTCTACATAATATTTATTTAATTTAGGTAATGAATTACATGTTATAGTTACTATTGAAACAGAATCATGTGATCAGAATACATACGTGAATATTGTCTTTCTCTCTTTAGTGTTTGTCTCTGTTGGAGAAAGAGCTAGTTACTTTGAGTGTTATGTGCACAGGTGCAATCCTCTCTGAATATTTAAACCTTCCATATCCTGGTCAGTGAAATAATGAGAGCCATACATGATGCCAGTTATTATTGTCTGCATGTACCATCTGCTACCATTGACTAGTGTACTTTGATTGACCTCTCCTTTTTTTTCAATAGAAAAATTACCTGTTAGTTATTATCGTGATGATACTGAAAAAGCTGATATGAGAATTGTTCTAGCTTCTGTTCAAGAGGTAATGATATCACTAAATTTTTTGCAATATTCTCTCTCTCTCTCTCTCTCTCTTTAATTCAACTTTGTTACTATGTTGGAAAGAAACCATCAGTCAATTCTATAACGTGGTAATTGGATAGATTGGTGGTGGATGGATGGATGGATAGATGGACAGATTGATAAACAGTCATATGAAAGAATAATAATTCTAACTTAGAACAAACAGAAGTTGAGCCATCTTCAATGGCCAATATTCTCTACAGCAACAGTCATCTCTGTGGTCTACTGAAGGCAGTCTATCAATATATCATGGACTCGTGTATCATTCTTCCATATATATTAAACCAAGTTGCTTTGCTACAATGACTAATGTGACAATCCTACTACCTCTGGGTTACAGTGCTACAGCTGAGGCAGTTAATTCACCTGCTACTATCAGTCAACTTGGCCTCCCAGACTGTTATTGGTAAACTGCTGTCTGTACAAGTTAACAAGCGAAGTGGCAGGGCTCAAATATATGCAGGTGAATTTGTCCCTTCATATGTTGGAATCATCTCTTTTACATGTACATGTCCAATACCGTCATCAATTAAGTTGTCCAATGGTACTTAGATGAATAAAGTTCCATCTATACTACAGGTGGAGTGCTTATGGGTTCTGTGATACTACCAGTAATACTGGTCTGTTAGCTATTGGTAATGTTTGTAGTGATCCCTAATGTCAAGAAGGTACTGTATCTATTTGCCAATCTATGATCTGTCATCTCATCCATTCATCCTTAAATCCACATTAATTTTCACTCCATCCATCCATCCATTACCAATATACCTTATCCTTGCTTTCTTTTTAGTCATCAGTAGCAGTAGCAGTATTGGATATTGGATATGGTACAATGTAGACTTCCTGTTGTATCTTCAACTGTACAAGAACTTAAAAATCTCTTGGGAAACAAATGGCTATTTAGATTCTAAACTAACTCATTACGCTTCAGTTGAAACAGATCGTACTTGCAAACAAGCCTCAGTCTCATATTCAGAGTCCAGTGTCCAGACCAGGTTTAGAAGATAAGTTTGGAATCGATTCCTAAATGTAGTTTTGTGCAAGAGAAGACAACTGGCCATGTTTGTCGATTCTGCACAAGAAAGTGGCAATAGCAAAGCTCCACCCACTACAGAGACTGTTGTCCTGATTCCTGAACTACATATAGAATCCATTTCTTTACTTATCTCTTTATCTATTCATTCAAACACTATCCATCCATTCATATAACCACCCATCATTTGTCCATCTATCTGTTCATTCAGCCAGCCATCTAGTCATTTATCCATTACTCTACATAATATTTATTTAATTTAGGTAATGAATTACATGTTATAGTTACTACTGAAACAGAATCATGTGATCAGAATACATATGTGAATATTGTCTTTCTCTCTTTAGTGTTTGTCTCTGTTGGAGAAAGAGCTAGTTACTTTGAGTGCTATGTGCACAGATGCAATCCTCTCTGAATATTTAAACCTTCCATATCCTGGTCAGTGAAATAATGAGAGCCATACATGATGCCAGTTATTATTGTCTGCGTGTACCATGTGCTACCATTGACTAGTGTACTTTGATTGACCTCTCCTTTTTTTTCAATAGAAAAATTACCTGTTAGTTATTATCGTGATGATACTGAAAAAGCTAATATGAGAATTGTTCTAGCTTCTGTTCAAGAGGTAATATCACTAAATTCTTTGCAATACTCTCTCTCTCTAGTTAACATGTTGGTTCTATAGCTCAACAGATGGCCCTCAAACTCAAATGTTAGTCTCTTGACTTCTAACCTCAAGATCACTCATTTTTTCTTCATGGTCAAGTATTTGCTAACATCAGTGAAACTCTCTCCGGTATGGAAGAGGTTTATGGAGCGAAACAACCTGCAAAGCAATTTGTGAGATATTTTACTGAAAGAGGGAACCTCTGAAAATCGGTGAGAGTGACACCAAAAGAGATAGATTAGATGTACAATACATAGATGACTTTGATGGATAGGTACATTTAGACATGCATGTTACTACAGAAGTAAATTGGAAACTGCATTCTTATATTTATAGGACACATATGAAAAACTATGGGAAAAGAGTCTCAAGAAATGGACAGCACCAAAGTTATTTCTAGTCGTGATTGCAGTACTATTGACCTAATACATATTGTTATGAATTGTTGACTGTGTTAGAGGGTCTGAGTCAGAGTGATTTAATTATTTGGCTGGACAGAGCCAGTTAATACAAGATAATACAAGACCCAAATGCTAACACAGCTAGAAAAAGAATGAACTTCGGTACAATTCATGACCAACCATTTTTAATGTTTTAAGTCAGTAAGCAATAGAAAGTATTAGTTAAAGTAAAGCTACAGTTGTTTAATTGTGACAAGTACCAACACAAACAACTAATGAGCCACAAGTATATTCTCTTGTCAGCCTTGAGTGCCTTCTGTGTAGTTGTTGATAACTTGTGCCAACTCTAAACTAACAATAAAGAGAGAAAGACAATATTCACGTATGTATTCTGATGACATGATTCTCATATCATTATCTCTTGATCATTAATAAGTTGACACTTGATGAAATGGTGATTGGATTTGTCTCTCTTATAAAAATTCTGTTTCAGTAGTAACTATAATATGTAATTCATTACCTAAATTAAATAAATATTATGTAGATTAATGGATAAATGGCTAGATGGACAAATGATGGGTGGTTATATGAATGGATGGATAGTGTTTGAATGAATAGATAAAGAGATAAGTAAAGAAATGGATTCTATATGTAGTTCAGGAATCAGGACATACCTGGTATGAGAACCAGTCTAGCAGGAATGTCTAATCCAAAGTGTTGAGATCAGAACATATATGGTCCAAATCAATACCAATTTTTGATGATACAACAGTCTCTGTAGTGGGTGGAGCTTTGCTATTGCCACTTTCTTGTGCAGAATCGACAAACATGGCCAGTTGTCTTCTCTTGCACAAAACTACATTTAGGAATCGATTCCAAACTTATCTTCTAAACCTGGTCTGGACACTGGACTCTGAATATGAGACTGAGGCTTGTTTGCAAGTACGATCTGTTTCAACTGAAGCGTAATGAGTTAGTTTAGAATCTAAATAGCCATTTGTTTCCCAAGAGATTTTTAAGTTCTTGTACAGTTGAAGATACAACAGGAAGTCTACATTGTACCATATCCAATATCCAATTCTGCTACTGCTACTGATGACTAAAAAGAAAGCAAGGATAAGGTATATTGGTAATGGATGGATGGATGGAGTGAAAATTAATGTGGATTTAAGGATGAATGGATGAGATGACAGATCATAGATTGGCAAATAGATACAGTACCTTCTTGACATTAGGGATCACTACAAACATTACCAATAGCTAACAGACCAGTATTACTGGTAGTATCACAGAACCCATAAGCACTCCACCTGTAGTATAGATGGAACTTTATTCATCTAAGTACCATTGGACAACTTAATTGATGACGGTATTGGACATGTACATGTAAAAGAGATGATTCCAACATATGAAGGGACAAATTCACCTGCATATATTTGAGCCCTGCCACTTCGCTTGTTAACTTGTACAGACAGCAGTTTACCAATAACAGTCTGGGAGGCCAAGTTGACTGATAGTAGCAGGTGAATTAACTGCCTCAGCTGTAGCACTGTAACCCAGAGGTAGTAGGATTGTCACATTAGTCATTGTAGCAAAGCAACTTGGTTTAATATATATGGAAGAATGATACACGAGTCCATGATATATTGATAGACTGCCTTCAGTAGACCACAGAGATGACTGTTGCTGTAGAGAATATTGGCCATTGAAGATGGCTCAACTTCTGTTTGTTCTAAGTTAGAATTATTATTCTTTCATATGACTGTTTATCAATCTGTCCATCTATCCATCCATCCATCCACCACCAATCTATCCAATTACCACGTTATAGAATTGACTGATGGTTTCTTTCCAACATAGTAACAAAGTTGAATTAAAGAGAGAGAGAGAGAGAGAGAGAATATTGCAAAGAATTTAGTGATATCATTACCTCTTGAACAGAAGCTAGAACAATTCTCATATCAGCTTTTTCAGTATCATCACGATAATAACTAACAGGTAATTTTTCTATTGAAAAAAAAGGAGAGGTCAATCAAAGTACACTAGTCAATGGTAGCAGATGGTACATGCAGACAATAATAACTGGCATCATGTATGGCTCTCATTATTTCACTGACCAGGATATGGAAGGTTTAAATATTCAGAGAGGATTGCACCTGTGCACATAACACTCAAAGTAACTAGCTCTTTCTCCAACAGAGACAAACACTAAAGAGAGAAAGACAATATTCACGTATGTATTCTGATCACATGATTCTGTTTCAGTAGTAACTATAACATGTAATTCATTACCTAAATTAAATAAATATTATGTAGAGTAATGGATAAATGACTAGATGGCTGGCTGAATGAACAGATAGATGGACAAATGATGGGTGGTTATATGAATGGATGGATAGTGTTTGAATGAATAGATAAAGAGATAAGTAAAGAAATGGATTCTATATGTAGTTCAGGAATCAGGACATACCTGGTATGAGAACCAGTCTAGCAGGAATGTCTAATCCAAAGTGTTGAGATCAGAACATATATGGTCCAAATCAATACCAATTTTTGATGATACAACAGTCTCTGTAGTGGGTGGAGCTTTGCTATTGCCACTTTCTTGTGCAGAATCGACAAACATGGCCAGTTGTCTTCTCTTGCACAAAACTACATTTAGGAATCGATTCCAAACTTATCTTCTAAACCTGGTCTGGACACTGGACTCTGAATATGAGACTGAGGCTTGTTTGCAAGTACGATCTGTTTCAACTGAAGCGTAATGAGTTAGTTTAGAATCTAAATAGCCATTTGTTTCCCAAGAGATTTTTAAGTTCTTGTACAGTTGAAGATACAACAGGAAGTCTACATTGTACCATATCCAATATCCAATACTGCTACTGATGACTAAAAAGAAAGCAAGGATAAGGTATATTGGTAATGGATGGATGGATGGAGTGAAAATTAATGTGGATTTAAGGATGAATGGATGAGATGACAGATCATAAGATTGGCAAATAGATACAGTACCTTCTTGACATTAGGGATCACTACAAACATTACCAATAGCTAACAGACCAGTATTACTGGTAGTATCACAGAACCCATAAGCACTCCACCTGTAGTATAGATGGAACTTTATTCATCTAAGTACCATTGGACAACTTAATTGATGACGGTATTGGACATGTACATGTAAAAGAGATGATTCCAACATATGAAGGGACAAATTCACCTGCATATATTTGAGCCCTGCCACTTCGCTTGTTAACTTGTACAGACAGCAGTTTACCAATAACAGTCTGGGAGGCCAAGTTGACTGATAGTAGCAGGTGAATTAACTGCCTCAGCTGTAGCACTGTAACCCAGAGGTAGTAGGATTGTCACATTAGTCATTGTAGCAAAGCAACTTGGTTTAATATATATGGAAGAATGATACACGAGTCCATGATATATTGATAGACTGCCTTCAGTAGACCACAGAGATGACTGTTGCTGTAGAGAATATTGGCCATTGAAGATGGCTCAACTTCTGTTTGTTCTAAGTTAGAATTATTATTCTTTCATATGACTGTTTATCAATCTGTCCATCTATCCATCCATCCATCCACCACCAATCTATCCAATTACCACGTTATAGAATTGACTGATGGTTTCTTTCCAACATAGTAACAAAGTTGAATTAAAGAGAGAGAGAGAGAGAGAGAGAATATTGCAAAGAATTTAGTGATATCATTACCTCTTGAACAGAAGCTAGAACAATTCTCATATCAGCTTTTTCAGTATCATCACGATAATAACTAACAGGTAATTTTTCTATTGAAAAAAAAGGAGAGGTCAATCAAAGTACACTAGTCAATGGTAGCAGATGGTACATGCAGACAATAATAACTGGCATCATGTATGGCTCTCATTATTTCACTGACCAGGATATGGAAGGTTTAAATATTCAGAGAGGATTGCACCTGTGCACATAACACTCAAAGTAACTAGCTCTTTCTCCAACAGAGACAAACACTAAAGAGAGAAAGACAATATTCACGTATGTATTCTGATCACATGATTCTGTTTCAGTAGTAACTATAACATGTAATTCATTACCTAAATTAAATAAATATTATGTAGAGTAATGGATAAATGACTAGATGGCTGGCTGAATGAACAGATAGATGGACAAATGATGGGTGGTTATATGAATGGATGGATAGTGTTTGAATGAATAGATAAAGAGATAAGTAAAGAAATGGATTCTATATGTAGTTCAGGAATCAGGACATACCTGGTATGAGAACCAGTCTAGCAGGAATGTCTAATCCAAAGTGTTGAGATCAGAACATATATGGTCCAAATCAATACCAATTTTTGATGATACAACAGTCTCTGTAGTGGGTGGAGCTTTGCTATTGCCACTTTCTTGTGCAGAATCGACAAACATGGCCAGTTGTCTTCTCTTGCACAAAACTACATTTAGGAATCGATTCCAAACTTATCTTCTAAACCTGGTCTGGACACTGGACTCTGAATATGAGACTGAGGCTTGTTTGCAAGTACGATCTGTTTCAACTGAAGCGTAATGAGTTAGTTTAGAATCTAAATAGCCATTTGTTTCCCAAGAGATTTTTAAGTTCTTGTACAGTTGAAGATACAACAGGAAGTCTACATTGTACCATATCCAATATCCAATACTGCTACTGATGACTAAAAAGAAAGCAAGGATAAGGTATATTGGTAATGGATGGATGGATGGAGTGAAAATTAATGTGGATTTAAGGATGAATGGATGAGATGACAGATCATAAGATTGGCAAATAGATACAGTACCTTCTTGACATTAGGGATCACTACAAACATTACCAATAGCTAACAGACCAGTATTACTGGTAGTATCACAGAACCCATAAGCACTCCACCTGTAGTATAGATGGAACTTTATTCATCTAAGTACCATTGGACAACTTAATTGATGACGGTATTGGACATGTACATGTAAAAGAGATGATTCCAACATATGAAGGGACAAATTCACCTGCATATATTTGAGCCCTGCCACTTCGCTTGTTAACTTGTACAGACAGCAGTTTACCAATAACAGTCTGGGAGGCCAAGTTGACTGATAGTAGCAGGTGAATTAACTGCCTCAGCTGTAGCACTGTAACCCAGAGGTAGTAGGATTGTCACATTAGTCATTGTAGCAAAGCAACTTGGTTTAATATATATGGAAGAATGATACACGAGTCCATGATATATTGATAGACTGCCTTCAGTAGACCACAGAGATGACTGTTGCTGTAGAGAATATTGGCCATTGAAGATGGCTCAACTTCTGTTTGTTCTAAGTTAGAATTATTATTCTTTCATATGACTGTTTATCAATCTGTCCATCTATCCATCCATCCATCCACCACCAATCTATCCAATTACCACGTTATAGAATTGACTGATGGTTTCTTTCCAACATAGTAACAAAGTTGAATTAAAGAGAGAGAGAGAGAGAGAGAGAATATTGCAAAGAATTTAGTGATATCATTACCTCTTGAACAGAAGCTAGAACAATTCTCATATCAGCTTTTTCAGTATCATCACGATAATAACTAACAGGTAATTTTTCTATTGAAAAAAAAGGAGAGGTCAATCAAAGTACACTAGTCAATGGTAGCAGATGGTACATGCAGACAATAATAACTGGCATCATGTATGGCTCTCATTATTTCACTGACCAGGATATGGAAGGTTTAAATATTCAGAGAGGATTGCACCTGTGCACATAACACTCAAAGTAACTAGCTCTTTCTCCAACAGAGACAAACACTAAAGAGAGAAAGACAATATTCACGTATGTATTCTGATCACATGATTCTGTTTCAGTAGTAACTATAACATGTAATTCATTACCTAAATTAAATAAATATTATGTAGAGTAATGGATAAATGACTAGATGGCTGGCTGAATGAACAGATAGATGGACAAATGATGGGTGGTTATATGAATGGATGGATAGTGTTTGAATGAATAGATAAAGAGATAAGTAAAGAAATGGATTCTATATGTAGTTCAGGAATCAGGACATACCTGGTATGAGAACCAGTCTAGCAGGAATGTCTAATCCAAAGTGTTGAGATCAGAACATATATGGTCCAAATCAATACCAATTTTTGATGATACAACAGTCTCTGTAGTGGGTGGAGCTTTGCTATTGCCACTTTCTTGTGCAGAATCGACAAACATGGCCAGTTGTCTTCTCTTGCACAAAACTACATTTAGGAATCGATTCCAAACTTATCTTCTAAACCTGGTCTGGACACTGGACTCTGAATATGAGACTGAGGCTTGTTTGCAAGTACGATCTGTTTCAACTGAAGCGTAATGAGTTAGTTTAGAATCTAAATAGCCATTTGTTTCCCAAGAGATTTTTAAGTTCTTGTACAGTTGAAGATACAACAGGAAGTCTACATTGTACCATATCCAATATCCAATACTGCTACTGCTACTGATGACTAAAAAGAAAGCAAGGATAAGGTATATTGGTAATGGATGGATGGATGGAGTGAAAATTAATGTGGATTTAAGGATGAATGGATGAGATGACAGATCATAGATTGGCAAATAGATACAGTACCTTCTTGACATTAGGGATCACTACAAACATTACCAATAGCTAACAGACCAGTATTACTGGTAGTATCACAGAACCCATAAGCACTCCACCTGTAGTATAGATGGAACTTTATTCATCTAAGTACCATTGGACAACTTAATTGATGACGGTATTGGACATGTACATGTAAAAGAGATGATTCCAACATATGAAGGGACAAATTCACCTGCATGTATTTGAGCCCTGCCACTTCGCTTGTTAACTTGTACAGACAGCAGTTTACCAATAACAGTCTGGGAGGCCAAGTTGACTGATAGTAGCAGGTGAATTAACTGCCTCAGCTGTAGCACTGTAACCCAGAGGTAGTAGGATTGTCACATTAGTCATTGTAGCAAAGCAACTTGGTTTAATATATATGGAAGAATGATACACGAGTCCATGATATATTGATAGACTGCCTTCAGTAGACCACAGAGATGACTGTTGCTGTAGAGAATATTGGCCATTGAAGATGGCTCAACTTCTGTTTGTTCTAAGTTAGAATTATTATTCTTTCATATGACTGTTTATCAATCTGTCCATCTATCCATCCATCCATCCACCACCAATCTATCCAATTACCACGTTATAGAATTGACTGATGGTTTCTTTCCAACATAGTAACAAAGTTGAATTAAAGAGAGAGAGAGAGAGAGAGAGAGAATATTGCAAAGAATTTAGTGATATCATTACCTCTTGAACAGAAGCTAGAACAATTCTCATATCAGCTTTTTCAGTATCATCACGATAATAACTAACAGGTAATTTTTCTATTGAAAAAAAAGGAGAGGTCAATCAAAGTACACTAGTCAATGGTAGCAGATGGTACATGCAGACAATAATAACTGGCATCATGTATGGCTCTCATTATTTCACTGACCAGGATATGGAAGGTTTAAATATTCAGAGAGGATTGCACCTGTGCACATAACACTCAAAGTAACTAGCTCTTTCTCCAACAGAGACAAACACTAAAGAGAGAAAGACAATATTCACGTATGTATTCTGATCACATGATTCTGTTTCAGTAGTAACTATAACATGTAATTCATTACCTAAATTAAATAAATATTATGTAGAGTAATGGATAAATGACTAGATGGCTGGCTGAATGAACAGATAGATGGACAAATGATGGGTGGTTATATGAATGGATGGATAGTGTTTGAATGAATAGATAAAGAGATAAGTAAAGAAATGGATTCTATATGTAGTTCAGGAATCAGGACATACCTGGTATGAGAACCAGTCTAGCAGGAATGTCTAATCCAAAGTGTTGAGATCAGAACATATATCGTCCAAATCAATACCAATTTTTGATGATACAACAGTCTCTGTAGTGGGTGGAGCTTTGCTATTGCCACTTTCTTGTGCAGAATCGACAAACATGGCCAGTTGTCTTCTCTTGCACAAAACTACATTTAGGAATCGATTCCAAACTTATCTTCTAAACCTGGTCTGGACACTGGACTCTGAATATGAGACTGAGGCTTGTTTGCAAGTACGATCTGTTTCAACTGAAGCGTAATGAGTTAGTTTAGAATCTAAATAGCCATTTGTTTCCCAAGAGATTTTTAAGTTCTTGTACAGTTGAAGATACAACAGGAAGTCTACATTGTACCATATCCAATATCCAATACTGCTACTGATGACTAAAAAGAAAGCAAGGATAAGGTATATTGGTAATGGATGGATGGATGGAGTGAAAATTAATGTGGATTTAAGGATGAATGGATGAGATGACAGATCATAAGATTGGCAAATAGATACAGTACCTTCTTGACATTAGGGATCACTACAAACATTACCAATAGCTAACAGACCAGTATTACTGGTAGTATCACAGAACCCATAAGCACTCCACCTGTAGTATAGATGGAACTTTATTCATCTAAGTACCATTGGACAACTTAATTGATGACGGTATTGGACATGTACATGTAAAAGAGATGATTCCAACATATGAAGGGACAAATTCACCTGCATATATTTGAGCCCTGCCACTTCGCTTGTTAACTTGTACAGACAGCAGTTTACCAATAACAGTCTGGGAGGCCAAGTTGACTGATAGTAGCAGGTGAATTAACTGCCTCAGCTGTAGCACTGTAACCCAGAGGTAGTAGGATTGTCACATTAGTCATTGTAGCAAAGCAACTTGGTTTAATATATATGGAAGAATGATACACGAGTCCATGATATATTGATAGACTGCCTTCAGTAGACCACAGAGATGACTGTTGCTGTAGAGAATATTGGCCATTGAAGATGGCTCAACTTCTGTTTGTTCTAAGTTAGAATTATTATTCTTTCATATGACTGTTTATCAATCTGTCCATCTATCCATCCATCCATCCACCACCAATCTATCCAATTACCACGTTATAGAATTGACTGATGGTTTCTTTCCAACATAGTAACAAAGTTGAATTAAAGAGAGAGAGAGAGAGAGAGAGAGAGAGAATATTGCAAAGAATTTAGTGATATCATTACCTCTTGAACAGAAGCTAGAACAATTCTCATATCAGCTTTTTCAGTATCATCACGATAATAACTAACGGGTAATTTTTCTATTGAAAAAAAAGGAGAGGTCAATCAAAGTACACTAGTCAATGGGTAGCAGATGGTACATGCAGACAATAATAACTGGCATCATGTATGGCTCTCATTATTTCACTGACCAGGATATGGAAGGTTTAAATATTCAGAGAGGATTGCACCTGTGCACATAACACTCAAAGTAACTAGCTCTTTCTCCAACAGAGACAAACACTAAAGAGAGAAAGACAATATTCACGTATGTATTCTGATCACATGATTCTGTTTCAGTAGTAACTATAACATGTAATTCATTACCTAAATTAAATAAATATTATGTAGAGTAATGGATAAATGACTAGATGGCTGGCTGAATGAACAGATAGATGGACAAATGATGGGTGGTTATTTGAATGGATGGATAGTGTTTGAATGAATAGATAAAGAGATAAGTAAAGAAATGGATTCTATATGTAGTTCAGGAATCAGGACATACCTGGTATGAGAACCAGTCTAGCAGGAATGTCTAATCCAAAGTGTTGAGATCAGAACATATATGGTCCAAATCAATACCAATTTTTGATGATACAACAGTCTCTGTAGTGGGTGGAGCTTTGCTATTGCCACTTTCTTGTGCAGAATCGACAAACATGGCCAGTTGTCTTCTCTTGCACAAAACTACATTTAGGAATCGATTCCAAACTTATCTTCTAAACCTGGTCTGGACACTGGACTCTGAATATGAGACTGAGGCTTGTTTGCAAGTACGATCTGTTTCAACTGAAGCGTAATGAGTTAGTTTAGAATCTAAATAGCCATTTGTTTCCCAAGAGATTTTTAAGTTCTTGTACAGTTGAAGATACAACAGGAAGTCTACATTGTACCATATCCAATATCCAATACTGCTACTGATGACTAAAAAGAAAGCAAGGATAAGGTATATTGGTAATGGATGGATGGATGGAGTGAAAATTAATGTGGATTTAAGGATGAATGGATGAGATGACAGATCATAAGATTGGCAAATAGATACAGTACCTTCTTGACATTAGGGATCACTACAAACATTACCAATAGCTAACAGACCAGTATTACTGGTAGTATCACAGAACCCATAAGCACTCCACCTGTAGTATAGATGGAACTTTATTCATCTAAGTACCATTGGACAACTTAATTGATGACGGTATTGGACATGTACATGTAAAAGAGATGATTCCAACATATGAAGGGACAAATTCACCTGCATATATTTGAGCCCTGCCACTTCGCTTGTTAACTTGTACAGACAGCAGTTTACCAATAACAGTCTGGGAGGCCAAGTTGACTGATAGTAGCAGGTGAATTAACTGCCTCAGCTGTAGCACTGTAACCCAGAGGTAGTAGGATTGTCACATTAGTCATTGTAGCAAAGCAACTTGGTTTAATATATATGGAAGAATGATACACGAGTCCATGATATATTGATAGACTGCCTTCAGTAGACCACAGAGATGACTGTTGCTGTAGAGAATATTGGCCATTGAAGATGGCTCAACTTCTGTTTGTTCTAAGTTAGAATTATTATTCTTTCATATGACTGTTTATCAATCTGTCCATCTATCCATCCATCCATCCACCACCAATCTATCCAATTACCACGTTATAGAATTGACTGATGGTTTCTTTCCAACATAGTAACAAAGTTGAATTAAAGAGAGAGAGAGAGAGAGAGAGAGAGAGAATATTGCAAAGAATTTAGTGATATCATTACCTCTTGAACAGAAGCTAGAACAATTCTCATATCAGCTTTTTCAGTATCATCACGATAATAACTAACGGGTAATTTTTCTATTGAAAAAAAAGGAGAGGTCAATCAAAGTACACTAGTCAATGGGTAGCAGATGGTACATGCAGACAATAATAACTGGCATCATGTATGGCTCTCATTATTTCACTGACCAGGATATGGAAGGTTTAAATATTCAGAGAGGATTGCACCTGTGCACATAACACTCAAAGTAACTAGCTCTTTCTCCAACAGAGACAAACACTAAAGAGAGAAAGACAATATTCACGTATGTATTCTGATCACATGATTCTGTTTCAGTAGTAACTATAACATGTAATTCATTACCTAAATTAAATAAATATTATGTAGAGTAATGGATAAATGACTAGATGGCTGGCTGAATGAACAGATAGATGGACAAATGATGGGTGGTTATTTGAATGGATGGATAGTGTTTGAATGAATAGATAAAGAGATAAGTAAAGAAATGGATTCTATATGTAGTTCAGGAATCAGGACATACCTGGTATGAGAACCAGTCTAGCAGGAATGTCTAATCCAAAGTGTTGAGATCAGAACATATATGGTCCAAATCAATACCAATTTTTGATGATACAACAGTCTCTGTAGTGGGTGGAGCTTTGCTATTGCCACTTTCTTGTGCAGAATCGACAAACATGGCCAGTTGTCTTCTAAAACTACATTTAGGAATCGATTCATAAAACTACATTTAGGAATCGATTCTTCCCAACATAGTAACAAAGTTGAATTAAAGAGAGAGAGAGAGAGAGAGTATACTCTAAAGGAATGCCGACAAACTTTTACTGAGAGCACTATGACAGACAACATCAATAATCAAAAACACTGTAACGGGCCAGTCTGAGAATATGACAGTCCCTCTATGATATGACATATTGTCAGCACATTGTTAGGGAGTGGGTTGAGTCATTTTGAGTGCCACACACATGAAGACACAGATGTCTCTTGACACTCGGGATCATTACCAATAGATAATAGCCACGCTAATACTGTAGTACCACTGAGGCTTACAGGCTCCACGTTAATATAATAGCAGATAGTGTTGCTATGATAATTATCGATCAATTAATGTCAATTAGTTGCTATAACATTGGTGGCCACACCCCTGTTTGAGCTCAATGTGTTAGTGCCAGCTACGTTTGGAGTATAATGTGATACTTTTCCCCCTGTCAATGTCTGTTACAAACGTAAGAAGGCAAGACTGCCCATCTATATGTCTGTCTCTCGAGTATTTTATCAACCATCCATCTATTAATTCATCCATCCATCCACTCATCTATCTACCTGTTTTTATCGAGCATTAGACATATTATGGTGTACAAACAATGCATTAGTAACTATGCGTGGTGGAACATTACTCATCTAACTACTGTTGGTAGCTTAACTGATGGGATTATTGGACATGTGCATGTAAAAGCGGTGGTCCCAGCATGTCAATCGACGCATTCACCTGCGTATACCTATACCACATTAAAAAGAAGACTCGTTCCGTTCTTTTACAGTAATGAAAATGAGCCTGTACAGTAGTACATAACAATATATTACCTGGACTCAAA